>JAZFAU010000026.1:175000-717500 GCA_037178615.1 Dione vanillae
TAGCGTCTGAAATATCCCGCCAAGCCTAGAAACGAACCTGTGTAACGTTGGTAGGAGTCGATGCGTTCTCTAATGATTTGATCTTATATGGGCTCGGACGTCCACACATATTCTGTCCAAGTCTTCTTTTTCTTGATCAAAATGATCGGACTTGCGTATTCAGAATCCGATTCTCTAGTAATTCCTTTATCAAGAAGGCCTTGACAAATCTCGCGAACCTTAAGTCTTTCCTTATAGGATAAACGATACGGATGGTATGTCAATCGCTTGTAAATCTGATGTTCATTTTGCCAGTATTAACAGTTGTGGTGAAAGTACCAGATATTAATAAGTCAGAAAATCCATCAATAACTACCATCAGCTTGGCAACTGCATCTTCGAGGAGAGTATTTACTTGTATAGATTCATTAGCACTCATCGTATTTACTTCCGTTACGATACTAGGTGTATGAGTTAGGCATTGCTCATATTTTGTACGAACAAATGTAACACCCTCCCGATTGATAACGTCTGTTCCTATAAGCGAAATAAGCGTGGTAATGAGTGATGCGGTTACAATGTTAAAATCTACCTCGACTGCAATGTTACTGAACTCAACCGTCAAAGTAATGTATTCGCAACCCACAAACTCTGTCGCCTATTCCTTTTAAAGCACAGTTTGTATGCTTCCCGGAGCCAGCAAAATAATCTACTATCGCAGATGAAATAGTAAAGACACATTAAGTGCACCACTAAATATGAGGACATCAACGGGTATGCCCTAAACTACCGCTGAGCTTATATCATTTTTACGATCCGAGTTAAAAAGTTCGTTAAACAAGTTAACCTTAGTCCGATGGCTATTACTGCATTGAGCCTCCGATCGAGCTTTAGCGAAACAGTCACTTTCCCTATGTCCCGTCTTTTTACAAAAAGCACATGTAGGTCTAGTGTTATTATTGGTCTTAACCGCAAAGTTACGTTTCTTGGTACGTTTATCTTTAAAGTGACCCGCTTGACCGTAGTTATAACAATCACTACCGGTCCTACTGGAATAATTGTGAATACGTTTTTTTTTGTTACGAGTTAGATGGCACCGATTTGGCAGACGGATAATTATCAGTTCTGCGGGTAGTTTTAGTATAAGTAGCCAAAAGAGATACAAGGTTTTCTGCCGTTAGCTCAACATTAGTAGCTGCCGCACGTACCTGTATATCGCCAACACCATAAATCACTATTTGAACCATAAGTTCTTCACTTAATCCTTTGATCATGCGTAATCGTAATAATGAACGACGGCATACTCGGCGTACGATAAAAATTTAAACGAATGTTTGAATTCTACGTCTGACATAGAATTTATAACCTCATGTAAGATTTGCGCATAATTCTTTTTTTTTTGTCTTTAAATCCCTTCACGAAGCTAATCTACGAACAATCATTTGTGTTTCAGTCATTCAGCCAGACCTTCACGTCACCCCTCAAACAATCCGCTACACGAGAAAAACACTCGAGATCGTTCCAATTATTCGCGAGCCTAACCCTATTTACCTCGTTTTACCAAATCTCATAAGTTACCGAGGGATCAAAGTTAGTCACGTAATAGTTGCTAGGCCTCGACTTTGTTAGCGTACCAATCACATTGGCCAGTAGTTGAGCCATAGAAGTATCGTTTTTAACTAAAAGAGGTGTACTACAGTGAACAGATGGAGTCACGTTTGATCCAAATGCTGCGTTTGCCACAATCGCTGTTAAACGTATCATAATCGTGCTCAACGCACTTGCCATAGCATCATCCCGAGGATGAGATTACGATTTATTTCGGTGACGATTCGCAATCGAATGCGATTTGGATCTTCAACTATAATCATCGTCTTGAGTACGCGAGCGACTACGATGTAATTGATTTCGGCGATATTGCGTACGCGACCTGTCGTGACGCGAATATGAACGACTTCTACTGCGACGGAGGTAGTTTATTCTGCTACGTAAACGTAACCGTGACCGCTCATGAGATCTATCGCGTCACGAACGTGAGCAATGACTTGCTGCGTCGCGGAGATGCACGGGAACCACTACCCCCGACAGCGTTACGAGGCGGCGTCCGAACTGACCGTTCACGAGAAACACGTGGCATTTTTACGAATATTAATGGATGCTTACTAACACCGACTTAATTGTGAGCGAAATTCTATCCCACTTCTGAAGTTAGGAATCAGAAGTGATTAACAAAATAAAAAAAAATAAACAATTCGAAAAAATATACAAAACTAATTATAATAAAAAAAATAAACAAAACTAATTTATTTAAAGATAAACCCACTTTAGACAATCAATCAATAAATCAACTAAAACATTTAATAATTTAATAACTGCAAGTAAATCGTACGGAAACAGAAATACGCCCAGTATCGATCCCTACGACCTTATCGCTCGGCGACCTAACGCAGAATGCCCCTCAACACTACTGAACAAGCCTTTATATAGACAGTGGTGGGGATCGACACTGTTCACAACAAGTTTTGGCATATATATATATATATATATATATATATATATATATATATATATATATATATATATATATATATATATATATATATATATATATATATATATATATATATATATATATATATATATATATATATATATATATATATATATATATATATATATATATATATATATATATATATATATATATATATATATATATATATATATATATATATATATATATATATATATAAAAACCCTCCACCCGCTTGGTATTAGTCAAATGTTTGTTTACCGGGCTATTGATAGGTACAATGATACCTCCTCTGTTTGTGACAGAAAAAGATCTGGCCGTCCACGTACCGTTCGTGTGAAAAAGGTGATTAAAGCAGTTAGGGAAAGAATTCGAAGAAATCCTGTCCGTAAGCAAAAGATTTTATCTCGGGAGATGAAGATAGCTCCTAGAACCATGTCGCGTATATTAAAAGATGACTTAGGACTTGCAGCCTATAAGAGACGTACTGGTCACTTCTTAACTGATTATTTAAAGAAGAATAGGGTGGTAAAATCCAAACAACTACTTAAGCGGTACGCAAAGGGAGGTCACAAAAAAATTTTGTTTACGGATGAGAAAATTTTTACAATTGAGCAGTATTTTAATAAACAAAATGACCGTATTTATGCTGGAAGCTCTAAAGAAGCTTTGCAATTAGTAAACAGAGTACAACGTGGGCATTATCCCACTTCAGTGATGGTTTGGTGGGGTGTTAGCTATGAAGGGGTGACTGAGCCATATTTTTGTGAAAAAGGTATTAAAACGTCGGCACAAGTTTATCAAAATACCATTCTTGAGACGGTAGTTAAGTCTTTAACTAACACCATGTTCAATAACAAAGAATGGTGCTTTCAACAAGACTCGGCACCGGGTCATAGAGCTCGATCCACCCAATCTTGGTTGAAAACTAACGTTCCGGACTTTATCAGCACTGAAAACTGGCCGTCGTCAAGTCCTGACCTAAATCCATTGGATTATGATTTATGGTCAGTTTTAGAGAGTAAGGCTTGCTCTAAACGCCATGATAATTTGGAGTCCCTAAAACGATCCATTCGGTTGGCAGTGAAGAATTTTCCTCTAGAAAGAGTTCGTGCTGCTATTGATAACTGGCCTCAACGTTTAAAAGACTGTATTGCAGCCAATGGGGACCACTTCGAATAAACATTGTATATTTTTAATAGTTATATATTGATGTATTAAACTAACTCACTATGAAAGGAATAAATGTTACGTATAAAAAAAAATCGTGCTTTTCTTTATAACAATATTTATGGCAAGACTAAGTATATATATATATATATAATATTGTGTAACGAAACTGCGTCTAAATAATTTTAAAATGATTATTTCGTACTAGCTAAAGATAATTTTTTTTAACATCGTATAAAAAATTGTATAGAAGGAATCTGAACTTTTTGGAGACACCGTCTAAACACTTAAGCGTCCGGAACTGTTGAACTATTTTTTTCGCATATAAATAATAAAATATCAATTCAATTGATATATAAATTAATCGTTTTCAATTTCAATTTGACGAATGCTGGGACTGGGGATGGATAATTGTCGCTGATCCATCACGGTAGGTCGTTTTTGTATGGAATAACGTATATATATATGTGTGTGTAGGTGAGCTTTTATAAGTGGATTTTGAATGAATATATGTACTTGAAAATTTGTAGGGATAATTTGTTATAGCTTATCATAGGCTTGTGGTGCTCAGAAGGAAAAAAATATTTAAAATATTTCATCTACATACCTAGTATTTAATTTCCAGATACGTTTGGAAAGTATGTTTAAAATAATAATTTGATATTGACTTTTGAACATTAATATTATAATAGAACGTGTCTATAAAATATCTAAATCCTAACAGTTACTCTTTTGTCGTATACAGTTTGCACTTAAAATTTTGTGTGCTCGTTTATAGATTACAAAATTACACTTTGGGCTACTTTTCCGCAAGTTACTAAATTATCCTTGGATGATTCGCTAAACAGATTTTTATTATATTTCTTTACTTAAGTGATATTGAACCTACTATAACTACTGCTTGTAATAAACGTTTTTACGTAACCGCTAAGACAATTTTTTTCATAATAATATGTCACTATAAAATTTCATTAATTCGTTAAGATGTCATCATAATGCAATTACGCGAACAAGTATTGTAATTTATTTTATGTAAACTCAATTAAGTTTATAAATTGGTGAAAAAAGATTTATTAACAAAATGAGAAGCGTAATGTATAAAATTAGAGTAGTTTATTTTTATTAGTTGTTATAGCAGCAAGTAGCAGTTTCATCTAGTTTTTTTACAGGTGAACAGACGTACAGGCAGACAAATGATTTTCATATAGTGGAGTAAGAGTTCTGTATTAATAGAAATAGTGCCTTACTCTACTAACTTCTCAAGTCAGAAAACTTCTCTGCGAATTCCGAAAAAGAAAAATAAATAAATGTAATGTACAAAATATTTGATATATCTAATTATATTTCATTTCCAAAGAAACTAACAAAATCAACAATCTATAGAACAATGCGGAATAAATTTATGCTGCCATAAAATTTGAACGTAAAACTGTCACGATTTGTTGATTTACGATTGAAATATATTCGTTATCAAATAGCTTCTATAGGTGTTCTAGGGAAACATCATTTACACTTTGGGTATTTGTTAGCGCCAAGTAATAGGTCTTAGTGGTATTGTGCCACACTGTAGGCAAAGTTGATTATGTTAGCATTACCTCAAACTCATCATGTTGTGCAACATTTTTGGGAAATGAAAGGTTGTTCGTAGGAAAATATCATAGTGAAGAAATATCGGAGAAAAATGCTTCAAGCTGACTGTACTGAACCAATCTTCAGTAATTGTATGAGTACTCCTAAAAAGAAGAAACTTATTTTAGTCAATATTAAGGATATACAATTTGTTAATGCGGCGTTGAGTTCCAACGTTTAACAGATAATTTTGTAAGTCAAATGGAAATTGGCGACCGGGATGTATAAATCTTTCTTTACTATATGAAATGTACAAATATTCATAAAGTGAATTTCTTCGTTCTTATAACAAGAAGTGAAGAGAGTGGTTAATTACGTTACAACACGAATTTTGATTAATTGTTGTAACATAAATCACTCTTACTCTTAAAAAATCTTACATATCTTTTTTTTTTAGCTTCACGCTTTATCCCGCACATGGCAGGGTAGACAGAGGGAACTGCAGGAACCATACGAACCTAGTGTTAAGACACTCCGTTGCTTAGTCCCTGCTCTCTCCGTCCCCGCTTTCCGCCTTTTTTCGAGGTATTGCGTGTTGAGTGGCGGAACTCAACGCCGCGCTTTGCCTAGGTGCCAGAGCGAAGAAAATGGAAATAGAAAAATCCATCTTCCCCGACTGGGAATCGAACCCAGAAACCTTTGCGAAGAAGCGGAGTTTAACACAGCGTATTCCTTATGACTGAAAAGTAATTTTATCCTTCTAATGAATAACGACATCATCGTAGACAAATTAATGTGGAGCAAAAACGGAATTATAAACAGAAAAGTTCTCCTATTACACTTTTAATGTAGAAAACAACTAAATTTCGCTACTAAATAAAGTATACAACTTAGAAAGGCGCGACCTCAAGCACACATTATGCTCTCGTTCTAACGAAGTCCACTTAACTGTCCTTTTGCATCTAATTAAACTTGGCCACATATCGTTTGTTGTAAGACACGTTTCATACAAAACTAGCGACTGGTACACGGCTTCGCCTGTAAGGAAGATTGATGTTAATGTAAAATGATTTATGTATGTAATGGCCATTTATCATCTATTTTATGTCTTCATGCTTTATCCTGCACATGGCGCGGTAGGCAGAGGGAATTGCAGGAACCATAGGAAAATAATATTAAGATATTCCGCTTTTTTCAAGGCATTGCGTGTTGAGTGGCGAAACTCAACACTGCGCTTTGCCTAGTTTTCAGAACGAAGGTAATGGAAATAGAAATGTCCATTTTCTCCCAGTGGGAATCGAACCCACAAAACGTCGCATTTATAGCTTGACTACGCCTCTGCGCCACAACGGTCCTTTCCATTTAATATTACTACTATTTTACACGCGAATATTGTCGCGTTGTAAAACTGTTGGGTATTTCTTGTTGACCTTACATCATGTATTACGACGTGAAATTAAAATTTATAGTTTATACAGAGAAAAGACAGTTAAAAATAGTAATTTCTCTAAATATATCATAAAAGAAAATTATTAGAAACATTCACACCTTTTTATCTGTAATTACTGAAATCATGAAATTGATACAAAACCCTTGGTGTGTAAGTTCAACTCGCACTTGATCGATATATTTTTTCCAGTTCAACAATTTACACTACCAAGCACAGTAGGCAGAGACAACTAATTCAAGGTACTTCATGGGACTTCATTATCTAACGGTGAAACCAGCCGTATATATTATATAATACTAATTAAGAAGTATACTATACGTAGGAACTAAATAAAGTAGGCTACTTATAACAACACGACCTCAAGCTCATTTTGTTCCTTTACGTACTAGCAAAGTACGCTTAACTGAGCTTTTGCATCTAATTAAACGTTGTCGTAACTTGTTAGGAGATTTATAGTCCTCGATAAAATTGAAATAACGTTGCTGTTTTATTTTTAACTTGAATTGAAATAAACAAGTCGAACAACAAATATTAAACCAATAAATAGTTTAGCTTGAATTAATTAGATTTCCTTTTATAGTATATTATTTAAAGCTATATTTGTTCGTGTTTATTTATTTAGATTTTTATTTTTGGCAGACGGAACTACGTAAACCATTTGAATCTAGTGTAGGGCATTGCGTGTTGTGTGGCGGGACTCAAAACAATAAAATAATCTATTTTCCTCGAGTGGGAATCGAACCCACAAACCGTTGCGTTTACACACAGACGCTGCGTCTTTGCGCCACGAACTTAATTATAATACAGTATAAAAGTATAAAATACTATTGAAGATGGCTTCTTGATTAAACAAACCATTTACTTACCAAGTTAGAGCATCTATGTTTCTTACTTGAGTTCCGCTGACAAGATAAATAGTTGAAGAGGTAACGAATGATGCCTTTGGAAGATTGGTACTTTGGAGCTTGATGTATTATATCGATTAATACCAGCATATTCTATTACAAGTATACAATAAGATATTCAGAGAATGAATTAACTTAACTTACATTCTCCAGCAAGATGAATAGCTGCGTTGAATTCCGACACTAAAATATAATATTGTGCGATTATTGGAAAACTGAAGTTTTTTGACACTAGATTTTGTCTCATGGCAGGCCAGAGAGATCTATTGGTACGCTGCGTAGTAAATACGCCCATTGAATTACTTCAGTTCTTTTTAAATTTCAAATCGAATTTCAATATAGGACCGTCGTGGCGCAGAGACGCAACGTCTGCGTGTAACGCGACGGTTACTGGGTTCGATTCCTATTCGGGGAAGATCGATTTTTCTATTTCCATTTTCTTAGCTCTGGCATCTAAGGTAAAGCGTGGCGTTGAGTTCCGCCACTTAACACGCAATGCCTCGAAAACGGCGGAAAGAGGGGACGGAGTAAGCAGGAACTAAGTAACGGAGTGTCTTAACACTAGGTTCGTATGGTTCCTGCAGTTCCCTCTGCCTACCCTGTCATGTGCGGGATAAAGCATGATGCTATAAAAAAATTTCAATATCGAGCTTTGTATTCATATCATCATATCATCAATGTATGTTGCAGAAAGTAAACAGAGCAGGAACCTTGAAATTTTGCATGCTCTTGACATGATACGTGGGGAATATAAGAGAACAATAATAGAGGAAAAATATGCAAAAGGAAATTTATATATATATATATATATATATATATATATATATATATATATATATATATATATATATATATATATATATATATATATATATATATATATATATATATATATATATATATATATATATATATATATATATATATATATATATATATATATATATATATATATATATATATATATATATATATATATATATATATATATATATATATATATATATATATATATATATTACAAACTGTCTTTACATACATGGTAAGCAATTTTATCTCTTAAAAAAGCGACATATAATTGATAATGACATTAGAAACCATTAATTAAGCAGTATTTCTCTACTGTATTTTGTTATACACATAACCTTTCAAATTATTGGTAAAAATCGCAATACTAATTCGCAATAATTATTGATTAAAAAAAGTGACAAAGTGACTGCCAAATAAACCATAAAATGAAGGAATTACGAATAATTTGAGTAACGACAAGCTTACGGATTATTCTTTGAATTCTGATTGTTTTCAATTTTATTAGAGTTAGGATTGATGTTAAATAGAAATATCCTTAGAGATTACAATCTTTTTAAGGTACTGTGGCTTTACAGTAGTGTCTCGCTTTTGTCCTAAAAAGGTTAGATGTGGTGAAAATGATTAAGATTTCCAAACCGTTACAGTGTAGGTGAATAATATAATGCGCGAGTTTATAAGTTTTATTTTCATATTTAATTTAATACGACAGTGAGACTGGCAAGTAAGAGAGCACGGCCGTCGTGGCGCAGAGGTATACATGTGTCTGCCTGTAAACGCGCCAGTTTGTGGATCCGATTCCCTCTTGGGGAAGATAGATGTTTCTATATCCATTTTCTTAGCTCTATTATATAAGCAAAGCGTGAGGTTGAGTTCCGCTACTCAACACGCAATACCCCGAAAAAAAGACGAAAAGCGAGGACGGAGTAAGCAGGGACAAGCAACGAAGTATCTTAACACTGGGTTAGGCGGAGAAAAAATAATATATTACTGTTACATAAAAATATAAGTCTTAAACATCCCTTTTCTTCTAGAAGTGAAGATAATGAAGACAAAAACATAGCTAATCGAAATATTGACATGATAAAAAATTATCTTCACTTTTGACGTGTCAATCATTCAATTTCATGAGAAAAACGTGCCGTAGACCAGGCAAATGTCAGAAATATAATATATTTTTTATATAATATCTATAATTCTATAACATTTTTTTTACTTTCTGTCTGGAAGTAGTTGACTAGACACAGAAAAAATAAAAATAAAACTCAAAAGGGCACTTGTTGTGATACTAATTCACAAGCTCTTTCTCTATATAACCGTCTTACATTACATATATATATATCAATTACACAAGCACTTTAACCAAAATATACATACATTTGTCTTTATTTCTGAAATAAACGATAGTTATTTGAAAAGCAAAAATCTAAAAGCTAAAATATAAATGAAAAATATTATTTTTGATGCATACAGCGCGTAACGAGGCGGAAAGTTGGCGTTACTCGTGTGAATATAGAACCTTGTATGCTGTGAAATAAAATTATTTGTTTTTTTTTAAATATAGGTATATCTAACTTTTATATTTTCTATCTCCGAAAATCGAGACATATAGTGAGATATTTTTAATACAAATATTTTTTTAAGTTTCACGGTACATAGTTCACAGTATAGTAGACAGAGGGAACCGCAGGCCGTGTGAACCTAGTGTTAAGACATTCCGTTTCCTGCTTTCTACTTTTCGTGTTCCCGTGGGGGTAGTGTTTGTTGAGTGGTGGAATTCAAAGCAAAGTAATGGAAAGTTACTATTCCATCCTTCTCGAGTGGAAATCAAACCCATAAACCGTTACGTTTATATGCAGATCTTGTACCTCTGCGCTGCTACTCGTACAGTCATGCTTTATAATATATGCAGATTAGGCAGTGACAATATTTATTATTTATTTAATTTGGCTTATCACATAGGTACAGTAAAGTAATAAAAATACATTGGTACGTAACACAAACCAAGAACCATACAAATATTTAGGATGATAAACACCACATGCAAAATTTATGTGTGAGTGGAAATATAAACATAAAACGTGATAATAATAGCTACATATATGAAGTGAAAAAATACAAAAAACAATATAACACAGAAACAAAACACTATGTGTACAGGCTTGCAGCATTACATTTTGCAAACGAGTTTACTTTTGATTTTACGAAGTGATTCCCAAAAAAAATATATAAAATATATAATATCAAAACACTTCGTTCTCGGCTATAATCTAGACTTGGTATTGAATAACGGAAATCAACGCTGTGTCCAGTCTTTTGAAACCTAGAAAATGTAAATTATCCAATCTTAGGGGACTAAAAGCTGAACATACATCTCTAGCGTATGTAGGTAGAGTTTGTGACTTCAGTATTTCTTTATTCCAGGCACAGTCAAATTAAACTATCGTTAATATCTTGTGTTTAAGAAGAAAAAATAGCATACTTGATTTAGCTGAAAAAGTGGAAACGTTCTATAAAACATCGGTTCAAACCCACTGCTATCAAATTTTTATGCATCCTGTAAGTTATATTTTATTTAGAAAAATATAATTTTTATTCTTGTAATATCGCCCAAGTGGAATCTAAATAAAATAAATTGTAGAAATTTACATATAAAATTCATATGAGAACCTTGGCTATGTTAATAAATCATCATTTTTAAAGACATTTACCAAATCAACGAAAAACAGAGGTAGTTTTAGATACATAGAGAGTACGTAGGATCAAATGCTGTAGATCGTTCACCTCATGTAGATATTGAATCAACTTTCGCTACTTACTGCTTTATCTATCATTAGACTTATTTATATTCAATCTATATCTATCTATAAATGAAAAAGGTAGTCGGACATACTTAAAAGCTTAAAAGCTTTTCGAGCCTCTATTTTATGCGTAAAGTGCGTGCTCGTGACAAAATTAACTGTTAACTCTTAAGTAACAAGTCCATTAAAATGAAAAGAATATTTAAAATATAGCCAATAATCATTCTCAAGTAGGCTATTTACAGCTTCAGATTGTATCCCATATGTAGCTGGATGGGCAGAAATAAAAAATTGATTTAAAATTATTAAATGGCAAAGCTCAACGCCGCTCTTTGTTTTTTTGATAGAGAGAGAAAAATAGAAACAATTCACTGTTTCTAAGATTTTTAAAGTGTTAATCCACACTGAGGATAGAAAAAATACTTAAAGAAAACATATAAAAATTTGAACGCAGCGGGACTCGAACCCGCGCCCTCCTCCCTCCTGCACGGTTCACAGGAGGGCGCGGGTTCGAGTCCCGCTGCGTTCAAATTTTTATATGTTTTTTGTTTTTTTTTTCTTTTTTTTTTTTAGCTTCACGCTTTTATCCCGCACATGGCAGGGTAGGCAGAGGGACTACAGGGACTATACGAACCTAGTGGTAAGACACTCCGTTGCTTAGTCCCTGCTTTCTCCGTCCCCACTTTCCGCCTTTTTCCGAGGCATTGCGTGTTGAGTGGCGGAACTCAACGCCGCGCTTTGCCTAGTTGCCAGAGCGAAGAAAATGGAAATAGAAAAATCCATCTTCTCCGACTGGGGATCGAACCCAGAAACCGTCGCGTTACAGGCAGACGTTACGCCTCTGCGCCACGACGGTCCTCAATAATGTTTTTTTTAAGTACAATTCACTGTTCCCAAGTACCTTATTCAACAATTAAGTGTAATAACCAGTGTATACAATAACAATACGTATTTTATAATATATATGCAAATATTTCCAATAAAATCAAAATCCTCTATTATTCACCATTTCATATAGAATGTAGATCAGTAAAATATTTCCATGCAAGATATCAAATTAAATTACAAACTCGTACGCTCACAAGCTTAAATGAATTAGCAAGCGTATTACGAATGTACATTTAATGTTGTTATGAAGCGTCGTGCCAGTTAATTGCTGTAGTACAGAACTTTCATACTAATACTGCGGCTAACGTTTGTAGGGTATTATATTTATGGTAAAATTATGTAAAACTAGCAACTCCCATACGACTTCATCCGCTTGAACTACTTTTCTTTAGTTGAGTAAATTATATTTGTTTATAAAAATTATTCCTATACGTTGTTCTGATTTATAACCTATGTTCACTTCAAAGTGTCATTTAAATCCCTTTAATAGATTTTTTTGTGGAATAAAGATCTGTCCGCACAAACTTTCACGTATTAGTAAAATTTTATCATTTTTTCGAGTTCAGTAGAAAGACAGATAGTGTCAGGACAGTGTTAAAACATCGGGTCGCTTTTCAAATTTAAAATTGTTAAGCGATCGCCTGACGTAAGGCGTATGCATATGCTAGAACAGCTTAAGAGGCGGGGATAATGTCCTTAGATTTCCTCATTATAGGTGACAGTGAGATCACTGTGTTCTCGTTCTCAGTGATATTATTATTCTAATTTTGTACCTCATACAATTCTTACATATCACATCTCAATATTTATGTATTTTATACAGTCTACTGAATACTTACTTCATTACCAGCTGTAATACAGGCAGTTCTCTCTATCAACTAGGCACAAATATCTCCAATAGAAATATTCTGTTTTAAATGGCGGAGCCCAACGCTGTATTTAATTACGATTGAATTCTTTAACCGCTTGATCATCTTTAAGTCTTGATCATCTTGTGTACAAACAGGTTTCCACTTTAGCCTGATGATTTAAAAAAAAAAGGGAAATGATAATAGAATATACAAGAGAAGCTTAATTACAGAATTATTAATATAAACTGTATTAAACAATTACTGCACCCAGAGACAATATAGTTTAAATACAAAAAAGGTGATAAATTTGAATATTTTTTTCCACAAAAAGCTCGTCATAGCAAAACATATTTATCATCACTGTCATTATAACAAGGGGTTTTCAAAGAAAAGAATATAAAATACATCTAATTTTCCTGAATAATGGTTTGCAAAACATCTTAAGTTTCCTTACCGTTGAAATACTCGAAATGACGTAAATTTCTTTCAGCTTTTTACAATAGAATACAAACAAATCGTTTCTACTATCAATCATGGTAGAAGTACAAATATAAAAAAAATATTTTAAAAATATTTTAATAATTGAAATTTAGCGTTTATTTTTTTATTTTATAATAGCAACATTAAAGAAACATTATTCTTTCTTTCATCTTAACACTATAAATTATATTTGGCGTGGTGATGTATGAGGTTATATTTAATTTATTTTTTTTAAATATATCTGTAACGGCAGTTATGTAATAATATTTAAATTACGGCAGTCTATATTTACTTTCCCAAAAAAAATAACGTAGAATATGAGATAAGCTAAAATGAACGAGGTCGCTCCCTGTGCCATAATCACATTGGCCTGGAAATTAATACGCCCAGATCTTGATAGCTCTAGATCTAGGTCGCTTTATTTGACATTTTAAAGGTTTCTTGACAATGACTTGATAGTAAGATTATACGGCTATTCAAGCCAATCAATCTTTTCTTGTAAGTCGTTATTGAAAAACATCTACTTAATGAACTAAAAAATTTTTAATTTAACCAAGTGTCAGTTATTCATATTTTTGTGCATATATTGTTTAAAATGTGATATTTTTTATACGTCTATTATATAATACAAAAATAATTATACGTCTATTTATATTATTATTTTTTACGCTTCATAAGTAAGCATTTTAATTTAAGTTATTTTTATATTTATTTAATCTTTATATTGCAGTTTATCATTCTTCTCGCTGTTTACTGCTTTCACTCTCTTTCACGGGCTGAATGGAAGAAATCTCTTATGGAGATAAGTTCTCTCTTGTTTACTACATTTCTTTGTGTCTGTACTTCGCGTATTCTCTTAACACAGTAAACATTATATATGAGTAAATATCATTGTCGTTTATAACGGCCTCTGTCTTTACAAAATTCTATCAAATTTGCTCCACTTTAGTGATCAAACAAGATGTTCTACTAATATTATACTGCTTGTAAAATTGTACAACGATGAGTTGAGTTTAGATAAGATCGCAAATATTGTGAACTAAAATAAATATGAGTTGGGGTACTACAAGGCAATGTTTTAGATCCTGTCCTATATTTCCTATATATATGTGACATTCTCTATCTAGACAACAATAAAATTGAATTGTCAAATTAAAAAATATCAGATGTGGGATTGATGGGACACAATCAAGTATGTATTTCACACCAATACACTTTTAATTCGGTTCCAATCACACCCACACGCATTCATACACACACATACTAACTAAACAATGTGTAGTTCAAGAAATAATATATTTCACACGTTTCCTAAACAAAATATTGAACAAAACATTGTAAGAGATGTCTCTATGCCAAAGATTTTTTTTTGTATTATTTTATATATGCAGATATGTATAAAGATATTTAAATGCGAAACTATCGTAGCGTAATGATACAGTGACTATAAGCGCTAAAATATATTATTATTTTAACTCCTGTTTATCTCTACTTCCTTTCAAGATATATATTGGTATATTACGTATTGCCAAAAGATAAAACTTTTAAATGCAAGAAACCAAGAAAATATATTAATATGTAACATATATCGTATTTACATAATTAAAAGTTCTATAATTCAATAATTTATGCCTTTTCAATTGATATCCAAAATTTTTCAAATAAATCATAAAATTTTAAAACTTTATTCGCAATTGAGTAACAAACAACTTAAGCTCGCACCAATTAGTTCAAGACACTGTAAAATATTAAGCTTTATCGAAAGCTCGATGAATCATTGTATGTCAGTACTTTGGCCAATAGCCAGAGATATGAGAGGTGGAAAGGAAAGTTGTGAAAAATTGCTTGCAGTTTTTAACAAATTTATATTACGAATGCAATTTTCTTCTATATTTGTATATATATTGAGAAAACAGTAGTGGCTTAGAGTTTAATTTTTAAATAAAAACATCGAAACATATAAATATGTAAACTAAACTCTGGTAGATTGAATTTGTAAAGAGAATGACTGACGAAAGAGTGGAAAAAGTTATATTATACAAAAGAGAGAAAGAGAAGATATGTAGGAAGAGACCTCAGAGAACAAAATAATTATTAGGTTACGAAAAGAGATTGAAACTAGGTAATGTTCTTTCTTACCGTGTCTTTGACGCACGACTCGTGATCACACCTCGCTTTTCATCAATATAGGTTAAAATATTTTCAATTTTTTTTTAGCTTTTCGCATTATCCCGCACATGGCAGGGTAGGCAGAGGGAACTGCGGGGACCGTGGGAACCTAGTGTTAAGACACTCCGTTGCTTAGTCCCTGCTTTCTCCGTCCTCGCTTTCCGCCTTTTTCGAGGCATTGCTTGTTGAGTGGCGGAACTCACGCGCTTTGCCTAGTTTACCAGAGCGAAGAAAATGGAATTAGAAAAATCCATCTTCCCCGACTAGGGATCGAACCCAGAAACCGTCGCGTTACAGGCAGACGTTGCGCCTCTGCGACACGACGGTCCTCAATTTTTATTATTTCCAATATATTTTTTAAAATAATGAAAATTTAAAAAATTAACACTATTTATATTAAAACGTATAGTAAAATTATTTATATAGAGGTCTTTATAAATGTTTATCGGGATGTAATCAGGACCAGCTACAAAAGAAATTGGTAGATTATTCTTCTTTTCTTTTATATAAAAACACTATATATGTAATTAATTATATGTAAGCACCAAAACTCACAAATTAACCAAAAAGTTTGTCAATAACGGCGAATGAAACATATTATGAATTTAGTTGCAATATACAACTTGTAACGCCACTTTTTGCATAAAGTGACATGCGACATGACATAATGGCGCTTTTTTAATCATAACTTTGAATACAGAATAAAATTTCATATGAATTCTTTTGTGGCTACCGAGCTTTTAAGTTATTTTAATTAAGCTTTTTAGAAAATTGTAATAATAATAATAATAATAATAATAATAAAGCCCATTTATTTCCAATCAACACTAGTTTGTTACATAGAATTTATTTTTTTTATATATATTTGTTTTTTTTTTCCTTTTAATTTTATTTTATATTATTTGAACATGTTATTGATAATTTTCACTGCTGCTTGTATACTAATATTAAGAATCACTATTATCAAGTGTTGTCCTCGTCGTCCTCTTCGTTGATTGGAACCCCTTCTAGGGTATAGGCCTCCTCCAGCCGCTTCCAAGTTTCTCTGTCTATTGCTTTCTTTCGCCATTCCTTCCCTGTTATTGATTTTATGTCGTCGATCCATTTCTTTCTGGGGCGTCCTCTATTTCTTTTGCCTGGTGGTCCTTCCCAGATAGTCGCTTCTAATGTCCACCTTTTATCGGAAAGTCTTGCTATGTGGCCAGTCCATCGCCACTTCTGTTTCAGTACGAAATTTAAGACATCTATAACTTTAGTTTTCTTTCTTATATGTATGCTTTTTATTCTTTGAATTTTTCTTATTTTTAAGATGCTTCGCTCCATTGCCTTTTGACATGCCACTAGCTTCGATTTTATTTTTGTATTGTACGTCCATGTTTGGCATCCATAGGTTATTGTAGGTAGAATACATGTATCTAGTACTGTTTTCTTTAGATTAAGTGGGAAATCTCCTTTAAGGATTTCTTTCAAAGACCAAAACTTTTTCCAGCCCAAATTAATTCGACGCTCCACCTCTTGTTCTTCATTCTGGTTTTCTAATGATATTTGCTTTCCCAAATATATGAATTTTTTAACGTATTCGAGCGGATTTTGGTACAATGTTATCGTATTTGTGTGACTGTTTGTTAGTATCTTCGTTTTGCTCTCATTAATTTTGAGAACAACTTTTTCACTTTCTATGTTCAAGTCGTTTATCATCTTTTCCAGCCCGTTCTTTGTTTCGGAGAATATAATTATATCGTCCGCAAATCTGAGGTGGGTAAGTCGGTTTCGGTTAATTCTCAATCCCTCTAATTTCCATTTGATGTTGTCAAAAATGTGTTGTAGAACTATTATGAATAACTTAGGTGAGAGAGGGTCTCCTTGTCTTACTCCTCTGCGAATTGGTATATCTGGACCACGTGTCTCCAGTTTCACCTGACTTACGCTACCTTCGTAGATGTTTTTAAGCACTCTTATATAAGTTTGGTCTATCTTGTATTTGTTCAGCGCTTCCCAAAGGGCATCGTGGGAAATTGTGTCGAATGCTTTAGTGTAATCGATAAAGGCGATATAGAGTGGCCTGTTAAATTCGTTGTATTTCTCTATCACTTGTTGAACTACTTGTAAGTGGTCTGTTGTTGAATAGCTGGGACGGAATCCGGCTTGTTCCACCGGCTGCGACTTATCTATTATTGGGCTTATTCTTGTTTGTAGAATTGACATAAACAGTTTATAGATGCTTGGTAGCAAGCTTATAGGACGGTAGTTCGCAATATCTGTAGGGTCTCCCTTCTTATAGAGAAGTACTATGTCGGATCTTTTCCATTGCTCCGGTATCTTCCCAGTGCTGAGGACCATGTTGAAGAGACTTGCAAGTGGACGAGCTAAGAACGCAACTCCTGTTTTTAAGGATTCATTTTGTATACCGTCAGGGCCGGGGCTTTTATCTGTTTTGAGTTTTTGTATGTGCGTAGTGACTTCCATGCAATTTATTGTTTTTATGTTATTTAATTCTGTTGCGTTCTCTGGTTTTGTATTATTTGCTGTGTCGCAATTTGTGATCTTGCGATGTGGTGTTTCTCCATACAATTCCTTGTAGAAACTTGTGGCGCAGGTTATGACATCTTGTCTGGTCTTGCTTGTACCTGATTTTGTTTTTAAATTTTGAATCCAGTTTTTATGCGCTGTTAGTTTTCTGTATGCTTTTTTTGTGCTCTGGTATTCTTTTATATTTTGCTCAATAATTTTTGATCTATGATCCTTGTAGTCTTTGTCGATTGCCCTACTTGTAATCTTAAATAGTCTGCTCAGTTCTTCTCTCTCTTCTTTGTTTTTTTGTGTTTTCTTTATAAGCTCAGTTCGTCTCGCTATAAGGGCTTGGGTGGATTCGCTAAAAATAGTGTTGATGGTTCTTGTGCTTTTGTTTATAGGTCGAGCGTGGCTGTTGTTAATAATTTTGGTTAATTTATTGTATAAAGTTTGCACATTTACTTCTTCTTTTCGTGATTCTAGTTTGCTGATGCTAAACTCGAGCTTCGTCAAGTATGAGTGAATATCCTTATCGGTTTTAAGTGATTTTGGGTTAGTTTTGAAAAATTTTCTGCACTTTTTGGTTGAACCCAGTATATACGTAGCTCTAACCAGGCGGTGATCAGATTTATATCCGAAGCCATGTAGGACCTCTATGTTCGTAATCATTTTTGGTTGGTTTGATAAAATGTAATCTATTTCGTTTTTTATGTTGCCACAAGGGGAGAGCCAGGTCCATTTGCGATTTGCTTGTTTTTCAAAGAATGTGTTCATAATGGAAAGTTTATATTCCATAGCGAATTGTATTAATTTTTCTCCTCTTGAGTTTCTGTCACCGTATCCAAATTTACCGATTACAAGGTTATGCTTGTTTTCTGTTTGTAATTTACCGACTTTTGCGTTAAAGTCTCCGATTACAAGGACGTTTCTGCTGGCCATGTCTTGAGCTGTCCGAAGAGATGCGTAAAAAGAATTAATTTCCTCTATTGAGGCTTTTTCCGTTGGTGCATATACTTGTATAATAGTAAGGGGATGGTTGTCGTATTGCATTTGTAACAGAGCTACTCGGTCTGACAATCCGCAGAAGCTTGCTAGTTTGTTTTTATGGGTTTTCTTAATTAGAAAACCGACCCCATAAAGTCCGCGTGTTTCACCATTGTAACAGAATATGTACTCTTCGTGTTCTTCAATTGCGCATCCCATCCTTCTGACTTCTGCCAGTCCGAGTATATCTATTTTAATGTTTTGTAGAAAGTAGATCAGCTCGATGAATCTGTTTGTTGTAGCCAAAGATCTGACATTGAGTGTTCCGATTTTGAAAGCTTGTTGTGTTAGTTTCGTTGCTTGAAAGGTATTTTCTTTTCTTGCTGGAGGGTTGTGGTCGTATTCCCCCACGGGGACCAACCGGGTTGGGGGAGAGTATTCGTTCATCATTGTGTTCATGTCGTGTTTTTCTATTTGTTCCAGTTTCCAATTTCCGGTAAGTAATTGCTATTGCTTGGATGTTGTTGGGGTGGTGGAGAAAGAGTGGGGCCGGTTCCTTAGCTTCTCAAAAGCGTTTACTAAGTTACCGTTGGGTGCGTTTATCGTTAGTTGTTTCTTTGGTTGTACATTGTCTTGCGGTGAGGATGATGTCCCTCTCTTTCTTTTGTCTATGGATCGTGGGTTTTCTTTAGAAAATTGTAATATAATGATTAAAAAAACTGTTTATCGAAGGCGGCAAACTGAAAAATGAATGTCTTAACACTAGACTCCCTAAGCTTACTGCTCTACTTATCCATATTGTTATAATGATGTATCAAAATAATAAAAGTAATGAAGACACTATAATTATATTTATGTTACAACATGTAATGTAGTGATAATATAATCTTTGATACAATGTTAGTTCCTTTTTTCAAAATAAATTGTATAATTATCTACTCATATTTTTCAAATAAATTCAGTCTGTTGGCGACTTTTACTTGTTTCATTACACTAATATTTGCTTGATACGAGGTGAAGCTATAAAAAAATATAATAGCAGGTGTTTTTTCTAGTTTAAGATTATTTCACAATAAGAACCAAAAGTGGAAGCGCAATTAAACCTGAAGAATGTAGATTTTTATTGTTATAAATAATTGTAGAATATTAAATTAAAGAAACTATAGTGAAATATAATTTAGGATCAGCTAGATACATATTTAGGCATCTCTTTTCAAAGGAGTATATTCTTAGATGATATGACAAGATCGAGGCTGTTGACTGAAATATTGTTCTTAAGTCATTTAATAGAATTATGCAAAATCTCTGGTCGAATGCACTCGAAATACAAAGTATTTCAATGTTTTTCTTTTAATTACACTGTAACCACTTCTGATTTATTACTATATATATATCAATATAATATTATATATACACAATAGAGAATATTACACCATATCCATATAGGCTGATCAAATATGGTGCTCAGACACTTCGTTTCCCGCGTTCCACGTTAATTGGCGAAACTTACCGCTGCAGTTTTTTTAGTGTCAACGACACTCCGTTATTTGTCTTTTAAAACTTTTCATTTTGATTGGCAGAACTCGACGCAGGGATTTGTCTTGTAATAATAATATATGATAGAGGCAAACTCAATAGGGCTATTTGTATTCTCTACAAATGTATGCAGTACTAATGTAGATTTACTTTGCACATACCAAATTTTATGCTACAGGGAATAATTTGTTATATATAAAGTTTACTGTATGTAGAGTGAAGAGTTACGGTAACTGGTCGTTAATGTGCACAAGTTAAACTGTGAAAGCTATGTTAGATAGTTAAGATGTTTAGGATTATATAAGATCTAGAGTTAATTTTTGTTATAGAGTAGTAGTGTTGTTGACGTAACTAAAAACAACCACAACAACTTGTAACAAAGTATATATATATATATATATATATATATATATATATATATATATATATATATATATATATATATATATATATATATATATATATATATATATATATATATATATATATATATATATATATATATATATATATATATATATATATATATATATATATATATATATATATATATATATATATATATATATATATATATATAGATATATATATATATATATATATATATATATATATATATATATATATATATATATATATATATATATATATATATATATATATATATATATATATATATATATATATATATATATATATATATATATATATATATATATATATATATATATATATATATAAAAATGAATGAATGAAATGATACAGAATTCTTTTATATAGCCACTCGTTCTGCATTTCTAGGTTTATCCTTATCATTCTCGATTTTCCGAATAAAAGATTTTATTACGTCCATGTCTTTTACCTCTTTGATCCTAACTCTACTCTACTTGATTGTGCACCTATAATAAATTGTTTATGGAATTGAAGTCTTGATTCGAGGTCTGGGACACTTCTGTCTTTTGGATGGATTAAACAATTTCATCTCGTATAAAATATCGACTCTATGGGACGTTGTATCTACTATGAAGTGAAGTATTAGAGCTTCAAGGTGATCTAACTAATGAGTTTAGTATCCGCAGAGCTCAGTTTCATTTGAAGGTTACTATGTTCTTGATTTACATCATATTGAAGATGCTTTCGTTAGTACTTTATATATATATTTTATTTCTATATAAAATAATTTTTTCCTTTAAAATCTGATCGCTTTTTTGTAGCAAAAATGTACTATTAATGTAATATTCTAACACTTTTATTATATGAGGAATTTGGCGATGGCGTGACATGAGTGACGATGGAAGATAAGTTCTAGTATCAAATCGAGAAACAGAAAATATATTTCTCAGAATGAAAAGTAAACTTATTATCGTGACTTTCATCGTCAGATTTTTTTTTTCACATATTTTCACAAAAAAAATATTTTCTAATAAAATTATTTCAAATAAATATTCGCTTCTCTTTAGTAAAATGACAAATAGCGGTGTTATATTTTTATATGGAGGGATGGAACTCAACACGGAATTATGTTTTTCTCATGGAAAAAAAAATAATTCATCGTTCTAATTAAAGATAGAACCACAATGACTAAATTTACATACAAACGATACTTCGCTCTTATTAGCTTAATTGATAAGCACATTACTGCACGTTTAATACTTCCGCTGTATTCAATACAACTAAGAGCTTAGACGTGAAAAAAATAATGAAACAGGTTTTAGAATTTTTAATGAAGTATCTAGTTGATTACAAGTATTTGTAAATATAACCTGAATAGAAATTACCCTCATTATGCCATATTTTGTAAACTTTTTATTGTACAGCCAAGGCGCAGAGGCTCAGCATAGGTCGAGGTTTGTGGGTTCGATTCTGACTTGGAGAAGATGACTTTTTTATTTCCATTTTCTTCGCTCTGCACCAAAGAGCAGCGTTGCCACCACTCAGTATGCAATGCATCGAAAAGGCGGAAAGCAGGTACTGTTTTAATACTAGGTTCCCTCACGCGCATGTGTGTTAGTGTTTTGTGTGTATAAAAAGAGATATATAAAAAGAGTAAGGTAAAAAAATCCATTCCTTTTTTCTACACTTTTTTTTTCTTTTTTTTAACTTCACGCTTAATCCCGCACATGGCAGGGAACCTAGTGTTAAGACACTCCGTTACTTAGACTCTGCTTTGTCTGTCCCCGCTTTCCGCCTTTTTCGAGGCATTGCATGTTGAGTGGCTGAACTCAACGCCGCGGTTTGCCTAGCTTACCAGAGCGAAGAAAATGGAAATAGAAAAATCCATCTTCCCCGATTGGGGATCGGACCAAGAAACCGTCGCATGACAGGCAGACGTTGCGCCTCTGCACTTCATAGGCATATTTAGTAAAATGATTGAATTATTTTATTTCTTTGCTTTGGTCTTTAGTTTTATTTCTTTAAGCACGGTATTGAGTTGTGCTGCTCAATATATGTTATAATTAGCCTGCCTTTTCCTCTATCTTTCTGCTATGTTCGAAAAAATATGTAAATATACATTTTTTTAAATCCGCTACATGACTCTACATACATATATAGTATAAAAACATATTAAACAAAATTTTAACCCAAATTCAGACAAAGCTACACGCTGCAACTAGTCTTACATATGAGAAACAAAATCTGAGATAATATAACATTGTTTATGATTACCTCTCATACACGTTGTGTATCGGATACGGGCAAAAGCTCCCGAGGGCGGAATACAGGTGAAATATTCCTTTATAACAAAGCCTTTTGGCTTAAGTATACCTTAAATTATACGAATTATTAGAGTTTTTATTTTATTTTGTAAATATGGATTCTTAATATAAAGTTGAATATATTAGAATTATAATATGTAAAATATTGACTTTCTTGTTATGTTTTGTTTGTCTTCATGATTATACAGTATTTTAAGATATCATAATGAGTTGCATGACTCAACATAGAAGCATAAAAATAAAATAAATAAAAAAATAAAAATTCTTTATTTACTTTAACAAGCTTGTACTTAAATATAAATTTGATTGGAGTCTCCTTTTAAGCATATGAAAAGCCTGTGCCAGGAAACTCCGCTCTTCCATATCATGAATTATGTAACAAGTACCTATACAAGATATTTAAGTTACAACAATAATAAAGAAATAATATGAAGTAACAACAAGAGAAGTAACCTACAAAATAAGAAGCAAATGTTGGATTAAAATGTATGTGTATGCATGCGTGCGCATGCGCATTTGTGTGTGTGTATGTGTGTGTGTGTGTGTGCGCATGTGTGCGTGTTTGTGAGTTTTTGTGTGTATGTGTGTGTGTGTGTGTTGTATGTTAGTGTGAGTAGCATATGGATGCTAGTCCCTATATTCTAAAAGAAATTCCGTTTCTTGAAAACTTAAAGATTTTATCCATTTTATTATTTTAATTTTACACTCTTTACAAGTTTTTGAATATATATCAACGTATTTATTTATTTTATTATATAAATAAGCAGATCTATTATCATACTGAAAGCTAGCGAAGACTGTTTTAGTACCAGGGATAGATATAACATTATATGCTATACGTTTATTGAGTAACGATATATCGTAGGTTAAAGACTTGTGTTTTTTTAGAACAGTATGCACAATGTATAATTTCCGTACAGTTAATAAACCACTTTCTTCATATAGTCTTTCAGTATTAAACCGTTGTTTTTTAAAGAACATTACTTTAATCAATGCTCTTTGAGCTCGTTCAACTTCCATGAAACGTGTTTTACGTGCACCTCCCCAAATAGGTAAGCAGTATGTTATTATAGATTGCACAAAAGCTATATAAATTTGATTTAAAAGATTGTTTGAGGAGTCGTTTACAGTATTATTGGCTGCGATATGTCTCAGTGATTTGAACATCCACGTGAACTTCCTAATGCGTGCCGCGACATGTTCAATTTGCGGGTACCATGATAAGTTCTGGTCGACCATTATTCCCAAGTATTTTATTTGACTCACTTTATTTATTAATGGACAGTTGCAGGTATTACCTCTTACTTCATTACAATTATGAATTTTTATATGAAAATTTGTTTTGGGTTGTGAATTATTTTTTATACTGAAAGTGATAAAGTTAGTTTTATGGGTATTTAATGTTAGAAAATTGAGTTTTAGCCAAATTGCAACTTGAGCCATACCTTCTTCAGTACTCTTTCTAACAGAGTCCCACGAATTACCAGAGAAAACAATAGCAGTGTCATCTGCGTAAGAAATTATTTTTGCATTTTTAATAGTCATAGTACATAGATCGTTCAGATAAATTAAAAAGAGAGTGGGGCCCAAAACACTACCTTGCGGAACGCCGTAAGATACATGAGCCTCGCCACTACAGTTAAGTTGATCTAGTTTAGTCTTTTGAATTCTATTAGAAAGGTAGTCTTTAAATATTGCGTGATGTGGTCCCCTTATTCCTATTTTTTCTAACTTATGTAGGAGGACAGGGATAGAGACTGTATCAAAAGCTTTTTTTATGTCGATAAAGACAGAAAGACATTTTTTTCCTTTATCGAGATTTTCTGAAACTAACGAAACTAAAGATGAAACAGCGTCTTGTGTCGAGACATTCTGCTGAAAACCAAATTGACAAGGAGAAATTATTTTAAAAGGTTCAATTTCCCGGGCAAGATGTTTACCAATATTTGAGAAATGATTATTTATATAGTTAGCAGATTCAAGTGGGGAAGGCTTTAGGTATTTCAGTTCGAAGTTGGGTCGTCTTGATTTAGTGGAATAAGTTATTGTTTTTATATTGTGCCAGCAAGCAAGCAAGTATCTTAACACTAGATCCCAGTAGATAGGTTAATTACTGCAAATATTAAATAGGCTTAGCAAACATAAAAACACCATAATTATAATTAAATATATTTCTTAATAATATATCAACTTGTATATGTGATCACAATTGCAGTCTTCTGCTCACTGTATAAAAATAATATTTAATGTCTAAGATATGAAGATAGATAGATAGATAGATATAGATATGAAAGTGATATCTAATAATCCAACTTGTATACTTGTTTATGTATAGACTCAGTGCGGGTTAATAAAGTTTGTTATAAGTCTTTATAATATAAATGTGAAACGTTAACGACGCTGGTGCATGGTCAAACTCGAATAAGTTTATGATTGCAACTTGAAATATTTGATGATTTTGTATTGTGTACACTACTACTTAAATAAGTAAATAAATAAAATACAGCGTGAAGCCACAAAAAATATTAGTTCTTTCCTTATTAATTGTTTGATAGACAACGCACAACCCATAATTATATGGGACAAAGTGACAGTTGAAATGTGACGTGTTTTGTGTAGAAGAGCTTTAAAAATTATATTTAATTCTTAATTGTGATCAATTTTATTCTGTTAATGTTTATTTTAATGTCCATTACGTTTATGGAGAACATAATTTAGATTATGTTACATATAATATATAAAAGTAATATACATTTATATGTTACTTTTCAATCACTCTATCTCGGATCCAATTTTGATTCCCGAATTATTTGATAATCAATTAAGCTTAAGATTATTTTGCCCCACAGACTCATTCTATCACCTCCAGTAAAAGTATTACAAACATGAGTTATTGATAATTATAGATATAAAGCAACGTTAATCACTTCAATACATTCCACATGAAATTATTAATACCTTTGCAATAAGCTCTACAAAAATATACTTTCAACTTAAATCAATAGTTTCTGAGATATACATAATTAATCAAAAAAACTCTTACCACTTAATATCACTAAAGTAAATACAGGAATGGTATTAATTATAAAAAAATGTTAAAAGCTTTCGCTAGCTTTAAGCTTCACTTTAATTTATAATATAAAATAAACTTCACATTTAAATGTAGAGCAAAGTACAAATTAGAAAACAAATATTTAATTCTATTAAGCCTTCATTGGTATTCAAGCCTGCGTTAATCAGTTAGTACGTAATTTTGGCAGTAATCGTGATGAAACACCGATCTTACTCAATTTGCATAATTGTAAGTTGAATGGAAATTTGTTTTGGTTGCTACTTCAGTTTATTGTTAGAGACAAGTTGGAAACTGTAGTGGCGTAGAGGGAGGACAGCTTTTTATTGTACAAGAGGAGCTGTGAAGTTGATTTCAGTTCATAAAAAATCGTATGTTATATGATGTTTCTTGCCCAACCCAGAAGACAAAACGCGGCGTTGAGTTCTGTTACTCGTTATGTCTCGAAAACGAAAAAAATATGTATTATTATAACATTATGCTTGTTTCTTTCCTTTTATATGAGGAATACTACGTGAAGCTAGTATTTAAATCAGTTTACAAATCAATGAAAAATAGTTAGATGTACAACAAAAATACAAATATCACAGACACACATATATAATCTGTATATTAAAAATTTTGTTACAAATATTATTTTCCTCAATGTAAGCCGTAACTATAAAGTGTAGATTAGTGTAAACATTACATAAACTTACAAACTAAGCGTGCCGTAAACCGCGTGTTAATACGACCACGATCTCATCCTCTGTCAAGTCACTCCTCTAATAACATTAACTAATTTGACAACTACCTCCCGAATGTATTTATTGTAATACAGGTGGATGATTCGTCAAAATGTAGACGGGAGATGAAATATTGTTGTTGTTTAATATGAGAAAAAGAGCGTTTGTGTTTGTGAACAATATATGTATATGTGTTTCTATATATGTATACACATTCACACACACACACACACACACACACACATATATATATATATATATATATATATATATATATATATATATATATATATATATATATATATATATATATATATATATATATATATATATATATATTCGTTACGTTAGTAATGAATATACCCCAAAGCTTTCGATTTGGTCACAAAATTCAAAAACTGTTTCCAACTCTGGAGAGCCTCACCTCTGGAACGACGCCTGCATTTTTGAAATAATTTAAAGTAAATTATTGTAATATTTTTCAAGATTAATTGTGGTTACTACGATGCCATTGTATATAATATCAACTTAAGTGTTATTTTATTTGGGAATTTGTAAATTTGTGATTATTTATCTAAATTATTATTATATCTCAATAAATATACTGCTTAACTTGTCCCATAATTTCGTAACTATGTGGTAAAAATATCAGATAACTACACTACTACTGAATAATTAATTCAACAAAACACACAGAATTTAGTATTGAAGAAACTGACATTTCTAATAATTTGTATAAAAGAATCTTTGGGAGTACTGATAAATTTTTAAATAACATACTTTCTTTAACGAAATTTTTAATTAAATCTCCTTACGATACGCTAACAACGAAAACGAATTGTTACAAAGAAGATTTGTAATAGGAACTTTCACGTATTTTGATAGAGTCATACATCTTAGTGGTCATAGCGCTTGAATACTTTCCTAAAACCGCAGGTTCAAATATTGCTTCGTTTTTGTATGCATATATTATAAAATAAATTTAATAATTATCAAATTAAAAGTCTATCTCATAAACTAGAAAAAAGAAACACAAAGTATCACGTGCCAAAATTATACAAAGATGTATATGGCTTTTAAAAACTATAAAGTATGAAATAATAAGTACTTAAATGTTGTTTATGTAAATTTACGAGCAAAAGGTTAAATTAAAAGCGAAAAAAATATAGGTATTACAATTACCCAAGAGCTATCTTTAGGTAACTTTTTCTAAATATAGAGACCCAACGACTTTAGTATGTCTGTGAAAATTAATTGCTACTTTAATCCCACTCTTGCAGTTCATACTGTCTTTCAGTCTTTTCGTCTTTCTGCTAAAGAAAAAAAAATACAAGATAATTTATATTCTATGTAAAATATTTAAATTGAGTTTTAATATCAAATGAACTTTTCTATTTTCATTTTTTTTCTTTTATTTTTTTTTTGGCTTCACGCTTTATCCCGCACAAGGCAGGGTAGGCAGAGGGACCTGCAGGGACCGTGGGAACCTAGTGTTAAGACACTCCGTTGCTTAGCCCCTGCTTTCTCCGTCCCCGCTTTCCGCCGTTTTCGAGGCATTGCATGTTGAGTGGCGGAACTCAACGCCGCGCTTTGCTTAGTTTGCCAGAGCGAAGAAAATGGAAATAGAAAAATCCATCTTCCTCGACTGGGGATCGAACCCAGTAACCGTCGCGTTACAGGCAGACGTTGCGCCTCTACGCCACGACGGTCATTTTCATTTTCGTTCGTATTAATTACTGTGCGCTAAGTTACGAAAAATTATAATTTAAAATATTTTTCTTAAATGATGTAGGAGTTTTATGTTATAGAATATCTTAATATTTTTCAAATTGCTAGTAAATGTTCTGCAAAATGAGAAAATTCCAGGCTTAAGTAAGCAAATGGCTGCCTGAAGTTGACGTATTGAGGGTATATGCAATCAATTTCGTTACTTGCATATTTGACGGTAACCTATAAATTTAAGATCGACTCGTGGCTCTTAGCAAAATATTTATAATTATTAAAGAATATCGTAATATTTTATAGCATTTCTGAGCTATTACTTTGTACTAAAAAAAATTTAATAAATAATGAAATAAATAAATATTATAATGAAATTTATTAGTTTTGATTAAAAGTAACGGTCATTCTGGGTCTTTTCCCGTTAGAATTATTATTTACTTATTAGTTTATAACAAATTGCAGCTCATGCGCTACTCTAATTTTTAACAATTTTAAACAATTATTAGCTTCACACGGAATCCGGTGTATTACAAAATCATATCTTGCTATACATATATAGAGACTAGTGATAAGAAACTCGGTGTTTAACACATGCAAAGATGGGATACTTTCCGTCTAATTTTCAATCATGCATGTTAAGTGGCGAAACCAAATGCCGCGTTTCATCTTGTTACTGGAACTTTTCTTCATAGGAATCGAATAAACAAGCTGAATGTTACTCATTCACTCAGTAAGTAATTAATATATATTACAACAAAAATATATAAACATATTATATATTTTAGCTTCACGCTTTCTCTCACATACAAAACAAAGAACAGAGAAAATTACTTTCCCTTTTTCGCATCTAATATATTTATTTAATGGTGGGACTCAACATGTGCAAATAGTTTTCATACCTAATTGATATGGAATCGACTATCATCGCTTACAGTCGCTTCACTACGCCACGTTGCATCTATATCTATATATTAGGTATAATATGAAAATTACATAATATTCCAGTAAATACCGCTCGCTTCGGTATTTAATCCATTTATTTGTGAAAAAGGCATTTATTGAGAGGTCTAAAGTGTTCTTAATTAAAATGAACGGCACGTTCATTAAACTCGGTGGGAGCGCTTCTCGCGTGCTATAAAAATATAAATATTACGTTACTTTAAGCTGTTAGGGCGCAGTAAAAATGTTTTATACGCGGTAAAAGTATGTTCAATACTAAAAAAATTGTTTAAAGTAAAGGTAACCATAATTAGCCCTTTGAGAATATTCACGTTAAAGGATTCCTGCGACCAAGAAAATGTAACTTCTTTGAGAAAACAAAAGAAAAACGAGCATGTACAAACTTTAAATTACAACGTAAAAGTACAGATTAATAAGTATAGTCAGGAATATGATCACCACTTGACTTAATAATTTTAACTTTAGTTTATGGCACAATTCCAATTAATTGATAATATTACTTGAATATTAATTGGAAAAAAGAAAAGAATCCCTTGAGTTCTTGCGTAGGCTTTTCTTAGGTCTGAAGTGTTCATTTTAGTTAACCGGTGTTAAAGTTATTTTTTGCCATTTCAGGCAGAAAGCGGAGAACGGAGTGTCTTTACACTAGGTTCCTACGGTTACAGCGGTTCCTTCTGCCGTACTTGCGATGCGCAGGATAAAGCGTGAAGCTAGAAATAGCAACAATATATGTAAGAGAATTATTAAAGTCGAAGGTCCTCTCAACATTGTGAAAGTAATAAATCTGAGCGCAATTTCAGACAACCTTTGCGGTAATGAAAATGGGGTACCTCTATTTTATATAGATATATTTTCTGTTCGTAACACGTAGGGCTCATATATTGTGTTTTTACTTTTCATTTTCTTTACTTGACTTCCCTTTTCATAGCTTCACGCTGTAATCCTCACATAGCAGGGCTAGACAGATGCACCGGAGGAACCTAGTCTTAAGGCACTTTGTTCCCTACATGTTGCTTTTTACAGCATCGCGTGTCGAGTGGCAGACCCTAACGCCGCGCTTTTACCTTACACCAGTAAGAAGAAAATGAACAATTCTTTCCCGGATAGTGAATTTCGCCAACCATCACGTTTCCATAGAGATCTGAGCCTCTGCACCCGTATGATAATATTACTTACGTTAAAGTTGCTCGTATTTTGCGACTTACGAATGGGAATTGAACCTGTAAGCCTACAGTCAAACTGTACCTCAATTCACTGTACCTCGATGACGTTTTGTGACGAAATGTTAACAATTTAACTAAGACGATTTAGCCATTTTTGATCTGCCAGATTCAAGTCAGACTTTAGAAGTTTTGAACTTTAAGTTTCGCAAGGCTTTAAACACCTGTAGGTATTAGGTATTCACTTAGCACTTTGAATCTCTAGACATACGAATACAACTGTTATAATATATACTATAGTTTTGTTGGCGGCTTCCACTCGAAGAAAACAGATTTTCTCATTTCCATTTTTTTTGATCTTACTACTAGGTGAACGCGTTGTTGAGTTCCGCCACTCAACACGCAATGCTTTGAAAAGGCGAAATACAAAGAATTAAGACCATTTTAACAGTCGGTTCCCACGGTTCCTGCAGTTTTCGCTACCTACTCTGATATGAGTGGGATATTATGACGTGACCTAAAAAAAATTCATATAGATATTTAAAAGTGACTATAAAATAAACAAAAAATTCAATATTTTTGTACATGTTTGCCTTTTCGTTCTGATTTATATAAAAAATTAATGACATTCACGACATTATCATTATATAGCATAAAAATAAAAATTAAATTGTAAAAATTATACTCAGACTCTCAGAATATCAAATACTGCAAGTCTCGTCGGATTCAAAGCACGTATGTAATTATGTCCCATTATATATTGTTTACGGAAATTATAGTGTACTACACAATTTTATCACAGTTTTGAATTATTTTATTGTTAGATCTGTATAAAAATATGTTTGGATGCTCTATTAATAATTTATTCTGTATTCCTGTAACTACAACTGTAAGTGTAGTTACAGGAATACAGAATAAATTTGTAATTAGAAAATTAATGTTTAATTGCCCTCTTAAACTAGGGACTTAACGCCGCTTACTTCACCAGCTTACATTCTAAAATTATAGCATATAACTATGACTTTGTGGATCCATAACAATATTTCTGCAAAAGAAGATATGACGTACATATTGTGATAAAGTGCTTTTCAGGCAAATTTTATTTGGTAAAACACAATTTGTATGAACGATCTCACGTACTGCTGACATCGCGTCACATATAGGAATATGAATATGTTATTCATCTATTGTGCTATGACCTTACAAGTGTTAAGAAAATATCAGGAAATTGTTAAAATTAAAAATATGAAGTTATGTTTTAATGTGTCCATACATCCATATCATAATGATATATTATAATTTTTTTTTGGTTACGTTTTCTACAATGTTAAGATACTATGCCTTTTGTTTTGCTCTATTCTGGATATTGCGCATTCAGTGACGGAAATGTAGTCTGTATTTCCTGTAGTTATTAGAGGGAAGTAAATGAAATTAAATTTTAAGCAATATATTGACTTAAGATCAAGTTCAAAATTTATGTATATTCAAATTCTATCACGTTCTAGGTCAATCTAATCACATTTTGAGTTAAGAGGGGTTACAGCATTCAATTTGTATGGAATTTGCTCCTCGTTAAATGTAAGGTGGCATATTGTACTAAATAATTAACTAAACATTGTGCTTAAGTAAAAGGGTATTCATTATTTATACAATAAAATGTTTATTAAATATGCTTAATAATTTTCATTTTCTTGCTGTGGTTTAAAAAAACATTTTGTAAATTTTACTAACATAAGTAAATTAAAAGAAATAAAAAGTTTAATTCGAATAGCAGCTTAATTAAAAAGTATAAACTTTTAAAAACAATTAGTTGTTGGTTTAATACCAATTCTAATACCATCTTAAATTATATGACTCAATATTTGAAATTGAATTTCAATTAATTGAAAATAGATGATAAAAAATTTATATTGATTAGTAACATAGCAAAATCTTCTAATTAATAGTAGTAAAATCTCGGAATTAATTTTCATTTACTTAACACGCAATATTGCATGATATTGAGACAAACGCAGTCAGCAGGTTGTTTCGTTAAGCCAACGAGGGTTTTCGCAGCAATAAACATGATACAATGATAAGGATGGCCAATCTTTACCAAGAGCTAACAGCAAGAATTTGACTTTTTCCATTCACCATTAATATCATAACTGACTTTTGAAAGGACTCTTAGTTAAAATAAGCTATATCCAGGCTATGAGGGAGAGTTCTTTAAGCCTACAAGTACTCAGTACAGTGTATAGCGTTATAAATCACAAATATACCAATAAAAGGCAGTAAAAAAGCATGGACGGTAAAAGCCTGTGGACTAAATAATTATTTAAACTATTACTAGTATATATTTTGATATGTATTGGATTTCTGATCAAAACACAATCAATTTCGTCATTCTTACAATCATTTCTCACTGCCTACTCTGCAATATACAGCATCTTGCTAAAACAAAATTATCAATATCAAGATTAACAAGTTTAAAAGATACATAAAACATTTAAAAATTATATAAAGATCATAAAAACCTTATTATTCCTTATATTATATATATCTACATGTCCGTGTTTAAAAACTGAACTTCTTATCTAAGAGTAAAGATAGGTGACATCTTGGCTTAAGTCCAAATGCTCCAGTAGTTTCAGCTTCAGATTAACGAAACTGTTTCCCACAAATAACACTAATGAACAATATTTATGTGAGTGCACTTGTGAGATAGTTCTGTTTCGTTACGTAACTGGGCTGAGGAAATTATATATTGAATAAATATTTTTTAAGAAAATATGGAAATTATGACCTTCGCGTGTTAAGTCACGTATTTCTCAAATACTTACCAGCACTTACATTTTATTACTTTTTTTTTTTTTTTTTTTTTTTTAGCTTCACGCTTTATCCCGCACATGGCAGGGTAGGCAGAGGGAACTGCAGGAACTATTAGAACCTAGTGTTAAGACACTCCGTTACTTAGTCCCTGCTTACTCCGTCCCCACTTTCCGCCGTTTTCGAGGCATTGCGTGTTGAGTGGCGGAACTCAACGCCGCGCTTTGCCTTAGTTGCCAGAGCGAAGAAAATGGAAATAGAAAAATCCATCTTCCCCGACTGGGGATCGAACCCAGAAACCGTCGCGTTAGCTGCGTTACAGGCAGACGTTGCGCCTCTGCGCCACGACGGTCCTCAAATGTTTATATCCTAAAATTTTTCAAATTGCTAGTAAATGTTCTACTAAATGAGAAAATTCCAGGCTTAAGTAAGCAAATGGCTGCCTGAAGTTGACGTATTGAGGGTATATGCAATTAATTTCGTTACTTGCATATTTAACGGTAACCTATAAATTTAAGTTTATAGTTTTCCTACCGAATTTGGATCGAACCGACTATCATCGCTTACAGTCGCTACACTACTCCACATTGCATCTACACGTATATATAATAATATGAAAATTACTTAATATTCCAGTAAATGCCGCTCGCTTCGGTATTTAATCCATTTATTTGTGAAAAAGGCATTTATTGAGAGGTCTAAAGTGTTCTTAATTAAAATGAACGGCACGTTCATTAAACTCGGTGGGAGCGCTTCTTGCGTGCTATAAAAATATAAATATTACGTTACTTAAAGCTGCTAGGGCGCAGTAAAAACGTTTTTATATATACACGACGGTAGTATGTTCAATTCGTTCAAAAAATTTAAAGCGCGGAGTTGAGTTTCACCTCAAAATATTCGCCATTTCCACCACGAAAGTAAGGTAGAAAGCGAAAAATTTCATGAGTCCGACTCTCTCTCTATACCTAATCATCATGCAATGAAGCTTCTTTATTCAAACAAGATATTTTAGGATATAAATATATATACATACATTGCAATTGAAAGTATGTATATGTAAAACAATCGCAAGCATTTCCTTACAATAGTGAATCCCCATCGATTTTACTTAACAAAGAAAATAGCTTGAAATTAGTGGAACAGAAATGCTAATTAGCTTTTAATGGATGTGAGTGCATTTATTTCCTTATTTGTCACCATAGTGGTACATTGCTTAATTATTTACGTGATAAATCTGGGTTCTAATACCAGGAGTACTTAAAGTAATTTGAAAATGATGTAAATTGTTTTAATATTTATAAAATGACAAAGTCGAGATAATTTCGTAGTCAGATGTAGTTTCAGTAAAATAGACTAATTAAGATATACCTTAGTATTAGTTGAACTTGCACCTCTTGCAAATGTAATTAAATGTAAGCACCTGATCTATAATAAAAAAAAATAAACAGATTAAGTCCCGCTGAGTTTCTTGCGCCGGTTCTTCTCAGGTCTGAGACATTAACTTTAGCGAACCGGTGGTAGTGTTCTTGACGTTCAAAAAATGAATCATGTATTCTCATTTTGAATAAAATTATTTGACTTTGATTTTATATGGAAATTTTACACATAATTCTGTTATCCATAAAACAATAATATAAAATAACTATTTAACCAAAGATAATTAACTAATTATATTTTTTGTTATTTTCTAACCATTATTCCAGATTCTTTCTTACATATATACATATATTTTGTTTTCAAGGAAAAACAAAAATTGTGGACGTGACTTACAAGCGTAAAGCATTGTGGTAACCGTAATTAGCCCTTTAAGAATATTCTCGTTAAAGGATTCCTGCGACCAAGAAAATTTAGCTTCTTTGAGAAAACAAAAGAAAAACGAGCATGTACAAACTTTAAAAGTACAACGTATAAGTACACATTAATATATATACTCAAGAACATAATCACCACTTGACGAATTGATAATATTAGTTAAAAATTAATTGGAAAAAAGAAAAAAAATCACATGAATTCTTGTTACGCAAGAAGAAGAAGAAGAAGCAGAGGAACCGCAGGAACAGCAGGAACCTAGTGTTAAGGCACTTTTTTCCCTACATGTTGCTTTTTAAAGCATCGCGTGTCGAGGGGCAGACCTTAACGCCGCGCTTTTACCTTACACCAGTGCTACAAAAATAAACAAATCTTTCTTCCACAGTGAAATCGTCATGTTTCCAGAGAAATTTGAGCCTCTGTACCAATATGTCACTTCCGTTAAAGTTGCTCGCATTTCACGACTCACGAATGGGAATCGAACCTGTATTTTTACAGTGAAACTGTACCTCAATTCACTGTACCGCAAAGACGTTTTATGACGAAACATTAATCATTTTACTAAGACAATTTAGCCATTTTGGATCTGCCAGATTCAAGTCAGACTTTAGAAGTTTTGAACTTTAAGTTTCACAAGGCTTTAAACACCTGTAGGTCTTAGGTTATTCACTTAGCACTTTGAATCTCTATACATATGCATACAACTGTTATAATATCTTTATAGTTTTGTTGACGGTTTATAGGTTGATTCCTATTCGGGGAAAACGGATTTATTTATTTTTTTTGCTCTTGCAAATAGACAAATGTGGCGTTGACTTACGCCACTAACTCGCAATACTTTAAAAAGATAAAAAGCGGAGAACGGAGTGTCTTAGCACTGATTTAAGACAACCTTTGGATGTGGTACCTCTATTTTCATCTTATAGATAGTATACCTTATAAATAGGATAGGTTTATTTAAATAATCTGTTAATAACACATATCGCTCATATATTTTTTCCTTTACATTTTCTCGCTGCATCTCGCATACAGTGGTAACATAGTGAAGAATATATGTTTGCAAATACTTTCATTTTATTACAAAAATATCTCTTATGAAGAAGTGGAGAACATAATATCTTATCACTCCCTTTTATCTGCCGACCCTACTATAAATAATAAGATATACATATTTCAAATTGCAATAAATTAGGAAAATAAATTATAAAGTTATACTCAAACTCTCAGACTATCTAATAGTGCAAGTCTCGTCGATTCAAAGCACGTATGTAATTATGTCCCATTATATCTTCTTTTACAGAAATTATTGTGTTGTACTAACATTTTGAATTCCTTGTTTTGTGGGAAATCTATATGAATATATGTTTGGCTTCACTATTCTCCTATAGTTTGCTATAAGGAGTACAGAATAAACTTGTATTTAGAAAATCAATGTTTAAATGCACTTAACATACCGCCACTTGTCTCTTTAGCTTAGACTCTAAAATTATAGGATAGAAATATGAATTTGTGTATACATAACAATATTTCTGCAAAAAATGATATGACATATTATGATAAAGTGCTTTTCAGGCAAATTTTGTTTCGCTTCACATATAGTAATATGAATATGTTGTTCGTCTATTGTGTTATGAACTTATAAGCTTTGTTAAGATAATTTCAGGGAATTATAAAAATAAAACTTATGAAATTATGTTTTAATGTGTCGGTACATACCTATTATAATGTTATATTTGTTTTATCAGGTTACATTCTGTACAGTATAAAGACACTGTATATATATATATATATATATATATATATATATATATATATATATATATATATATATATATATATATATATATATATATATATATATATATATATATATATATATATATATATATATATATATATATATATATATATATATATATATATATATATATATATATATATATATATATATATATATATATATATATATATATATATATATATATATATATATATATATATATATATATATATATATATATATATATATATATATATATATTATATATATATATATATATATATATATATATATATATATATATATATATATATATATATATATATATATATATATATATATATATATATATATATATATATATATATATATATATATATATATATATATATATATATATATATATATATATATATATATATATATATATATATATATATATATATATATATATACGAGGGTCAAACTGAAAGTTCTTAGAAAATCAAAAACTAAGCATTCTAGCAAGTTATTAGTTTTATTATAACTTTTCAAAATAGCGTCCGAAAAGCACCTTGAAACCACCACCAGAAAAGCACCTTGCCCACTCGGCCTTAGGGGTCTCTTCAACGGCGTTTTGAAACGCAGCCACTGCTTCTTCGGCGTCCATAAAATGTTTTCCTCGAAGTTTTTTTTTTATTTTCGGGAATAAATAAAAATAGCAGGGTGCGAGGTCGGGGTTTTACGGCGGGTGACTCAGTAATTCCACGTCTAAGATCACCAAATAGTCGATCGTTTGCCTGGCGGTGTGCGACGAGGCATTGTCGTGATGAAGGAAGATCCTGCTGCGAGGTCGTTTCTCTCGAACTTTTTCCAAGACAAGTGGTAAACAGTTGTTAGTGTACCACTCTGCATTAACCGTTTTCTGATCCTCTAAGACAACTGTCGCGTAATGACCGGTCTTTCCGAAGAACGAGGCCACCATCTTTTTTCCAACATTTCGACCTCTCTTCACTTTAGTTGGCAACTCTTCGGAAAGAAACACCCACTGAGCAGATTGTCTTTTGGTTTCCGGATCATAACAGTAAATCCAGCTTTTGTCACCTATTAGTATGTCGAACACGGTATTTGAGTCACCTCCGTTAAATTTTTGGATCATTTCTCGGCACCAATCAACACGGCGGAGTTTTTGAGCCTCGGTCAAATTATGCGGTATCCAGCGGGCACAAAGCTTCCTGACCGCTAAATGTTCATGGAGGATTTTGTGCACTTGACTCATACCTATGCCTAGACTTGTCCGAATCTGCTGATAGGTCACTCTTTTGTCAGTCTCTATCATACGCCGCACAACACTGATATTATCTTCAGTCGTCGCTGTAGAAGGCCGTCCCTCACGCAAATCATCGGTGAGATTAGTTCGACCACGTTTGAATTCATTAAAATAGTTGTAAACTGTGGCACGAGATGGGGCTTCATCGTGAAAAGCCAATCGAAGTCTATCATAACTTTGTTGTTGACTTATATGACATCGAAAGTCATAAAAAATCATTGCACGAAAATTTTCTCGGCTTAAATTCATTCTGACGTGCACAGACAATTTTCAATTTGCCGCCAAATCGTAAAACAAATGACAAACGAATGAAATGTATACTCAATATTATTGGTAAAGAGTTCTATTTTCAAAATTTAAACTTATGTTTTTAATATACTGCTTTTAAGTTGCCAGTTCTAAAAACTTTCAGTTTGACCCTCGTATATATATATATATATATATATATATATATATATATATATATATATATATATATATATATATATATATATATATATATATATATATATATATATATATATATATATATATATATATATATATATATATATATATATATATATATATATATATATATATATATATATATATATATATATATATATATATATATATATATATATATATTTATATATATATATATATATTTATATATATATATACATATATATATATATATATATATATATATATATATATATATATATATATATATATATATATATATATATATATATATATATATATATATATATATATATATATATATATATATATATATATATATATATATATATATATATATATATATATATATATATAATATCACAGACGGGATACTATATTTTAACCAATATATTGACTGAAGATCAAGTTAGAAGACTTATATTCGAATTCTATCACGCTCTAGGTCAATCTAATTACATTTTGAGTTAAGAGGGGTCACACCGTTCAATTTGTTTGGATCTTGCTCCTAGTTAAATGTAAGGTGGTATATTGTACTAAATAATTAACTTAGCATTGTGCTTAAGTAAAAGGGTATTTTATTATTTATACCATAAAATATTTATTACATGTATTTAGTGATTTTCATTTTCTTGCTGTGGTTTAAAAAACATTTTTTGAATTTTACTAACATAAGTAAACTAAAAGAAATAAAAAAAAATAATTTAAATAACAGCTCAATTCAAAAAAAATACTTTTAAAATAATTAATTATTATTTTAATACCAATTCTAATACCATCTCAGATTATATGAATAAATATTTGAAATTGAATTTCAATTATTTGAATAAAAACGATAATAAATTCATATTGATTAGTAACATAGTAAAATCTTCTAATTAATGCTTAGTAATGTAATTAATCATTATTGAGCATTAATTAGAAGATTTTGCTATTTTACTAATCAATATGAATTTATTATCGTCTTTATTCAATTAATTGAATTTTAATTTTAAATTTTTATTCTTATAATCTAATAAAACTTACCCTATTAAAAGAAAATTATATACTTGATTCATTGCGTTTAGTAGGTTTATAACAAGGTGTGTGAAAATTTGCCAAGTAACATCATTAAACACTACAGAAAAAAAATAAAAAATGTTATCAGGAAACTGCTGAAAAAACTGATTTGCGTTTCTGTAAATATAAGAATTTTAGGTATTTAATATGATTTAGAATCTACTTTCCAAACTGAGGAACATCAAGTGTGCATTCCTGTAAATAATTTTAACTGAGGTATGTGTATTGAACTTGGTACTTATTCAGATCTCACTTCTTTTATAGGTGAAGCATTCCCATTTCGAACTTGGCAGCCTATCACATTTTTGTTTTGTAAGGTTAAGTTAGTTAAGGTTAAGTTAGTTAAGGAAATGTCTTATTTATACTTACTATCTTTCAGATTTTTGAATATTATTTTGATTTATACGTATACAATAAATAATCTCTGTACATCTATAAAATGTACCTACTTACAAATAGTTAAAACAACAACGTCTTTAGTTGTTACTTAAGTAAGTATGCTACCTACCAACATTATAATTGGTGGCCTATTGTGTAGCCTAGAATAGGCAGTGCAGTGCAATCTAATCTTTAACCATACTATGATCGTGAAACCGCCGCATCTGTCCAGCAGTGGACGTCTGCTGAGCTGACGATTGGCTAAGTAAAATATCCGAATCCGTACGACATCTTTATTGTCTTGAATTTTTAACCATGGATTTAGCGCATATGTATTGGTTTGGTAATGACCTTGCACGCCGTATTTCATCGCGGGTTTGATTCCCGCGACAGACAAACACAGAGGTTTGTCTTGTGTCGGGCACATTTATCAGTAACCTATATGGGTATACATGTAGGTACCAACTTAAATAAGTGCTCACTTATTATTTATTCATTTTCGCTCCATATTTATAATGGATAAAAGTTACATATTCGTTGTTTTCGAAAGTGACTCACACTTGGCCGTTTTCCGATTTTTACTTTACTTTGACTAAATATAAACCTTCGTAATGAATTTTAGATCAGTACGACCATTCGAAGATATATTATATAAATATAGTTAAATTTAGTTCGTTTTAGTTCCTTAGGGGTATAAATTTACACCTTCATTATTTTTGCTACTAATTGTCACTTGGCCATTTTCATATTTTTTTCTTTACCTTGACCTAAAGACCTACCTCCATGCCAAATTTCAAGTCAATACGACCATTGGAAGTGGTCTAGATTTTTGATGAATGAGTCAGTCAGTCAGTAAAAATAGCGATTTACTGAAGTCAATATCTTTAGACCTACAATAGGTATATTCATGAAATTTAAATCTAGACACACTAACGTGTGTTTCAAACTATTACTAGTGTATAAACTGGTATGTATTTGGACAGTTTCGTCAGTTTTTAGTATTTTTAAATATTCTTTATTGCATTAAAATATATATATAATAGACAGAAACATAGAAATATCATAAGCAAAGGTGGACTTATCTCTATAAGAGATTTCTTCCAGCCAACCTGTGAAAGTGGGTGAAAGCAGAAAGCAGAAGACTGAAAAATGCAATATAAGGTTTAAAAAAATAATAACAATAAAAAATCAATACATAAGGCATAGAAAATATACATACATACACACAGAAGTAAATAGACATATACTTACATAAATATATTCATATATATACATATACACATACATATATACACATAAAAAAAATATAATATAAACGAAACATAGTTAAATTTAGATTTCAGATACTTTTAAGTAAGTGTTTTTTTAATGATGACTTAAATGAAACAATTGATTGACTCTCTTGAATGGCCTTGGGCAGTTTATTCCAAAGTAGTGGAGCCTGTACGGAAAAGGACTTTAGGAGAAATTTGGTATTGCTCTTAGGAATGTCTAGCATTGGTAAAACACCAGACCTCCTCGAGCGTGTAGGAGCGGGAAGGATTTTAAAACGGGAACGTAGGTAAGGAGGGAAATTTTGGTAGTTGATTATCTTAAACAGAAGAGAAAGGATATGCATATCACGGCGAAAACGAATAGGGAGCCAATTAAGCTGAGCACGAAAATGGGATACGTGGTCATACTTACGAAGACCGTAAATAAAACGTATAGCGAGATTTTGAAGACGCTCTAATCTGTTAATTTGCTCCTCAGTCACATCCAAGTAGCAGACATCGGCATAGTCGAGAATTGGAAGGAGGAAACATTGCGCTAGCATTACTTTTGTATTATGGGGGAGAAAGAATTGGAGACGCTTAAGAGAACGATAGGAGAAATGCATACGTTTACTAAGTTCGCTAATGTGGGGTGTCCAAGACAAAGTGCAGTCAAAAATTAGACCCAAATTCCTAACTTTATCGTAATATGGAATTTGAGTTCCAGAATATATAATCCCGGGAGTTGCATTCCAATTAATTTTACTTGCAAGTCGGCTACTGCTGATTATAATTGCTTGCGATTTTTTCGGGTTTACTAAGAGACCGAAAGATTCAGCCCAACGTTGTATAGCAGCTAGATCGCTATTTAAAATATTAATAACTTCAGACAATTCATGTATATAGCCATGTCGATACAGCTGTAAATCATCGGCATACAGATGGTAAGGAGAAGAAATGACTTTGGAAATATTGTTTATGAAAATAGAAAACAGAAGAGGAGAAAGGATGCCGCCTTGTGGAACGCCAGCAGTGAGATCTAGCCAAGATGACGTATGGTCATTAACTTTCACGCATTGTTGGCGTCCGAAGAGATAAGAATGAAACCAGTTTATGGCTGAGGAAGAAAAATTTACTGCACGAAGAGAAGCAAGAAGTATGTCGAAATCAACAGAGCTAAATGCACTACTAAAATCCAGTAGTACCATTGCGGTGAGCTTGGTGTTATCCATGGCACACCGAATGTCCTCCGTAATATTCAGCAGTGCACTAACTGTGCTGTGGAAGGGACGGAAACCAGACTGGTAGGGACATAAGAGATTGTTTGAGGAGAGAAAGGGATACAGTTGGTTATAAACAATGGATTCAAGTACTTTGGATAGGATAGGCAGGATGGAGATAGGGCGATAGTCAGAGACTAAGGTGGGATTAGAGGTTTTAGGTAACGGAACAACATAAGCATTCTTCCACCGAGAAGGGAAGACATTGCGTGACAGTGAGAAATTTATAATGTGGGTAAGCACTGGTGCAATGTTTTCCAACACGGGAAGAATCATCTCAAGGCTGAGATTGTCACTTCCGATGGCTTTAGTGGATATGGACCGAACACACTTCTTAACTTCATCTTCTGATACAGAGTTAAAAGCAAATAGGGCAGATTCAGGAATGTCAATACAAGACAAAGAAGAAAGTGTTTCCTGTTTTTTTTGGTTGTTAATACTTGAAGTAGGTTTACTAAAGAAGGAATTCAGAACATTAAGATCCACTGAAATATGATGGCGATCAGTGGATTTCCCTATACCAAGTGATTCTAAGAATCTCCAAACTTGGTCGTAAGATAGGTTTTGAATAGTATTGTGAATATAGCGGCGTTTGGCATCCCTACACATTCTGTTGCAAATATTACGCAGTCTTTTGTACGTAGCTAAATTTTCATCACAAGGATGTTTTTTGTTCCTAGATTTGGCCCGATCGCGCTTAGCCATGCATCTTTTGATAATTGGGGTTAGCCAGGGCGCGGGTGCATGCTTCATTCGAACTGGTCTTATTGGCGCATGAGTGTTATAGATATTAATCAACTCAGTAGTTAGTGATTCTACCATATCGTCAATGTTACTTAACGACAATATGGGTGACCAGTCAATGTTCTCCATATCCGCTCTGAAGCGTTCCATGTCGATAAGCTTAAAATTACGCTGAAGAAAAATTTTGCCTCTAACTTTAGGAGGGCGTAGCTTATATGAAAGGAAAATAAGGTCGTGAAAAGAGAAAGGAGCAGTCAATTGGCCGTGAGAGATCACAAGATCAGGCTTAGAGACTGACATAATATCAATGAGGGAAGGCCTGCAGTTAGGAAAATAGTGTGTGGGTGAAGACATGGGTAAAATATGCAAATTGAGAGATTCATTAATTGCTCTTAACTGTTTACTTCTCGTGTCGTTTTTTAATAAACATGTATTTAAGTCACCCATACAAATTATGTGTTCATACTGATGTGAAAAGTTTTCCAAAATGTCCTCCAGAACACTAAAATAATTTACTTTGTCATTGGGGGCATACAAGACACCGAGAAGAATTTTTTTATGATGTAGAACTATTTCCAAGAAAAGATATTCAAGAAATCCTACAGGTTGACTAGGAGAGCAAGAGATTACACTGGCAGGAATGTTGTTGCGAAGGTATATACCAACACCACCCCCACCCCGCTCAGTGCGATCATTCCGGAATAATTGAAAACCTGGAAGGGAGTAGCAAGCAGATGAAAGGGATGGTTTAAGCCAGGTTTCAGATATTAGAATACAATCGACTGTGCCGGAGCCAAAGGATGCGAGAAGATCAGTATAATGAGCAGGTATGCTCTGCGCGTTGATATGCACCAAGGAAAGAGAACCAAAAGGATTATTAAATATGTTTGATAACTTTTCTGCAAGAGTATCTGAATCTGAAAAAGACGAGTTATTACTATCAACACTATCATAATTGCTAGATGAGCAAGACAAGAACTCATCATCTGTATCCATAATTATAAAATAATAGAAATATACAAATAATAAAAAATATACAAATAAAAAAATATATAAATAATAAATATAATAAATAAATTTATATATAAATAAAAATTAAAAAAATGATTAAAAAAAAAAAAACAAATAATATTAATATAATAATAATCCACACGCACAAGTTGACTAAAAAAAAAAAATATTACAACACAAAGAATTTTTTTTTTAAAAAATAATCTATACTTAAAATGGATAACAAATATTACATAAAAAGAAACGTAATTGCAAACAACAACATCATCTACATCGTTTTTAGTCTATGACACTTCGTGATACGTCAAATATTATTGAAAGTAAACAAACAAATGTAAATGTTTAGTGTTTTTTTGGTTAGAAAAAATAAACTTTTAAATATTTGCCAAAAAAATCAACTAAATACATTAAATATCCGAAACATTACGTATAATCCGAATGAATAGAGGATATAAAAACAAAACAGATACCGACTAGTTGTTGTTAGAAGATTTTGGATTTTGTGCTATTAACAATTTGAGCTCCGACATAGAAGATATTTTCACTTTTGATTTGTTAGCCACTAAAATCACTATCATGCCATCAGCTGACCAGGACTTCTTTAATCCAAAGTATTTGCGAGCTGCGACGAACACTTCTTGGCGCGACTTTGAAAGGAATTCCGTCAAGGTTATTTTAGTGCCTTTCAACCTGGTCTTCATTTTCCAAACGCTGGACCGGACCTGTACACTGGAAAATCGTACAAGGATGGGCCTGGAGGAATCCTTCTTTGTACCGAGTCTGTGGCAATATTCGATTGAAGAAGAACCAACATCGGACAACTTCATATGCTTCGATAAAACGTCGATAGTCAGTTTTAAAACATCTTCGTCTTTCTCTTCTCTAACACCGTGGAATAAAAGCACTTTTCTTCTTGAATGTGTCTCTAAGCGATCCATCCCAAGAGCTACCAGTTCAACCTGAGATTTTAATAGGCTGAGGGTCTTCCATACAAAGGCCTTGAATGTAAAGAACTCCGCGGCCAAGGCTTTGATAGTGGGGGTGGGAGCTGCAGAGCTAGGCTGAGACAAATTCTTCTCAAATTCTCCCATTCTTGAAGAGAACATGGCAGATAGTTCCTCCATGCCTTTGAGTAACTTTTCTACATCCATTATTAAGTTCTTTGTGCAAAAATTATGTTGGAAAGTGTAGTGTTAGTCAACTTAAGCACAGGTAATTAGTTTTTTAACATATATGTTTAATAATTTAATGAAAAAAAATTAAAAAACTATAGAGCGTTAAAATACGTGTGTGCACTTTCGTGTCTACCCGCGAAAAAAAAAAAAAAAAAAAAAAAAAAGCTAATATGTATCAAAATCTCTATGTTTAAAAACTGAACTTCTTATCTAAGAGTAAAGATAGGTGACATCTTGGCTTAAGTCCAAATGCTCCAGTAGTTTCAGCTTCAGATTAACGAAACTGTTTCCCACAAATAACACTAATGAACAATATTTATGTGAGTGCACTTGTGAGATAGTTCTGTTTCGATACGTAACTGGACTGAGGAAATATTGTATAAATATGTTTTAAATCTTTATTTATATTCTTTCTTTTAAATATTGTATAAATATGTTTTAAGGAAATATGTAATTTGTGATTATCTCGTGTTTAGTCCTTCACAATTACCTACGTTTTCTAGAAATTTATTTACAGAACAAATGCTTCTAGACAAACCAAGATTAAGTTTCCCACCTAAATCTTATCTCTATAATGCGGAGAAAATCAAAAAGCATATCTACCTACTAGTACTACAATTGCTAACACGCTCGCCTTCTGTCATCAAATTAGTACTCAATTCGTATCATATTGAATATATTTTTGTTGTAAATAATATCAACAAAAATTAAGTGATATGATAGCTTCAATTACAAACATACATTATATTACAAAAAATTTGTCATGTAACAATACATCTCCAACTCTAAAGTTTCTCAGTAGAAGTTTTCCAACAACAAAAAAGAAAATTAACATACAAAATAAAACTGTTACAACATAATTCATCGCTTTTAATATACATCATATATTTTTTAAATAAAATTATGTCGAGACAGTTCTAATGTAAAAATTTTATCAAACTTTTACGTCTGCCCCTAAAAACGTTGAAAAAAGTTTACCCAACGATAATTTGAAGAACTTTTCCCTCCCCTGTTATAAGTTTCGACAAGTTATTAGGGACGTCTATTGCATATCATTTTTATGTGTCGTAATTTTTTATCTGAAAATTTGGGAAAACGGGCTGTGCAAATATACAATTTAATTTCTTTTTTTTAGTGTTGACAGATATATATATATATATATATATATATATATATATATATATATATATATATATATATATATATATATATATATATATATATATATATATATATATATATATATATATATATATATATATATATATATATATATATATATATATATATATATATATATATATATATATATATATATATATATATATATATATATATATATATATATATATATATATATATATATATATATATATATATATATATATATATATATAATATATATATATATATATATATATATATATATATATATATATATATATATATATATATATATATATATATATATATATATATATATATATATATATATATATATATATATATATATATATATATCTGTCAACATCATCATCAATGGATCATGCATCAATGGATGCAGATCTAACTTTCTGAAAATATTGATTCTTTAGTCAGTTTTGAGATCATCATGGAGCAATCGGACTGAATTCAAAGTAAGCACTGTACTTGGGGGGTTCAATCTCAACTCAGAAGACTTGTTTTTCCCTGTTCTAGTATACAGGGTGTGGATATGACCGCGACTTTCATTTAAAGCGTAGTATTAACTAGCTTTCCTTGGTAAAATTAACCTAACCTAATAAGCCTAGCTTGGTAAAATTATAAAACAAATAAAATTTTCAAAAATAAAATAATTTTTTTTTTCAAACAAAATAAATAATTAAATTATTGTTCCAAAATAAAACGCCATTTCTCAAGTATGACGCAAGCGTACACTATCCTGTGAGAGCGGGAAAGATATTTATCCCTTTCTCATTAGGTTATTTTTTTGAATGAAAGGTGACAGTTTGACATCGTTTGATAGTATTTTTGTAGTGCGTGATCGTGACGTCTTTCGTATTTAATCATGACTACCTCACGCGTTACACAGCACGTATAAATATCGTGAAATAGGAAAAATGATCCTAATAATAATTATTGATAATTATGAGTTAGTTTTTTGTATATAGCCTTGAAATATTTTCCCCTATAAGTAGTTTTGATAACGTGGCCGTGTCACATATACTCGTACAGTGTTAAGTGTCACAATATGTGGTATCTTAAAAACTTGCCTGGATTTGGAGAATAGCTCATTATATATATAAAGCAAAATTTAAATGAAACTAACCAAAATTACATTATTTTAATATGACTTACATTTATGCATGTACTTGTAATGTCCAAAAGTTTAATTTTGGCTTCTTCAGGTTGTGCTTGATACATAACAGCTGTTGGTATTAAACGAAATAGAGGAAAATGATTATTTTCCACCTTTCTTTGTCTCAAAGTAAAAAATATTCGATAAGGATTTTGTGAATCTACTTACATATTTGACTTTTATAAAATACTACTATATTTTTATTTGATTATACTTTAAAATATGAAATGCGTGGTAATAACACGAATAAAAGTTTTATAATTGATTTTCTTTGAAACTTACAGTATAGTTTATTGCATTTTTGTGTATTTTTTTACTGAAAATGAAGCACAGCACATCGTTGAGTCATTGAATTCGCAATAATGCTTGCAGTATTAATACTTTTACTAAACTTTAATTAATTTATTGGATCCTTGACTTATTTTCTTCAATGCTTCTAAATATTACGTAATAGATTTATGTAACGTACATAATATTTCTTATGAAATTTCATAATCGGTACTTATTTAGAACTAATTTAAGTATAAGATAGGCAACCCTAAAAAAATAAACAAATTAACTTCGATTTAACTAATGCCAACATATTTTTTTTGTTCAAATATGTTTCAGTAAATAATTATACTTCATAAATATAAATATCCCAACTAAATATCTCAATTTCAAACACACATCACTATGCTTTGATCTTGCTCTTGTCAAGTAAACTAATTTTAGATTTTAATATAACTACATATAATATTTAAGGTTAAATTATTATCATTTTAGAAGATTGGAACAGTACTAATAATGTGACTATTTAGTTAAAACCAAATTTTACGTTCAAGTGCGAGTATTACTAACACACGACGGTTCCGTACTAAATATAGCTTATAAAAGTTGTAAAGCTTAAATTTGCGGTATTTACTCCTTTGTATAAAATAAAGTACATAAATAAGTTTGTAATATATTTTTTTTGTGATATACCTATCAACTTTTAATATTAGATTTTTTCCCATTATTTGTACTATAAGGTAAACACGGCGTTGAGATTCGCCACAAAACACGTAATGCCGTAAACGGAGTGTCTTAACACTAAATTCCCAAAGTTTCTGCTGTCCCTTCTGCCTACTATGAGCGGAATAAAGTGTGAAGCTAATAAGAAATCTCTAGGTCAACGAGAAGTACCCTATCAGTTATGGTCACGCGATGGTTTTCATATGTAAGCAGTAAAAACTAAGACCGCTCGTACATTTTGATCAAAGTGCTATAGTAATCTATTTTTTTGCGCTCTGACTATAAATTTGGAAATTTGGCATTTATTTGAAGCTACTCTATCGCTGCGATTTTTATAAAAGGGTCGTGATAGACAAAAACTAAGTCTAGTACTATATAACACTTTCTATAGCCTCTAAAAATGGACTATTTTCATCACAAGACAAAAAATTTGAACCATTGGCTCCTAAAATTTCACTTGAACAAACACATGGTGCATTATTGTATTAATATATATTTTAACTTCAGTTGCACCTCTTAACATGTTTTGTTTCGAGCTCAGACGAAAGTTGAGAACGAAGTGTTTTGACATTATGTTCTCCTATTGATCTATACCACATCCAACTGTTAGTGAGCTTTTGTAATTAATTTATATGCAAATATAAGTAAGCAAACTCTATTATTAAAATACTACATATGTTCGTATTACTTTCAAATTTAAGAGGATTGTCGTAACGCAGAGACACAGCGCCTGCCTGTAAACACCACGATTTGGCGGTTTAATTTTCATTTGGAAGGATAGATTATTTGTTTTCATTTTCATCGCTTTGGTCGACTTCCACCAATCAACAATTAGATTAGTAGTGCCTTAATATTAGGTCCCCATGGTTTCTGTGCTTCCCTCTGCTAAAAGCTAAAAAAAAATATATATTATATATTTTTTTTTAGCTTTTAGCAGATACACCAACCAACAGATATACAACGGGCAGCAGCAGCAAATTAGGTTCCTTTTGTTAGAAATATCCTGTTGTATAGTAGATAAGGCTCAAAAATAAAAAAAATGAACTACATGTACCTTCATTACTTACATAAAATCCACTTAATATTTTACTATTCATTCATTTTTATTTTTATTGAACCTACACGAATTGGTAAAGCTTGTCCAATACATTATATGGACAGTAAGTAGTAAATAATAAAATAAAATGGCCGAGTCAGTAATATCGTATAAATAGATAAACATACATATATATAGAGAACAGGAAAATATAAATATATTTTGATACGGGAAGTGACAATGTCAAGTTGATTATTTATTATATTAACAGGGCGCTTTCTCCTCAGCCCGTTTCGCTCGTTTACTTCCTCTCGCTTCGCTTGTATACTAAGCGAAAAAAATTATATATTTGTAAAAGAAAGCAAGACGGAGAAAGCAAGGACTGACGGAGTGTCTTAACACTAGGTTCGTATGGTTCCTGCAGTTTCCTCTGCCAACCCTGCCATGTGCGGGATAAAGCGTGAAGCTAAAAAAAAAAAAGAATTATATATGTAGGCCGTTCGTTCACTTAGAAAAGGATTTGTAGAAAAGGTGTTAAATTATGTGTTTTTTGTGTTTTATATGTCGAATTCAACTAAAATTCAAATTCACATAATGTTATTCAAAATAATAATTTTACACATATTCAATTTTAACTTTTTTTTATTTAACATTGTTGATATGTTACCATCTTAAACTGTCATAGAAGACAGATTACTTAAAAGTAATATATCTGTGTATTTTTAATAAGGGCCGCAGTAACGTCTCTTCTTTCTTCTGATTGTAAACATGAAAATCTGGATAAACGTTATTTGGGTTAATATGTTTTCAACGCGCAATGTTTTTGAAATTGAAAAATGTAGCGACTAGTATACTCTACCTACTTTGATATACGCTTAAAAACTTACAGCTGTAAAAAAATTATTATATATAACTTACAGCTGTAAAAAATTTAATATTTATTGTGCATTGACTTCCTTCTATTAAGTTGTACATTAGCTGTAGCTTTTTCTAGGTTAAGTTTTATATATATATATATATATATATATATATATATATATATATATATATATATATATATATATATATATATATATATATATATATATATATATATATATATATATATATATATATATATATATATATATATATATATATATATATATATATATATATATATATATATATATATGCTCTTTAAATAAATTTATACCCTGTATTGTCTGTGACAAAAGCCTTTTCCAGTATTTTTTCCCCAAAAAATACTGACAATAACTTTATAAATATTTCTTAATAACATATATGAATGTTTGATTCAGCTGTCATACATAAGTGTCATATGTTTGAGATCACCTGTCTAATTTGACAAGTGAAACGTTTGAACTGTTACGAATATTATACTGCTACTTTTAATTTACGGTAAAGTAAAAATAGATTTGTCTATTTTTGTTAAAAGACAGAATTTTTGAGATTGACCAAAAAGACAAGTGTCCAATCAGAAGCTAGATCTAATATAGAGAAAGACATATGTAAGTATATCTGTACGAGTACATATGTATGAAATTACCATAATACTTTATGAATTATAATTTCAAATTAAGTTATTATTAATGTTAATTTTAGTTTATTATTGCATAGTGTTTATCTTCTGACAATTTACTGCTTTCAACCACTTTCACTGGTTGGCTGAGAGACCACCTTTACCAACCATAATTCTTTATATATCTTTGCCTCCTATTTTTATTAAATGCAGTACATTTGTTTTTTAATTCATTGGTTCCCGAGATGATTGCCTTCAAACAAACAAACTAACTGATCTATACAATATTATTATAGCTCATATAAACCTAGAAATCTCCTTATATAAACTATTATAAGTTTCAACACTACCGTCATATGTACATAATATCCCCCGCAATGGTTACAGATGCCATTAAAACAAGTAATTACAGCTATTAGTTAAACAAATTACAATATTTTATAGCGCTTTGATTCTCGTAAATTCAACGTTTCACAGTCATTGTAATTCGTGCTTTTAGATTTTATTGGTCTATTACTTAGTATGATGTCAACATATGATTTTGAATAATTTAATTCTATTATAAATAATATATTAGCTTTTCTTCATTGAAAAATTGTGTATGTATGTAATTTGAATTTTAACCCATAATAGAATTTTTGTGGACTTTAATTAAGTCGCATTTTTCCCAGTTCTTGTTAATGCTCTCATCTTATTGACCTCTTATGCCAATTTTCAGGTGTCTAAGCAACGGTTGCTCGTTTTCTATAAGTAATGTTACTACATTATTCTACTATTAAGTAACTTCGTTTCCCATTTTCTACTAACTTTTGTCAAAAAATAACTTGTTCGGTGGCGTAAAATAACACCCAGACATTGTGCCACTGTACTACAATAACGACAAAAAAACTTATGTTTATAATTTAACAATTTAATATACATGTTCTCACTTGTATCCAGACGGAATGTAAAATACGAAATTTTTTACTACTATGCTACCAGATACTACTAATATTTTTAAATTAGTTCAGTAATTAAATTAAGTTCCATTAAAAGATAATTAAATTGAATTTAATAATTAATCAGTTATTCGAATATTTTAAAATATATACAGTATAATGTAATATTACAACAAACTATATATATTCGCTGAACGCTTAGCGCTTTCTGTACTTCAAAATTACTCATGTGTTACGTTCGATAGTGATAGTTGAAAAGCGAAATACTTTGAAATGTTGTCTAGGAATACTTTAGTACTATGAAGAGTTTAAGGCGTGAATAATCCAGGCTATTTATACACATTTAGAAGTGTTAAATAAGTTCATCTATTTTTAGAGTTGTTTTGAAAACATGAAGTTAATTTAATAATTGCTTCAAATAAAAATATTTTTCCCATTCTTCACCAAAATTGGGTGAAAAGTAGAAAAAATCGTGTATTAACTTACCTATAGGTTAAGTTAGTAGATATAATAAATGAGATTGTACGTGAAGCCAAAGCAAAATATCGCAATATAAGAAAAAATTATAACTCACTTAAGAAAATTGCTACACTAACTTATTATTAGCATCGATTCCATCAACGTTTCTTATATTTAATATTAATATATTCAAAATCTACAGCAACACAATTGCGCGACGCTTTGATAAATTACAAGGACTGATTTCCCGCGAGGGCGATGTCAGGCGGATGTGACACGAATTATAACCTGTCAGAGAGATTGATACTATAACACTGTTTACATTTGGCATTTATAGTAAATGACTTCAAAGATTCCTTCTTTTAACCCAATTACGCCGAAAAGGAGGGTAATATGTTTAACAATCTATATATGTAAATGTATAAAGAGCCCAAAAAGGTTGATAAATTTAGTTGATTTTTAACTTATCACTTATTTCGAAATATTACGTGTAGTGGAACTCAACGCTGTGATGAAAATGTTTAATTCTCTTGAGTCGAAATCAAACCCATAGGCATAGTATTTATAGCCTATGGTAAAATTGTAAAATTGTCTAAAATATTAATAACTATAGAAATTTACCTATACGATGTATTTATTATAACTGAAAGTAAAAAAGTTTTATGATAAATGTATAAACAATATTTCTTACTCGGCAACTTTAAATCCTGACTTGTGGTTCCCTCGTGAATTGCTCCGTCTACATCGTAAATGATCAATACTAATATTAAATTTCTCAAACTAACTTTAAATAAAATATTATTTTATAAATTCCTACTTAGATGGAGAATTTATCTTGAGTTGTTATACTTATTTAAAGCGTAAATCTAAGTTTTATATTTTAATTTTAAATTTGTGGTACAGTTTTTTACTGAAAACGCGACTGTTGTGAGTGTTAATCTTACTACCTACTCATAATAAAAAGTGTGGAAGAAGAATAAATACTTCTCTCTTCTGTTTTATATGGCTTGCAACATTTAAAAAAATGACTTATTCAAAAGATTTTAAAGACTTACATTTCTATGTAAAAATGTAATACTATCCTTGTATACGGTAATATGATGCTATAGTCAGGAACCTCTTTGAAAAATGGCAGCTTCATGTTTTATACCGGACGTAGCGTAGTAACTTGAGGGAACTGCAGAAACCTTGGGATCTTAGTGTTAACACATTTAGTTTCCAGCTGGTGCCTAGTTGCCAAAGCGAAGAAAATGGAAATCCAAGATGGATTGCACGAATTACCATCCCCAAGTGGGAATTGAACGCACAAACCGTCGTCTCTGCGTCGCCTCTGCGCCACGACGATTTTCAAAACGGTCAAAAAGATAAAACTAATCGCTTCTGGTTTCTATCACCATACACAGTTTTAGAAATTAAAATCTCAATATCATCTTATATAAATAAGATATTGTTAGATATTAGTCTAAAATACAATATACAGTCGGATATTATAAATTACTCTTAAACGATTACTCCTTGTTTCTATTAATTTTCCCTTTTAATATCTAACTTGACATAATTTATGATTAAATCAAAGTGAGCGAGCTCAATTCAAAGCAACCAGCCCGTCTGTCTAATAAAACTAATATGACGTTAGATACTGTAGTCTATTGTAAGTAACACAGCTCGATAACGACTATCGAATAGTTAATTTATACGAGAAGGCTAGGCCGTAAACTAGCTGGAACGTCGCCAACGTGTCAATTCGAATAGTACAGAATAGTAAATTGTTGAAACTGGAAATGAAAACTATTTTATATAAATTGGATTTCAAAATTGAATTTTCTATGATTTCTGCTGTTTCCAGGGATTTATATTATTTATTTTATATATACATTGTTTATATATAGAACAAAATAGAGGGTATTTAGTTGCTTTGGCTTTATGAATATTTATGATATTGTGAGTTTATTTATGATCTCGGTTATATATAAGTAGAATCAACTCTTAAATAAAATCTTTGGTTTTGGGTGAAATATTTTCTTTTCTTTGGCTATTGAAATGCGTAACTTAACACCGCGTTTTAAATTTTGCGCTAAAATTGGCGGATTCTTTATACTAAATGTCATCAAATCTTCTGGTACCTTGAATCTTATAAAATAATAAAATATGTCTTCACAACTCACAAGCTTATACAGCAGAATAATCAGAGGAAACCTAGTGTTTAGCGAAATACCTCCATTCTACAATTTTCAGGACACAACATGTTAAGTGGCGGAACTCAACCCTGCTCTTTGACTTCTTACCAACCAAGCGAGAAGCCACTTTTACGTATTCGGTCACATGGTATTCCACACTACGACAGCTACATTATTTGATATTATGATATATATGTTTTTTATTAAAATATAATTAACACAATAGTCATTTAGTTCCTAATCCTAATTAACTTATAATTATTTTATTTTCTTATTATTAATTAATATTATTAATATTTAGTAGCATACAAAATATAAAATACAAAATATTACACGAAAACAGTAAAATTCAACGTTATAAACCTAAAAAGGTATAACATTTTTTGCAGTCACTAAATCTTGTTAAACGCAGGTGTTTATTTACACAGTAAAAGGCTTCCGAGCGCATAGAATTAATAAGCGTGGTATAATACAGGGTGATCCCTCAAGGTAATGGCCTATAAAACCATTCCGAAATGCACCTACATCCATGAAAATGAATATATGTCGCTTAAATGGGTATTTTGGGCTTAATCCTAAATAGAATACTGATCGTTACATGTTTATACAAAGATTTTTATAGCCTCTGCCATATTTATATATTAAGAGGTCTTCAGTGTCTAATTCTGAGTTTGGCTGCATAATCTAACTGCAGTGAGCGCGTTAGTTTTAGGTTTAATTTCTAGGTAAGATAATACAATAATATATAGAATATATACAGAAAAAAATATTTGTTTTCACCTGTGGGATTGGACACATCCATTTCAAAGGCTAGTTTTTTAATTTTCTTTACACTTACTTGATAACTTATTATTGAACTTAATGCGAAGTTACTCTAAAAAAAATAGGAGGCCATTTTCATCGAGATACCGCTACATTCAAAATATATATGTTGTTTTAATATTTTTCTTCTTCCTTTAGTCCGAAATAAAACCTATTAACATGTCATTTTCTAAACACCCAATAAGCATTTTCATTTAAATATTTTACTTGAAAATCTACTTCAATTCACTATAAAGCTCTGTAAGAAACATATACATACATCGTTTAGGCTTACTGAGCTCGAATAGTCTGCGGTTGACAGAAAACCAGTGGACAGATAGTCTATGCTTCAACGACTGCTACACCGTACATCCGTTCTAATGAAGCTTACGTTTCCTAACTTCAAAGCTCAAGTTGCTACGAATTAGATTAATTGATGCGTAAATACTTAATATTTGAGAAAATTATTAATTAATTTCTATATTCATTTGATTTTGTATAAATTTGTGAGAGTAATTAAATGTAAATAGCTTGTATTTCGTAACTTAGCGAAAGTTAAGAAACGAGATATTTTTACACTAGATATTTGGAACGTGAAGCATAAAGAAAAGCTTCAGCGGAAACAAAGCGACACGATTTTTTTTATAGCTTCACGCTTTATCCCGCATATAGCAGGGTAGGCAGAGGGAACTGCAGGAACCGTATGAACCTAGTGTTAAGACACTTCGTTGTTTAGTTTCTGCTTTCTCCGTCCCCACTTTCCGCCTTTTTCGAGGCATTGTGTGTTGAGTGGCGGAACTCAACGCTACGCTTTGCCTAGTTTCCGGAGCGAAGAAAATGGAAATAGAAAAATCCATCTTCCCCGAGTGGGAATCTATATAATAAAGAATAATCTACAAATTTATTTGAATCACCCATGATTAATAAAATAATTTACAATGAATGAATTAAAAAAGACAAATTCATCTTCAATTCTCAATTATAATTATAAATTTAAATATAACTGAAATTTAAAATGCAATTAATTTCATTTTCTTGCTCCAGTGAAACAAAGTTCTATTGAGTTTAACAATTTAACATTCAATATGTCAAGCTTATATAAAATGCTGAGAACGGAGACTTTAGACACTTAAGTCTCAAGCACCACATGTGCTGAATAATGTATTTTTTAATAATAACTGAACTACACGTTTCAGTTATTATTAATATTGAACCCACGACCATCGGGCTTATATTAAACCCGTCTTAATGAGTGACATAAATATTATGTATTAGAGACTTAAATAAATTTCAGTAAAACAATTCAATTAAAAAAGTATATATGTAGCAATTTCTTCGTACAAAGTAATTTATATTGACATGTCTTTATCGCTATACATTGATAAAGTCAATAACAGTTGTTTTTAAATGTCATCCATGTACTGTACATGTACATTAGTAATATTTTAATGATTTCATAAATAGAAGGTAACAACAGAACCCTCTTAATAAACCTTCACTATTTGTCAGTCATCAAGCTGTATCTCATAAACTGAGATAACTATATAACAATAGAAACAAAAAATAATAAAAAACACACACATATATATATATATATATATATATATATATATATATATATATATATATATATATATATATATATATATATATATATATATATATATATATATATATATATATATATATATATATATATATATATATATATATATATATATATATATATATATATATATATATATATATATATATATATATATATATATATATATATATATATATATATATATATATATATATATATATATATATATATATATATATATATATATATATATATATATATATATATATATATATATATATATATATATATATATATATATATATATATATATATATATATATATATAATAATAATAATAATAATATAAGCCTTTATTCAGACACAGTGAGTATACAAATAAAAATTAATCTAAAGACTATGTGAAGTCTGTGACACCGACAACCTGGTCTGTGTGCCTAAGATTGGCAAAGGCCTCCTCCATTTCTTTCCATTCCATCCTGTTTTGACTTGACTTGACTCTTGTCCATGTTTTCCCTGCTACAAGTTTAATTTCGTCTGCCCACCTTCGAAACTGTCTACCTCTTTTTCTTTTCCTATTTCTTGGGTACCAATACAGAATGCTTTTGTTCCATTTTTCGGGACCTCTAATTATATGGCCCGTCCATTTCCACTTAAGTTTCCTTATTTTTATTGTAACGTCTTCAATCTTCGTCCTTCTTCTTATGGTTTCGTTTCTTATTCTGTCAGTCTTCCTTATACTTAACATGCTTCGTTCCATTGCTGTCTGGCAGGTTCTAAGCTTATTGATTTGTGCCTTAGTTAGCGCCCAAGTTTGGCAGCCATAGGTTAGTACTGGAAGTATACATGTGTTGTATAACCTCATTTTGACGCTCGTCTTAGTTTCTTTGTTCTTCATTATTTCCTTGAGCCCCCAGTAACATTTCCATGCTTTACCTATTCTTGTGTCGATTTCTTTTGACATTATGTCTGTCGTTGATATTTGCTGACCCAAGTATGTATACTCTTCCACAAACTCTATTGTCTTGCCATTTATAGCGATTGTGTCTTCCGATGAGTTTGTCATCGCTTTAGTTTTAGAGAGGTTCATAGTTAGACCAATTCTACGACTTTCTATTTCCAGGTCTGCTATCATACTTTGGAGATCATCAACTGAAGTGGCAAATAATATAATATCGTCGGCGAATCTTAAATGTGTTAGTTGTTCTCCGTTAATGTTTATGCCATACTGTTCCCAGTTCAGTTCTCGAAAGATTCCTTCCAATACTGCTGTGAATAGTTTAGGCGATAGCGGGTCACCTTGTCGCACTCCTCTGTTTATGTCGATTTCTTTCCCCACTTTCTCTAGTTTGATCGTGGCCGTGCTTCTTGTATATATAGCTTTTAGAATTCTTATGTATTTGTGTTCGACTCCTTGATTCTTTAGACACTTCCAGATGTATTCATGCTCTATCGAGTCGAACGCCTTATTGTAGTCGATGAAGCAGCAGTAAAATGGTACATTAAATTCTTTGTGTTTTTCTAAGATTTGTCTTACAGTTAATATATGGTCTAGAGTTGAGTAGCCTGCTCTGAAGCCTGCTTGTTCTCTTGGTTGGTTTTCGTCCACAGTTCTAGTTATTCGTCTTAGTATAACTTTTGCAAATACTTTATATATATTGGACATAAGGCTAATTGGTCTGTAGTTGTTTACGTCGCACGTATCACCTTTCTTGTGGAGTAAGATAATCGTTGATTTTGTCCATTGAGTTGGTATTTCTTCGGAGTCTAGTATGTCGTTGAAGATGGTCGTCAGTAGTGGTGCAATGTCATTTTTAGACTCTGTGAGCAATTCGTTGCTGATTTCGTCGGGGCCGGGGGCTTTATCTTTCTTTTGTGTTTCGATTGCCTTGAGTACTTCTATCTGTAGTATAGGTGGTACATTGTCGTTGTCGTTTAGTTCGGTGTTATCTATACGGCTTTTGGTGGAATAAAGGTTTTCATAAAAGTTTGTGGCAATTGATAGTATATCGGCTCTGTTAGTTTTCACAATATTGGATCGGTCTTTCATTGTAGGTATCCAGTTTGTTTTGATGGACAGAAGCTTAAGAGCTTTTTTTATACCCCCCGTCTTGGTGATGTACTTTTCCAAAACGTCAAGCCTACGACGTTCTCTATCTCTTCTCATTTGCTGTTTTATTTCTTTACTAGTATTTTCTATTTGTTTTCTGATTTTTTTTGTTTTATTCCTTATATTAATTAGTTCTGACCTTTTTTTAAGAAGTATCTTTGCTTTTTCTGATATGTATATTTTATCCTGCGATTTATTTTTAATGTTCGTTGTTGATCTTGTTGTTAGTATCTCATGTAGTAAATCGTATTTTTGCTGTGTATTCAGATGTTGAAGTGAAGATTCCGTAGTAGTCTTGACACTTTCTTTGATATTGACCAATTTTATCTTGTTGATGGGTGTTGATGCCTTGATTTTGAACGGTCGACTTTCTCTTCTTATGATCATTCGTGCTCTTAGCATTCTGTGGTTACTGTTGAAATTAAGATTCACGATGGTTCCACAATCATCAAATGTTTTGGGTTTATTTGTCAAAAAGTAGTCAATTTCGTTCTTGTACTGACCGTCCGGTGATATCCACGTCCATCTTCTTGAGGTTCTTTTCTTAAATAGACTATTCATAATTTTCATGTTATTTTCGAGAGCGAATTCTACTAGTTTTTGACCATTTCTTGTTCGTTTTCCACTGCAGTGAGGGCCTAGCACATTTTCCCCATTCCGTCGAACTCCTACCTGAGCGTTGAAATCGCCCATTACAATGCAGTTTTTATAAGTGTGTTCTTTTAAAGCGGTGTTAAGGGTTGAGTAAAATAAGTCGATTTCTGAGGTGGTTGCTTGCTCAGTTGGCGAATATATTTGTACTATAGACCATACATCTTTATTTGCCGGGAACCTAATATTCAGTATGGCGATCCTATCTGATATCCCTACTATCCCGATGATATGTTTCATTAGTTCTTTTTTTATTAAGAATCCTACGCCGTATCTTCCTGGTATTGTGCCTTTATGGTATAGTATGACGTGACGGTATTCCTCGATGGCTTCTCCAACCCTTCTTACTTCACTCAAGCCTATGATGTCCCACTTTATATCTTCCATGGAGTATGTCAGTTCACTTAGGCTCTCTTCAGTTCTTAAAGACAGTGTATTGAATGTAGCGATGTAAATGTGATTGCAATTTTGTTGTTTTTTTGGTGGTAAGGTTTTAGTAAGTGTTAAGGATGTAGTATTAGGAGGGTAGTGGTCATCTTGCCCCACGGTGACCAGCCGGCTTGAGGTAGTCCGTGTTCCTTTGTGCGTTTTCTTTCTATTGGTTGAGTTGGATTTCCTGGTGGCGGTGTCTATTGAGCGTTTTTTGAAGTTGAAGGCAGTGACAGAGACGTGGATCTACCTCTCGCCACGTAATCTAGCATATTAATTCTGTTGATCTTTTTAGGGGCCTCAGTAGATACATCTTTTAGAGGTTTATTTGGAGATTTGCTATCGTCTCTTTTCCTCTTGTCTCTTTTATCTTCCTTTGGTTCTTTTATGACTATTTTATCTCCAACGAAATAGCAAATTTTTCCCCTTTCTCGTTCCTGTTTTAGTTGGGGTAGAAGATGCTTCCTCTTCTCTAAGACTTCTTTACTAAGATCCTCTTTTATATAAATTTCGGAACTCAGTTTCTTTTTGTTTTTGAGAACTTCGTTTCTCCTCCAATAAGTTGTAAAGGTTACAAGAATAGGGCGCCGTTTATTGTCTTTCTTTGCTCCCAATCTATACGCGTTATTTATTTCGTTTATGCTAATATTAATGCCCATGTTTTCACCTAGTATTTCTATGACTGTTTCGATTGGTGATTCTCTGCCTTGTTCCTCCTTTATCCCAAAGAATACCAGGTTGTTGTTTCTTTTATATTCTTCTATAGACTTAATCTTATTTTGTAAAATATTAACTTGATTTTTTAGATTTTTATTTTCTTCCATAAGAGCAGTTAATCTTCCGTTAATACTTTCTGATACATTTTTAGTTACTGCTGTGGTTATCTCCCTCGTTTGTGCAGCCATTTCCTCCTTCATCATTTGCCAAAATTTATCCATTTCTATTTTCTCCATCTTTTGGGTAACTAATTATGATATGGCAATCTTTCTACGAGGTTGGAAACACCTGTTTGGATAAGGCAACTCTAGTGTAAAGTTGGCAACACTAACTTAAATGTGGCAACCCTTATTTGCTATTGGCAACACTGGTTGTTGTAGTGTAATGTTGGTATCAGAGTCTATGGAATGTCAATATGTCAATATGTCAAATTTGTATTTCTAACCTGTTCAACGAAGTGTTTGAATACGGATTGGTTTTATTTCCCAGCACTTTGATCTTCCAATATGCGTTCACTTGTTAAATTCATCACAAGTTTCCACTTTGGTGATGATTTCAGGTTGTTTACGTTGTTATTTGCAGTGAATATAGTTATTTTGGAGCAAGCAACAGCCGACGATGTTTACTACTTGACACCGGAACCGGAATATATATATATATATATATATATATATATATATATATATATATATATATATATATATATATATATATATATATATATATATATATATATATATATATATATATATATATATATATATATATATATATATATATATATATATATATATATATATATATATATATATATATATATATATATATATATATATATATATATATATATATATATATATATATATATATATATATATAAAAACCTGAGTAAAATAAACATTATCGTAGAATGGTCGCTTAAAAGACCGCGGACTAACTCCTATTTACATTTCGCCTATTGAATTTAAAAGGGTTACCATGGGATAAAAGTATCCATAAACTTTAATGTACTATGCGAATGAATATCTTTAGGGGACACTAGCCTTTCCTATTTGTTTTTTTTTTTTACTTTGAACAATTTACTTGAAAATCGAATAATATTAGTTAAATACAGCGTCTGAATGTAAACGCATTTGATTTGAGTTCGATTCCCATTGAAAGAAATTAATAATTTCATTTTTCTTCTTCCTTGTTTTTTTCTAGCTTCGTGCTTTATGCGAGCATGACAAGGTAGGCAGACGGAACCGCAGGAATCATAAGAACCTAGTGTTGAGACAAATTGGTCCCGCTTTCCGACTTTGGGGCAATGCCTGTTGAGTGGAACTTAACACCGCGTTTTGCCTAGTAGTGCTACGTTTTACAGGTCACCAATGCCTACACCACGACGTTCCTCTTAACATTGTACTTAGACCTAAAATATGTAAATCAATTGAATAAAATAAAATAAACCCAGAGGCGTAGCGTGTACCTGTAAACGCGACGGTTTGTGGGTTCGATTCCCACTCGGGGAAGATGAATTTTTCTATTTCCATTTTCTTCGCTCTGGAAACTAGTCAAAGTGCGGCGTTGAGTTCCACCACTCAGTACGCAATGCCTCGAAAAACGGCGGAAAGCAAGGACGGAGAAAGCAGGGACTAAAGCAACGGAGTATCTTAACACTAGTTCCGTAAGGTTCCTGCAGTTTCCTCTGCCTACCCTGCCATGTGCGGGATAAAAGCGGGAAGCTATAAAAAAATTAAAATAAAGAACTTAATCGTCGTAGCGCTTTATAAGTATAACGGTGAACTATTTGTGCGCTTGGGGGAGGGTGGGTGGTGAATTTTGTGGGGGGTTTGGGTTTTCCGAATTCGCAGTTGGGGAAAGTGATTTTTTTTCAATTTCTCACACCTGTAAGAAGACAAAGCCCAATATTGTTCCGCCACTCAACGCGAAACACGTAGAAATGTAGAAAGTGACGCACAGGGCGTTTTAACACTAGTTTCTCTTTGCCTACAATTTTATATAAAGAAAGAAAGAAAGAAAGAAAATATTCTTTATTGTACACCAGGGACATACAACAAAAACTCATTATAACAGAATAACTTGTACAATTGGCGGCCTTATCGCTAAACAGCGATCTCTGCCAGGCAACCATGTTGTGGAGGATAGCATGACTAGTGACACAAGGGTGTATGTACACCCATACTAACACAAAACAAAAGAATAAATAAAATAAAATATTAAAAGAAAATAATAAAACCTTATTGACTACATAAATACAAATAATAAATAAATAATTGAGTATGCCTACTTACATAATGTATATATTGAGATATACATACATACACATATAAGTATAAAAATAAATATATACTCTATATAATAATAAATATAATAAATATAAAAAAACTACCTACTAGGTTACAGCTTAAAGCTATAAAAAATAATAACACGTTAGATTCACTATACACGGAAATCACAGGGAAGCTCGTATTAAACCCCTATATTTTCAATTATCCGACATATTACTTTCTAAGTAATAAAACCCAATGTCATTTTCTTACTATAGCGAGAAAATATACATAATCAATTCCCTTTTATGTGAATCGAACTAGTACCATCACGTTTACAGACATACACTGTGCCGCTGCGCCACGACGATCTCTATATGAAATATAGAAATATATAGAAAGATTTTTAGAATCTTATATATATTTTTATATGTAGTTGACCTCAATATAGTATTGTTGTTCCAGCTATTTCTCAATTTTATTAAAACTGACTGTATCTATTGGCATATACATATAAATAAGTATGAAATATCTGTTTGTGATTTCAAAGTAAGTTATTCTCACTTTATTTAATAAATAATTTTAAAATTTTGTTTAAACACAAATTTGTTTGTCCAGACTGTACCTGCATTGAATTGTATGAAGATTTCGAAATAAGATAAATAAAATTATAGAGAAACATTTAACAATTCTATATCCCAATGGGTCGAATAACGGAAAAAAAAATTTTTAAACATTTTTAGTACATTCTTCATTATTTTTACATATTAAGTGATTAAAAAATAGTGATATTATTGACTTTTGCAATATATTATATAGTAAAAATCCAAGGACATCGATAAAACGAGTAAAGCCGCAAACGAGTCCCCAGTAGCAAATGCACTTGTTATTTGGTCTTCTAAATCAAAGTTATTGCACTACGTATGTTATTTATTGTAACAACGAGTGCTCAAAATATACATAAAGTTCAGTATAAAATTTTTGGTAGCTAATATTTCTAGTAGCTATTTGAGGGCGTCGATAGTTGTGAGTTCAATTAATTTACATTTACGGTTAAATTACCTTTCTATAAATTAATTGTTACGTTTTAATTTTAAATGTTGGAGGAGTATCTTCTACAGAGCAAAACCAAAAACCAAAATCATTTTTGATTTTGCTACGTGGTCTTTAACTGGTAGAAAGCAATAACTACTATCTCACTATATGAAATAATTTTTATATGTACCTAACTTGTGAAAGCGATTACCGTCTTCGATTCTTCAAGTTAGTTGGGCTGGTTTATAACAAAAGCTGCTTCCATATTTTAAAAATCTAGCCGGTACTAAATCTTTAGTGATAGTTAACACGTTCAGCCACTCCTATCACGTACACAATAACGCCTGAGAATTCGCTATAAAACGCTAAATTAGGCCAATGTATTATGTGAGCATGATATACTGGGTTTGTTAATAGTTGCTATAAATTTAATTAGACATTGTTTGTAGGTTCTAAGTTAAGTTAAGGAAAAAATAATACTTGATGCTTTCTCCCGCATGTAGCAGAGTGCATAAAAATTTTAGCCTAATTCTGTTCAACATTAAAACATTGCGTATTTAGTGGCGGAAATAAACGCTGCGCTTTGTCGTTTTACCAGAGTAAGGAAATTGTCCTCTTCAAGTGGGAATCAAAGGGACGTAACGCTCTATTAAGGCCGTTGGCTAAGGCTTGTAATTATTTAATAATTTAACATTTTATAAATACAGAAAATGTATTTTCTTGTATACCATTATAAAAAGATATTTTTTATCGAAATATTGTTATATTTTTGATATGAGTGCTATATATTATCAACTGAGCAGTGAAACTTAACCCCACAAATATTATCAAAATCACATTTTTTTAAATTAGCCGTTTTAATTTTTGAATACTTAAGTTACATTAAAATGATAGCAGTTTCAGGAACCTACCTAAAACAGTAAAAAGAAATAAAAATTCTTTGACTTTATCAAATATTTTAAAACTCGGTCAAAACAGAAGCGAACGATCGATACGTAATATAAACAAGGCCCCTACATTTTCCCAGCAATAGCGCTTTGATTAGATTACATACAAAAATATTTTTCGATACAATATAATACAACTTATGCGAACAAATAGATGAGAAAATAGCGTTCTCTCTCCAAATAAGACCTGCTGAAATAGACCTTTTAAGACTTTGACAAAAATATATTTATTGGATAATTTGTTTTTTCAACATAAGCAGATGGAAACTAGTATTATAACACTCCGTTCTCCATATTGTTTTTTGGTGTCTTATATTTAATTGAATTTTTAACAAAAATCACAAAAATGTCACTGAAAAATAAACGTTTTATTTGTATATCGGATATATTTACAATGAAGTGTAACTATTACTTATCAATACAACTCCAAGGCCGACGTTTGATGCAGGTCAAACAAAAGACAATCACAGGGGTCCATTTCTAATATACTTATGTATGTAACATGATATATATATAATATATATATATATATATATATATATATATATATATATATATATATATATATATATATATATATATATATATATATATATATATATATATATATATATATATATATATATATATATATATATATATATATATATATATATATATATATTTATATATATATATATATATATATATATATATATATATATATATATATATATATATATATATATATATATATATATATATATATATATATATATATATATATATATATATATATATATATATATATATATATTACAATAGTTACTTCAAAATATTTCCTATAAACATATAGATGTAATAAATATATATACTATGTTTTTTACATATCCTTGAAGGTTAATAATCTTTAACTTTTCTCTTTTTATTTCATATTTTAACATTATCGTTACTTTCTTTAAGGTTTTTGTTAGGTTAACATTTTTATGTTTCTAAAAATTCATTCTTATATTAGTCCCAACTGAATATAATTTCTTTTTAACTCCTAAGAGAGATCCAGTGACGTTTCTTTGAAAGTTTTATTGCTAAGACTCTGCGCAAGGGGAAAATTTGTAAAATATAATATAAACATTGAAAAAGTTTACTATATCCTTTTTATTTCTCTTTATAGTTATATACATTTTATTTCTTTAAGCTTTATGCCATATCCTGCCAAAAAATAGGGGCCGTTGTGGCGCAGAGGCGCAACGTCTGCCTGTAACGCGACTAACGCGACGGTTTCTTGGTTCGATCCCCAGTCGGGGAAGATGGATTTTTCTATTTCCATTTTCTTCGCTCTGGCAACTATGGCAAAGCGCGGCGTTGAGTTCCGCCACTCAACACGAAATGCCTCGAAAAACGAATGGAAAGCGGGGATGAAGTAAGCAGGGACTAAGTAATGGAGTATCTTAACACTAGGTTCGTATGGTTCCTGCAGTTCCCTCTGCCTACCCTGCCATGTGCGGGATAAAAGCGTGAAGCTAAAAAAAAAAAAATAGGGGGCTAAAGTTAAGAGGATACTCTATTTCTTAATATCCACGCAATTAAAATTTTTAAAAATATATTTAAGAATATATTTATACTAATAACAATTCCACTCGCCAGACTAGCGAAAACAAAATCCCCGAAGGAGTCAAATTTCAATTCCGTAAAGGACATACGAACACACAAGTATTGTGTTTAAAAATAAACGTTTCGTTGCTGTTTTGCTGCATTATGAAGGCTTATTTTTTACTTTAACTTCACTTAAGCTTTATCCTACATATACTACTATATGTGAGTATAAAAAGAGAATTTAGAGTCGAGACATAATTCTTATGCTTTCTAGATATGTTAAACAAGTTGCAGTTTTAATAGCGAAACTCAACGCCGTACCGTCGTAACACCGTATCAAAGCAGTGCCGGTTGAATGAAAATATTCTCTCCCCCCAGCTGGAACTGAACCCAAAACCTCCATATATCTAAACGTTTAATCTTCAAATCATTTATTAAATAATAAGACTATTTAAAATTCAGAAAGAGTCATTTTAGATGTAACATAATATTATATAAGGCGGTTAAGTGACGTATTCATTTGCATAAAATTACACCCAAATCTCGTTTGCCTTTAGGGACATCAAAATCTTTTAAGTAACATTGTGTTTTAAATTGTGTTATTAATAAATTTTAACGATTTTACTGCTTGAGTTTTGTGATTTTTGCACTATTTTTTTTTGTCACGATTGCCTTGGCAGTTTTCTATGTATGTTATAAGAGTATGGCCTCGTGGAGACATTAATTAATGATACAAATATGCGTTTACACTTCGTTTTACCGTAAATCTATAGAAAAAGCTATACGATGAAACCTATTTTACTATTATGCAAATTGTCAAGACCCTCAACCTTATAGGAAAGGTAAAGGAAATAAAAGGAAAAAAAATTGAAATAATTGGAGTTCTTAAAAACAAAACGAGCTGCAAGCCGAATACAGCCGGTAATTTATGTTTATCAATTTTAATAACTTAACAGTATATTTTTGTTGGCCTATAGTTGAATTATGATAAATTGGTTTCATTTATTTCGTTTATATTTAGTCCGATGTCCACTTTTCACTTTCTACGTAAAACTGCGACTTCTAATCAATATTTTCCGTCAAATGAGGACCGTCCTGGCGTAGAGGCGCAACGTCTGCCTGTAACACGACGGTTTCTGGGTTCGATTCCCAGGCAGAGAACATAGATTTTTCTATTTCAATTTTCTTCGCTCTGGCAAACTAGGTAAAGCGCGGCGTTGAGTTCCACCACTCAACACGCAATGCTTGGAAAAATGCGGCCGCTTTCCGCCTTTCCGGACGGAGTAAGCAGGGACTAAGCAACGGAGTGTCTTAACACTAGGTTCTCACGGTTCTCTCTTCCCTCTGCATACTCTGCCATGTGCGGGATAAAGCGTAAAGCTAAAAAAAATAAAAAAAATCTTTTCAAGTATTCTCACTGATATCGTCGATTCAGTAACTTTTAGAAATAAAATAAAATAAACAATTTTCCATTTGAGTACTACATTCGAAAGGTAAATAAATTAAATTTCAAAACAGTGCTGTAAGTCTGCTCCATCGTTGAAACGGTAGTGGTTCTCAAATATTTATAAAATATTATAAATTAAACATTTCAATATTACTTACGTTTCAATTATTACAGTTGAAAAATAAGTAATATTGAAATGTTTTATTTTTTGTTTATCGATTAAACTTTTTGGAAGTCATTGTATTGGAAAACATTTTACTTTAATCACTGGTAACACAATATAGAAATTAGTTTGCGCACTGTATTTGTATCGATTCAGATATGAAAGTATTTTGATAATTGTATTATTTTCTACCTGCTCTGGTATATGCATAAAGCACGCTGAAAATTAAAGTTTAACTTATAAGCTTGGTGAAAAAAAATATAGTTATAATAAGTACACATTATCAGTGACTTTTTTAAATATGATAACATTTTGGCTACAACAAATTTAAAAAATAGAACAATTGTGGGTTGTTGCTCAGAAGAATTAAATATTTAAGGTGCTCTTTAGCTACTCTTCGTTCTTTGTTAAATTAATATGCATAAAAGAAATTAATCGACATTACCATTTGAGAACCACTGTCTCGCCGTATGTCTTGTTTTCCTTTTGCAAATGAAATCCAAATTAATTACACTCTAAGTGTTTGCACAATCGTTCACTGAGCTTCAAATGAATTTAAAATGTAAATAAAGTACTACACTTATGTTATAAGTATTTAGTTTTTATTATTTTTTATGCATATCATAGATTAATTTCAAAATTTTTATTTTGTTGTTTTTGACGTGACAACGTCTTAAATTAGGTTGTGCGGCCAGGAGTCAAATATGAAAATGGTAACGTAACGATGTGTCAACTGTCACCGAACTATGATCGGTCCGCCGCGCGTATCACTTGACACATGTACAATGTTTTAGTAAACAAAATATATTTTCTATAGTTAAAATTTGTGCAATTTATACTATAATTATTATTCATATCAATAAATATTCTACCGAGAAAAAGACGTTGTCACGTAAAATTTTCGCCCGTAAAACCCACTTTACAGGCAACCATTTTTTGCAAAAATTTTAAACTATTTGTTGGAACTTACAATATAACTTACGTAGTAAAATAAATTACTAACAGCTTTTGTATGTTTCATAAAACATTGTGAGTGCCCGTTGAAACTTTTTCCACTACAGTGGGTTACTCTGAAATGGATAACATGATGTAATATATATATGCTATAGGCTATATGCTATAGGCTACCCCTTGCAACAAATTGATTATAGACTATATAGGTATTGATATGGATGAATGGATAAACATAGATATGGGCTATCACATAAATATTATGACTAATATGAAGGCTATTTATACTAAATATTTTTTAGGTTTTATCTTATTATAATATATTGATTTTATGGCTTATGGGTTAGTTCACTAAGTTATTCTTACTTACAAATGTAAGTAAGCACGTATGTACTTTACAATAGTAATAATTTAGTTATTTTTTCAATTATTTATTCATATTTCTAAACATTTTTTTGTTTATTTTGGAATATCTCGTATTTTTTAAAAGCTAAATCAAAACTAGTACATTCAAGTTTTAGTTTAAGGCTTCCTGCAAACTGTAGGAAATATAGGAACTTAGTGATAAGATACTCAAACTGTATGTACACAAGACTACACCCATATACATACAATATATATCCGAATTAAACAAACAAAAATAGGTTTTCATTACGAAACAATCGACTGACCAATATTGAGATACGCATTCCAATCGAAGTTTCGCCGCAAAGCTTTACAGAGCATGTTGTGTTCAGAACGGCTTGCGGTTTGCAACTCGCTGTACGACGCCGAAATAATTAAGAGTTGTACATTGTTTGGACATCGAAGGTATTTGTGTGAATATCCCTTTGTGTTTAATGTAACGTTTGGATATTTTATATGTTTTAAATCATATTTGTAGGTGATTTTTTATATGGTAAGAGTGGATTCTGAGAGGCTAAAAGGCTTCTTAGAGGCTTAAGGCTGCGTAGACTGCGCAGGAAAATTATCTATCATATTAAAGTTTATTACTTTTATATATATAACTAAGAATCTTTTATAAAGTATGCAGGAATATAATTGCAGGAACTAGGTTGCTTAGTTTCTGCTTTCTCCATCCCCACTTTCCGCCGTTATTTCCACTTTGCCTAGTTTTCAGAGCGAAGAAAATGGAAATAGAAAAATCCATCTTCCCCGAGTGGGAATCGAACCCACAAACCTTCGCGTGTACAGCCAGACGATACGTCTCTGCGCCACGACGGTCCTCATAGTTAAATGACAAAGACCATAAAAGCAAAATTAAGTCAATCGGGGCTGTAGTTAGAATGCAACGATCCGTTTGGAAGAGAACTACTCTTAAATATTATTATTAGGTGATTTGTCACTTAATTCAATTACATAGTATCTTTGTCCGAATATTTTTGAAATATATAGTGAATGTGGGTTTCAAAGTTATTATTGAAATAAGGCTCTAATCACTTCCCTGTCTAACTATATACAAATTATGTCTAGCAGCATTCAACATTGTCTTGAAAACTGTTGAGCCAAGATGAGAACTTAAGACGTAAAAATATTTGACTTGAAGATGACTTTTTCACTGCTAACAATAATCTTGCAACCGACTTTCGATTTAAGCAGGATCTTAATTATCTGAGCTCTGCTATAGAGTGGTTAAGTATAGACTTAACCAAATTTCAAGAGATCTAACTAACGCTTTTGGAATACGTGCACAAAATAAAGATAAGAAAAGACGACGTTTTATCACTTCGCGGTAATTTGATTTACAGTTTTACCATTATTATTCTTTACTAAAACAATGTGACCCGATTTTGCGCGGATGCAATGCTAAATTTAAATATTGTACACAATTTTCTTGTCATTATGCAATACAGACATATTTTCTTTAGAGATTACTCACAAAATAGCGTCATATAATTGATGTCTTATAAGAAACTTTAAAAATGAGAAGTGTTCTTCTACTATATTATTCAAATGGTATATATATAAAAAATCTCTTAAATCGGTTTGTTTACTAAAAAACTGCATCAAAATTCATTGCAAAGTTTTAAAAATCTAGGCATATTGTGGTAAGCGAATGAGAATTTAGTTTTAATAGTTCAAAATAAACAATGTACATATATTTTAAACATTCAAAGCTATAAGAAAAACATTTTTTCTATGTATAAAATTAAGTATTTATATTAAATTGAACTCATTACTACCATATACATTCAAATACATACCAGTATAGCCATCATAATTCACCAATTTACAAAATAAATTTCATAAACATGCAGATTTCTATAAAATGTAAAAGTTAAAATTATTTATAGCATGTAATTAATATATTCGATAGATAATTGGCAATTGCTAATTGACTTTTCATATTCGAACTAACTGGAAACGCTTATAAATCAAACGCAGTTATATCAAGCTGAAATATTTTACACGACGCAGGAATATGTCAAATTATTATTTTATATAATTTTTTTTTAATTTATTGTATTCTATTTTTTTCGTTCTAGTAATGACAAAGCGCGGCGTTAAGTTCCGCCACGTAAAAGAGGAAAAAGAGTAGAAATGGTGGGAGTATTTTATGTTACCTTCTATGTGAGGATTATATAGTAAAGCTACTTTTATTTTCGATCTTCTATCGATCGTTTTCAAGTATCAGGATCTTATACGCTTTGATATATATTTTTTTAAATATTATTTATAAGTTACTGTCTTATTAAGGACCGTAAATTCGGTGGTTTGTGGGTTCAATTCCCACTAGAGAAGAATGGATTTTATCATTTCCATTTCCTTCGCTCTGGCACTTAGTCAAAGCGCGGCCTTAAGTTCCGCTACTCAGCACGCAACGCCTTAAAAAGGCAGAAAGTAGGTAACAGAGTGTCATAACACTAGATTCTAAACTTTCTATAGTTGCAGCGGCTCCTTCTGCCTACTCTGCTATATGCGGGATAAAACGTGAAGCTTGACTGGTAAAATTTAACTTTTAATATAACATCTCCTCTAACGAATACTGAACCAACAACCGTTACGTTTACACTTAAACGCTTTCGATATCGTTTATCGCACGAAAGCTTTATAAGTAAGACAATTGCGTCATTAATTTTTCATCTACCCTACAATACAGCGCCGCACTCATTAATAACTCGATGTAATACTGTGTAGCGGGGAACATTTGTCAAGCATTCACAGCGATTCATCTTTCACCTTCGAGTACGTCTCGAAGAACCTTCTAAGTAAAGCTCCTTATTAGCATATCATTATTATTATTACAAATGGTCTGGCGCTGTTGCGGTAGATCTGTGATAATGAATTTGAATTTAACCTTAAGTTCCTTAATTATACTAATTTTCTTATTATTAACTGTAAACGTAAAGATTACTGGTTCAAATCTAAAGAGATTGCTTTTATTATTTAATTTTTTCGTTACTATAACAAGGCAAATTGCGGCGTTGAGTTCCGCCACTCAATTTGCAATATCTTAAAAATGAATAGAAAGCAGTAAACGGAGTGTTTTAACACTACATTTAACTGCTTTTTCTGCTATATGCGGGATATGGCGTGAAAGTAAAAAAAAAAATAAAAAATGCAACAGCAATTCCTATTCGCTTCATATACGACGAATACGCAGTAAATACTCGTTAGACCGACAACTTGTCACATTTGTTCTTTAAAAGTATTTACTTTGAAATATGATTCTGTGGCTGCATCTTCTCATACAGCATAAAGCGAGTGTAGTTTCAGTTTTTACTTCATAAAACATTGTTTGGGGCTGACTTTGTACAAGAATACGCTTTTATGTAATTACTATGAAGTCCCGTCGTGGCGCAGAGGCGCAACGTTTGCCTGTAACGCGACGGTTACTGGGTTGGATCCCCAGTTAGAGATGGATTTTTCTATTTCCATTTTCTTCGCTCTGGCAAACTAGGCAAAACGCGGCGTTGAGTTCCGCCACTCAACACGCAATGCCTCGAAAAAGGCGGAAAGCGGGGACGTAGAAGGCAGGGACTAAGCAACTGAGTGTCTTAACACTAGGTTCCCACGGTCCCTGCAGTTCCCCCTGCCTTGTGCGGGATAAAGCGTGAAGGTAAAAAAAAAAACTATGAGATATAAGAGTATCTACAGGTACAGCGTTTAAATATAGAGTGCTGGTTGTGGGTTCAATTCTAGCTTGGGGGAATAAATTATAATCATTTTCACATTTTGGTTTTAAGATGAAACGCGGCGTTGAGTTCGGCTAATAGATAAGCAATATATTGAAAATATGGCAAAAAATAGGGAATTGGAAATCCTTTACCTACCTTACTTGAGTGATTTGGTGAGTTGTGAGTGAGTTTAGTAAGTATTGTAAGGTACATAAAATTTCAAGGTACATGAAGTGGAGTGCGGAGTGTCCTAATATGAAATTAACTTAACTGCGCTATATAAATTTAAATAAATTTACGTAAAGAAGCCATATTTGGTTAAAATAGGATTATTCATATAAATACATATTTTTGTTTTTATGTTATTTGTAAATTATTAGGTATAAATAAGCCAAGCTCAGCACAGAATTTATGTAAAACCAAAAAAAAATGTAATCTCGTATAGCACGCTAACACAAGCGTATAGCGATTGCCTGTAAACGCTACGGTGTGTGGGTTCGATTCCCACTTGGGTAGGATAGATATATATCTACTTTTTTCACTCTAGAAATCACGCAATGCCTTAAGAAGGCGGAAAACGGGGAATGGCGTGTTTTAACACTAGATCCCCATGGTTCTTGCAGTTTCCTCTACTTACCCTGTTATTCACATGATAAACATAGTTTATTAGTTAAAAACAAAACAAGCATACAGAGATATATATATATATATATATATATATATATATATATATATATATATATATATATATATATATATATATATATATATATATATATATATATATATATATATATATATATATATATATATATATATATATATATATATATATATATATATATATATATATATATATATATATATATATATATATATATATATATATATATATATATATATATATATATATATATATATATATATATATATATATATATATATTTCAAGATTTAATAAAACTAGGATATTTTTATGTTTATAGCTGTGCGTTGTACTCTCACATGCACGACCTGTAACCAGTTCTTCTTGATGTAAACGTACAAAAGCATATAAACACAAAATTTTCAATATTGTTATAAAATATATTGTAACTTTCCATACGCTTCAATATATTGTTCACGATTAAAACTTGGAAATAGATCACTTCACAATTCTAAGCGTGAAAGCTTATCGCGATACATCGACCGTGCTTTGTGCTAAAAGCCATTCATAGTAATATTTCTAGTCTATTGTAGTTTCTATTCAACGATAAATTGCCTATTTTATAGCTTTGAAAGCTTTAAACGTTTAAGCTTTTTTATATATATTAATTTTTACTATGGAATAAATGTATCTGATGTATGTGTATGTGACCTTGTAATAACAAGGCAAGCAGAAAAAAAACTATTGTTACAATAATCTGTACTCTTCTATTATTTTAAGGCGTAATTTCTAAAAAACTCAAAGCCACGCGTTAAGTGCTTAGAGAATTAGTGTAATTGTAGTACTTTTTAAGTGTTAATCCACACTAAGGATAAAAAAAAATGTTAAAGGAAACATAAAAATTTTAATGCAGCGGAATTTGAACTCGCATCTCTCAAACTGTGCAAACGCTTTGAACACATGGCTTAGAAATGTTTTATATGTTTTCTTTAAGTATTTATTAAGTAAATTATTTTAGATAGTCGTAAGTATATTTCATTTAAGACAATTTTAGAGCTTTTAGAACAAGCTTACATTGTTCTAATTATTAATTGAGTAATATTAAAGCATTATCCTACTGCCATACTATAATAGGAAGTGATAAATAATCAGTTTTATTCCCGGCCATTGAGTGTTAAGTGGCCATACAGCAAACAAACGCCGTGCGTTCCTTTTTTATCAGAACAATGAAAGAACACCTTAAACTTTCGCTGTGTAAGAAACAAATATTCAGAATAGACTGTGTCAAAACGAGAGCCTTTAAAAAGCAATAAAAATCATCCAAAAAACTATTTCAAATAAAAACGTATAATATTTAAGATTTAAAATTAAGAAGATAATCCACTATACTACGAGTAATGTTACTCTTATATCTTAATCGCATGTAACACGAGCGTAGTATCAAGTATAATATAATATTCTTAGAGCATTCCCCGAAAGGATAGGAGAGCTCATTAGGCTCTTAAATTATTTTATGAAGGAGGATCATAGCTTTATCATGGCTTAAAATGTTATTTATACGGAAAATCTTACTAAAATAATAAATTTGAAAATTTTTGACCTTTTTTAAATGAAATATTACAATTTCATGCAGTTTTTTCAAAGTATTATAATATGCTACAATTTATGATTACAAATGCATTTTTTTTTCTTTTTTTTGCTTCACGCTTTATCCTCCTTGTAGGGGTAGGTAAAGATAATCGTAGAACCTAGTGTTGAGACACTCCGGTCCTCGCTTTCCACTTTTCTATGCGTGTTGAGACAAAACTCAATGTCGCGCTTACTTAGTTACCAGAGCGAAGATAAACAACTAACATTCTAAATAAATAAATTATATTATAATTTAAGGGAATGAGGTCGCGAACGGTATGTATATATATTGATATATATTGAAGGTATTTGATATGAAGTGATAAATAGCAAATTGTTTAAATAAGCATCGTAATATCTGTAAAAGGTGTAAAAAGATTTCGCTAGTCTCTTACATATTTGACGGCTATTATTATTTTGTACACAATACCAAAATTCTGTAATGAATGTGAAATAAACTTTTTACTACCTTAATCTAATCTAAAATAATCTCTGAAAGCCTGATTCTAATATTTTTTCCTATATATGTTTTATATTAAATAATAAAAGGAAGCTGGTTGTAACAAAATTGAATAGATACAATGGCCTTAGTGCTGAACGATATGATAACGATAAAAGAAATAAAAGTCTTTGCCACTATCGATTCGTTCGTTGCACTTGCGTATCGCCAATAAAACTGAAAATTTGTAGAATTTTTGATCAAACAAATATAAAATACCGAGGTGAATCAACTAAATAAATAAAAAATGTAATATATATATATATATATATATATATATATATATATATATATATATATATATATATATATATATATATATATATATATATATATATATATATATATATATATATATATATATATATATATATATATATATATATATATATATATATATATATATATATATATATATATATATATATATATATATATATATATATATATATATATATATATATATATATATATATATATATATATATATATATTTATTTATTAAAACATGCCATTTTTTTTAGTTCTAAAATGTAAAGAAACATTATATAACTCGCTTTTACAAAAAACATATTTAATAAGCTTGTTGACACTGTATAAAAGAGGAAACTATTGGTTTTTGGTTCCGGAACAAAACAATCAATCAAATTCACAAAGAAAAATGACTTTCACTATTCTAAATGAAGAAAAAACAGTATTTTTTGTTTAAAAAATTATTCATATTACTAATTTCCTCTCGTATTACAGTAGTTGGATATAACTGCAGGTACTGTGGAAACCTAATATTAAGACACTCCGTTTTACTCCTGCTTTACGTTTTTCAAGTATTTCGTGTTGAATGGCAGAACTCAACGCCATACTACACCTAGTTACTAGAACGACTATATATGTACACCCACTCATTAAACACTACATACATCCACTCATTTTAGTTCAAATTATTGGTGCTTCTTGGTAATAAATAGCTGTATAAAAATATTTTCCGATTTACGTGAGAGCGCACCGTTGAGTTCCTCGAAATCATATTTAAAATAGAGCGTAAAATAGATTATCTCTGCCAATATTCTTATATATATGAGAAAGAAATAAAAACAAAATCGCTTACGCTTGTAACTTGCGCTTTTTGCGACCTTGTAACGTATTTTCTTCTACTTCTGTTGTACAAATATTTTTCTTATATAATTTATTAGTTTTGGTTAATGTGTTGACGGTGTTTGTTGTTGGTTACATAACTTTGAAAATTAGAGTAATCTTGAAGCGATATGATGTTTTTTATATTTCTAGAGATGTTTAATTTATTTCAAATTGGATTTTAGTCAAATTTATACTTGATTTCTATTAAAATATCTCGACATGCCTTGAACTAGTGGCCTAACTAGGCATTAGTAAGATAATTTCAAATTTAGTTGGTTGTGGAAGGATTTCAAGCAATTATGATAAATCTTAGTATATACATACATACATAACTTCACGCTTTATCGCTTCACGCTTTAGAGGACGGAGCGCCAAACGCTACGATCCTTGCATGCTTCTTTCGCCTCGTCCACTATCATTAGCCTTATCATACATACTCTCCGGGAAGTCCTCATGCTTTTTACGTGACCTTCCTCTAGTGTCTTTGATATTATACTTTCGAAATTCACCTGAGGTCTCGACTTACCACGTCTTAACGTTAATTTTATTTAGATCTTTATATGCCAAACTGTAGAATTTAACGCTTTATTTAAATCTAGCTCTGTTCATTTTTATATAAAACTCCTCTGTTAGTGACTAGAAGACATACAGACATACACACTATTATATTTTGAAATATAGTAAGAGTTGGAGATCACGAAGTAAATATTTTACAAAAACCCATTATATTTAATATTTTTATAACTTTTAAAGTTGCTTAGTGGTCAGAGTTTCGTTTTTTGAACAGCTTTCTCTACCCTGTGGAGACTTTGACCTCTACGACACAATGGGGTAAGGTCTTTTTTATACCAAGTATTAACTTTTTTGAATAATCTGTAAGCAATACTCAGATTAATAATAATATCCACTTATTTACTTTTTCGATTATAAACGTTTAACATTCAAACAAATATCAAAAAAACTGTTACAATCTGACATGGTTCTTGAATATTTGGTGTAACAAGTCCATCGATTTTAAACCAATTTACTTAGCGAGAGTTCTCGGTTGACGCGTACAAATGAAATTTATTTTTTGCTATAGACCGTCGTAGTACTGTAACGTTAATAATAATATATCAGTTGTGTGTACTTTATCTTAGAAATATAAGGAATTCATCCAAATTTATCTTAACATTGTTTGGGCACTTGCACTTCAATGTTTATAAAGCTCATATATAATTTAGTTTAACTTAACTTAATTTTGAAACAGTCCTCTGACTTATATTTTTCTTATATGCAATGTTTAAGTATTTTACTTTAAGTGATAGAGCATTAATTATTTTTAATGGTAAAATTATTTTTTATGGTAATTATAACAATGGTCGGCAAACTCAAAAAATTAAATTTAATTGAAAAACCTTAGTGTAAGATCACAAATGGATAAAATAACGTAACAGTGCATATTTAAATATTTAGGGATACTTATGTATAAAGGCGGTTTTATCATTAACTCGCTGTTAATTATTATACTGTATTTACACTTGTCTTAATATATGTAATTAGTTTATTTTCACCCTCCCGTTCCGGCAATCAAAGCGTGGTGTTAAGGCGAGGTGTTAAGAACCGCCATTTGATATGGATATTTTCCATTTAAAACCAAATCCAAAAGAAGCTCGAGAAAAATTATATTTTGTATGTCTGTTGAGCGCTTGTTATAGGCTGTCATCACGTAGGGAGTTCCTGTAAGTGTGACAGTTGTTGATTCAATAGATATATAAATGATATTATTTGTGTTGTTCATTTTCTCGTTCAAGTAAGGTAGTGCAGCGTTCAGTTTCGCCATTTAGTGGTGAATATCTCTAAAATTTTATAAAATGTCAATAAATGACGTTCTCAAAACAAAGTTTTCAATACTTACCTTTCTAAAGCAGGAACAAGCAGGATCTGAAAAAGAAACGTACAGTTATTATACGAATATACAATTTTTGTTCATCCGGGAATCAAATCTCAACCCACATTCCTTCACAAAGTTATTTAAACCACAAAACAATTTAACACCATATAAAATGAAATCTGTGAAACCGTTTAGTTATCCGAAATCCTAAGCTAATATAACTCCGGGCTTACTTTCAATACGGAACACAGTATCCTGTGCAAATAGTTAAGGAAGTAATAACTGAAACTGAAATAGGAGAATTATGAATATAAATTTAATTTAATTGTATTTAACAGGATGTGGTATTATTGCAAATAATGTGATTTTACTTATAATATTTAATACCAATATTGAAATATAAAGTCAGGATCGACCTAAAAAGGGGCTGTTGAACCAAAGAACGTGGTGTCTGACCCCTAATGCGGTAGTCGTGGGTTCGATTCCTACTTGGTATATTTTATGAAGAATAAATAGGACAAGCAAAAGAAAGGCAGAAAGAGAGGAATGAAGTGTCTTAACACTAGGTTTCTTCTAGTTATTAGAACGCTGCTATACACAAGCTTAAAGCCTCGTGTAGATTAAACGTCAATAAATAATTATGTTAGTTAAGTTATTAAGATCAAATAGCGACTTAATAAAAAAATTACCTATTATTTTACAATGTATTTTATATTCCAAGTATCAAAGTAAGCAGGTTCAGCCATTTTCAAGAGACTCTCCTTACAAATACACATGTTGAAATATAATGAATTGAGGTTAGTTTTTAGTGTGTATGTTAAGTAGTATAAAACAACAAGTTCAGCTGACTCTAGGAAAATAACATATTTCATGACTAGGAGTCGAAGCCAAAACTACTAGTGCTTGCTGGCTATGTACCATTGTACCACGTTGACTAAAATATAATTCGGTTATTTGTCCTCTATAATTTATGGCAGGAAAATTTTAATTATACAAATACATATTCGAATATGGACAATGATAACTACTAATATAATTACATCATTAATTTACTATACATCGATACTTTTGTTTAGCTTCTGTGGTTTTAGTTTGTTATTTATGGATATTTCCTATATTTCTTTTTAATGTTGATAATTAAAATATTAATATTGTTTCACTATTTTAAATTATTTTAACGAGGACTGTCGTAAATGAAATGAAATGTTTTTAAGCTCATTTTTTTTTGCTCTGGCAATAAGGCAAAGATTACAGCGTTGAGTTGTGACCAACCAACATACTCTAAAGGTGGAAAAATGGAATGGGAAATGGAGTTCCTTAACCAGTGTTAAGGAAGAAACTTAATGGTTCCTTTTTTTTTAGCTTCACGCTTTATCCCGCATATGGAAACTGTAAGAACCGTGGAAACCTAGTGTTAACACACTCCGTTGCTTAGTCCCGGCTTTGTCCGGCCCCAGCTTGGTGAGTTGCTTGGTTCCTTGAGCTACTAAAATGTAATAAAAATGGAATAAATCGTACAGCTATTACAAAATACTTCACATTTATATATTTATTATTATTACTAAATTTATCACAGTGGTTTCTTACTTTATTGCCAAAAGAAAGTAGCATATCTTTTTCGCCTCTTTCACTGGCATTAACTTCTTTATGCCATCCTGAGAGAAATCACATTTTTATGTAGTATTCCTTAAGAGTGGTCGAGACTTAAATATACATGTAATGAGTAATGTGAAAAATTATTATATTTTTTATGTTCAAAGGACGCAAACGAGCAAATGCGTTACCTGAAGATAAGTGATCACCGCCTATAGAACCCTTATAGAACCCCCTGATCCCGGAGGATATAAGGGTGCGTCACCGGCGTTTAAAAATGTACGCTCGTTACTTAAAAGTCCCATGTCGTATCGGTTGGGAAATATCTATGCAGAGTTCATTCCATAGTGCGACCATGCGTGGTAAAAAGTTTCTTTTGAAACGCACAGTATTACTCTGGTAATCATTTAGGTAAATAGCATGGAATTTTCGTTTTTGATGAAAATTACGATAGGGGAAGTCGACATCTGGCATCACTCCAATTAGTTCTTAAGAATACTCAAGTTAAGCTTTATATATTTAAAGGCTATAAGCCGCTGTAAAATATCAAGGACGCTTTAAAGCTATCTTATATAAAGTCGGGACAACTCTTGCAAAGCAAAAGTACCCGTTAAAACTAGAGTTAATTCAGGAGTATAGGCCTTTATTTAGGGGAAATCTTAGAGCCGATATGGAGATCTTACAGGATAATCATAATTAAAATTAGAAATATTATTTGAAAAAAATGACAAAAAGTAGAATGAAAAGGTTTTTTTATTGTGTCCAATTTTAATTGATGTATACAAATTACTAATAACCCTGTAAGTATCTATTAATGTGTTACAACTTCCCTAAGATATCTAATCCCAATAATAAATCATGTACACTGTACATCGAAGTGATTTTGCATTTGATTGATACGAACACACGTCGATCAATCACGTGGTTACATTACAACTAAGCTCTTCATTTAATAATATGTATCTATATATTTTCTTCGATTCTCGTTTAAGAAGAAATAATTGTTTATTATTACATCTTCACAATTTATCCCGCACACAGCAGGGTAGGCAGAGGGAACTACAGGAACCGTAGGAACCTAGTGTTAAGACACTCCGTTCCCTGCTTTCCTCCGTTTCGCGGCATTGCGTGTTAAGTGGTGGAACTCATCGCCTCGCTCTGCAATCTTGCCAGAGCGAAGAAAATTGATATGAAAATCTCCATCTTCTCTGACTCGAACCCACAAAACGTCACCTTTCCAGGTAAACCCTACGCCTCCGCGCCACAACGGTCCTCTGAAGAAAAAATGTTTTTTTTGTCTTCAAGCTTTATCCTGCACGTGGCAGAGTAGGTAGAGAGAACAGCAAGAACCGTGGGAACTTAGTGTTAAGACACTCCGTTAATAAGTCCCCGCTTTCTCCGTCCGTGCTTAATGATGGAGAAATAATTAATTATAAAATTAGAAGAAATAATGAATTATTATTATTAAGAGGGAATAAAAATAATGAATCCAAAACAAGGCCGAAATTTAATTAGATCACGAGTAAACGAAGCACTTGGCACCGATATAGATCTCGATCCCTTTGTCGGTGATGTCGAAAATGATGCATTATTCAATATTGAACTTGGCTCATACTTGACATCAATATTTTTGATGGAATATGACGACATTTGAATGTTTCTATTAATTAGTATGAATGTATATAACTTCACGCTACACGCTTTATCCCGCATACTGCAGGGTAGGCAGAGGAAACTGCAGGAATCATATGAACCTAATGTTCAAGCACTCTGTTGCTTAGTCCCTGCTTTATCAGTCCCCGTTCTCCACCTTTTTCGAGGCTATTGCGTGTTGAGACGAAAAACTCAACACCGCGCTTTTGCCTAGTTTCTAGAGTAGAGCGTTTCATGTATAAAGCAAGAATAAGAAGTCTTATGCCAATATAACACTTATAGATCTTTATTAATATTAATTTAATAATTTTGGTCTAGATTTGATTTTCTTACTGAACTGATCTTGTGAGTACAGCAGATATTCACTTCGAAAACTTATTTCAGAAACTCGTTACACAAAAGTATATTGAATTGCAGATCTATGAGTTGCATTATATATTTATCAAACAACATAATTAAAAAAAAGTTATAACCATTTTATAAGTGGAAATCGTATCTAACAATCGCGTCAGGCAAATGCCGTTCTATATGACAGTTCCTAAATGATAGTACACCTTTACTCTGCAAGGGAAACGGGTGGTCGTTAAGCACCAAGATATCATATGACGAGTTGTAAACGTAAACGTAATATTATCTTTTTAATATAAAAACATTATATGTTACTTTAAGTAAAGTTGTTTATAATTAGCTTTTACTTGGATTTTTGTTATTTTATATGAAATGTTTAAAAACAGTAAATTTATAAATAAGAATTACGACTTCAATATGCTCAAAGTTTTAAGAGGATCGTTGTGACGAGGAGGCGTAACGTTGCCTATAAACGCCGCTGTTTGTGAATTCATTTTCTGTTTGAGAGTAATGGATTTTTCATTTCACATTTTCTTCTCTCTGGTAACTTGGCAAAGCGTAGTGTTGAAAAGATGGAAAATGAGGATACGAGTATCTTAACACCCACAGTTCCCACGGTTCTTGGGGTTTCCTCTGCCTACCCTGCATTTAACAGGGTAGGCTGGATATGGCAATCTTTTATTCTTTCACAATACTGTTAGAATTTAATTTTAATAAACACTGCTTTGTCTAAAGCTAATATAATGAGACTGGGAAAACAATAACTTAAATATAAATCTCGCAAATGGTGTCCTATTGTAATAGTGTTATTTAATATTGCAGATTTAATGTCATTTTTTGCTATTATTCTTGAGAGACAAATATTATTTTCTTATTTTTAATGATTTTGTAAATCTAGAATTATATAAGCTAATTGACATTATAAATGGTTATAAACAATGAAAAAATAGAGATATTGGAGCAGCGTCTGACTTTATACCACGGTCGAATTTGATTTTTACCTGGGGTATACAATTTTTTTTTATAGTATAAATGGCAAACGATCTGACAGATCACCTGATGTTAAGTGAATACTGCCGCCCATGGACATTTGCAACACCAGTGGAGCTACAAAATGGGTTGCCGGCCTTTCTCTTTTCTTGAAGGTTTGCAGGTCGTATCTTTCCGGAAATTTTGCTCCAGTATGACAAATTGTAGCGTTAGTTCCACTTTAATGTGCTATTTCTTGAATTCAGGGTCCAAGTATAAAACAATATCTTAATTTGAAGTTCTCTTCTGACTATCCCGCTATATATGGAATGAGGCAATTGTGAAATTTGCTAATAATTTTATAACACTAAAGCTATTTTCTACACAGTCCCTTCGGGAGTAAGTTGTTTGTTTCGGTTTCGTGAAAAAAATAAATGTAATTCACTTTATGAAATATTGCTTATATATTCGAATAATGTATGATTTACAGTATTGTGACATTAGAACAGCTTTTACCTAAACTAAACAAATCCAAGCGCTGAACCTGTATCGTATAGTACATTCGGCAATTATAAAAGGTTTCAATTTTAGCTCTTTAAAGAACGACAATGAAGTATAAAATTTCAAACGACAAGTAAACCCTGCTATATTCCGCTAACAAACTTAGCTGACATAGTAATAAGTCTATTGACGTTCATTAGTTATGGCGATGGTTAACGTTATTTATACAACGCAAATAACACAAAATTATACAATTTATTTTTTAGCTTAACGCTTTATCCCGAACATGGAAGGATAGGCAGAGGGAACTGCAGGAGCCATACGAACCTACTATTAAGACACTCCGTTGCTTTAGTCCCTGCTTTCTCCGTCCCTGCTTTCCGCCGTTTTTGGAGGCATTGCGTGCTGAGTGGCTGAACTCAACGTCGCACTTTGCCTAGTTTCTAGAGCGAAAAAAATGAAAATAGAAAAATCCATCTTCCCCGAGTGGGATTCGAACCCACAAACCGTCGCGTTTACAGGCAGACGCTACGCCTCTGCGCCACGACGGTTCTCAATAATTTTATTCATAATACATAATAGTGAAACACATTTTAAATTTTAATTTTAGCTACAACGAAATCAACACTGGCCAATTTTTATTTAAATATCTAGACCTTCTGGTCTACTTCTTTCGTCTGTGTTTTTTTTGAGTGCATTTTAGTTGATAACAATTCTTTTAATTCTTTTAACATATCCAAAGAATAAATCAATCAGTGGATATGCTGTGCTACTATAAATTTGAAATGTTCTACCATTAATTGAAAACCTTAAATATACATATAACTAGGAATATTTTTAAAAAAGTATGGTACAGTACGTGACAGACTATAAAAGCAATGAAATCATGTCAGTCGTGGCGATAACGACGAAGCCAACGCCTATGTAAATATTGTTCTTAAGTGATTTATGTTATTTAATGCAATTATGTAGGATCTCGTAGCTATACTACGAGATTTGATGTTTTTCTTTAATGTAAACTTCATGCAATTCTAGTTTCTAATATTATTAAATATGGACGTAATGACATAGCAATGTAAGGAAACATGGAGTAATGAAGGCCGTGGGGTATGCAGATATTTTTAAGTGTTTGGAAACTTTTAACGGCTGTTAATTGAAAATTTATAGCACGACAGTTGCTATTGCAATAAATTAAAGAAAGACTTGAAGAAAAATAGTTAATTGGAACTTAAACTGAATATTATTTTTTTTTTGTTCCATAAAGAAAACATTTAGCTAAAGTATTCACCACTGAGCACTCACACTCAGTGGTAGGAGCGCTTGCACGGTTCGCAAGAGGACGCGGGTTCGAGTCTCGCTGCGTTCAAATTTTTATATGTTTTCTTTAAGTATTTTTTCTATCCTCAGTGTGGAATTAACATTTTAAAAATCACAAAAACATTTAGCAAAAGTATTTTCTATAAATAATTTTCTTTAGATAGTTCAAATTACCCCGGTTTCTATACACTATAGAGCAAGGGATAAAGCGCGAAAATTATCACTACACTGAAACATCATGTTCCCAGCTTTTGGGCATTGTTGATAACTTTATCTACTTTGAAACTAACGGCAAGTTGAAAACGTGCTACAAAATTATATGTGTTCGGATATTAGACTTAGAATTATGTTTAAATATGAAGGTATTGATTTAATTATATATGCATGTATTATATATTTTTATATATTATGCTTATATTATATGTAATACATTGCGTGTTGGATGGCAAATTGAAAAAGAGTAAAATTGTATGTCAATATAAAATGTTACATTATAAAAATGAAAATTTAATAATTTAATATAAAATAAATACGAGGCCAGAATACAAAGTCCTTTATTTTCCATTGAAAGAGCCAATAAAATTAGCCTAGCTATTTTGGACGAAAGGAAGGACGGACATACAGAAAAATGATCTTTTATGTTCTATTAACTTGTAAATAATTACATATAATGCAAAACCCATAATTAATTTAAATTACAAGAAGATTTTTTCTAAATGAAGCAATTTTTAATTTAATCAGATCATGTATTAACAATAACTAGTAGCAAAAGGAAGTATATAGAAAGTAATATAAATAAACATAGACTACGTAATTCATAATTTCCCAAACACGGCCGAGTGTAGCTGTGCCGCAATCACGTCGCAGGTCAATCCAATTACCCGAGACGACGCCAGAATCTAATCTATTTGAGATAGAATTTTGCAGGTGTTAAATAAGAACACCTGGGATTTTGTATTTTTTGTTATATATAGAACACATAGATTAAATTATTTAAAATAGAGTTCTGTCACTTTGTCATCGTAAGTTTCTGAAAGTATTTTAAAATATTTAGTGTAGTTTTGGTAAAAAATAAAATATTTTATAAAACAATACTATTAAGTAAAGTCTTATATTGTTCAGAAATATTTCAACGTATCGTTTGAATTTTATGCAATATTTCCAACGAATTTTGATGGAGTTTCTACTAATTCCGAGTGATTTGAAAATAAGATTTATACTGTGTACAATGTACACTCATTATATTATAATTATGACCGTAATATAGAAATTTTGGTTTTTTGCCTTTATCAATTTCCATTTTTTTCTTTCCTTATACTACGTTAGCTATGTTACACTATGCTAGTGTATTCAAGTTATAATCGATACAATAAAACGAAGAATGAAGTTCGTATAATTATTATGAGATAACCTAAAAATATATCAAAGTTATTGCAGTAATAAACCAAACTTGCGAGTAAAATGATATCGCAATAAACCTAATATATTTCAAAACTATGAATATGTTGCTTAATTCACATCATTGTTTTAAAAAAGATTATATTAAAATAACAACGTCTTTTTCTCGGTAGAATATTTATTGATATGAATAATAATTATAGTATAAATTGCACAAATTTTAACTATAGAAAATATATTTTGTTTACTAAAACATTGTACATGTGTCAAGTGATACGCGCGGCGGACCGATCATAGTTCGGTGACAGTTGACACATCGTTACGTTACCATTTTCATATTTGACTCCAAGCCGCACAACCTAATTTAAGACGTTGTCACGTCAAAAATAAAAACTACGGCCGTGGCATAGCGCCTGCCTGTAAACGCCGGTTTGTGGGCTTAATTTCCACTTGGAGAAGATTTTTTCATTTCTATTTTCTTGTCTGTTGCCTCTAGGCTAGCACGGTGTTGAGTTCCGTCACTTAACACTCAACACCTCCAAAACGCAGAAGGCAGATATAGGAGTATTATAGCATTAGATTCTCACGGCTCCTGTGGTTCGCACTGCCTACCCTGCTATAAGCAAGATAAAACGTAAAGCAAATAAAAAAGAAATGCTCATCATCAAAACATTAAAAACTAAACGAGTTTCAGCCCTGAATTTCGTTACAGAGATTGATTAGGCAAATCGTTAGCGATAATTTCTTCAAAGACTATTTGAAGTCTATTCGGTAAAGGTAATAACGATCAGCAGTTTAAATGTTTGTTAACTTCAATCTTTATCATAGGCATAAGGATAGGAGAGTAATTAGTGTCAAATACTCTGTTCCCTGTTTTTCACATAAATTTTCCCTATTGTAGACATTTTTTAGCTGAATAGAAAAAAAAATAATGAAAAAGTGCTATTAGTTACTGTCTTAGTAACATTTTTGCCACTAAAATAAAGTAAGATACTAAGGATATCGTTAAATTCTGCTAGTCAAAATACAATATCTCAACGTCAGGTGAAAGTTTAAGGACAGAGTGTCTTAACACTATGTACTTTTTAATATCATAAATGTGAAACTTTAATATAAATATGTGTACATAAAATATTATGTAATATTATATAAATCTATTAATTTATTTTAGCTTCACAAATTGCCCATATTGAGGTTGTCAAAAAGAACGGAGCGCCTTACACTACCGTCCCTACAGACCTCTTTAACCAACTGTCATTAACCTCTTTATACAAGTCTTTCTGCATTTTTACGTGACATTTCTCCAATATAATCATCACTATGCTCTCTAAGGCCAACTAAGTCCACTGTCTCTCAGCTCTCGCTTCATACATCTTGTTTACCCATTTTTCACAACTCAATCCCCCTTAAGCGCTTTATGAGAAATGGCTATATTCTAATAAACATAAATCATATTACAACTAAGTCGCTAAAGTCCTCATACTTTTACACGTGTAAGTATTATATGAAAATTACTGAAGTTACAAACTTTTACACTGTTGAGACTTCGTTATACACGAAGTTACAAGAAAATTGTGGCAAGCGATAACTTTTAGGTAGTGGTTTATAATTGACTTATATTTATTAAATTTTAAATTTGGAAAATTTTATATATAACAGGTTATATATAATTAGAGTGAAGAATACGAGTCACTCGGTATTCGTTTCGGTCAAATTGGAGATATTGTGAGAGTAACTATATATGGAAACTATGTTACACTCTGTCTTCCCATATAACTAAATTCTTTTTTTTGCTTCGCGTTATATCTCGCTTATAGCAAGATAAATAGAGGAAACCAAGGGAACCTTGGTAGCCTAGTGTTAAGACACTCTGTTCACTGCTTTCTGTCATTTCTAGGCGTTTACTATATCTGTGTGGAATTATTAATTATTAATTTTATTTCTTAGAGTAATTAATCTTACTTTTTTAGTTTTACATTTATAATTTTACTTTTAATTTTACTGTTTCCTGTAAAAACCAGAAAATATGTAAGAGAAATGATGAAACGTAGTTTCGGGTAACTCAGTTTTTCCCACAAATTGTAAGTTCAACAGTCGCCATATTATATAAAGAATGGAAATCATTAAACTAGGTAGTTTTACATCTCCTTAGTATAAATGGCGTCTACAATCAGCGTTTGCGCTGGTGCAATAAAAACTAGACGTTTAGTCTCGTCTCTTAAATAAAAAAATACTATTAATACTTTTTTACTTACATATACTTTATATCTAAGTCGTGGCTACACAAGTAATTTAGAGAACATTGTCTTGAGCACTTTTCACGTGAATTAATTATGAATTCAAGACGCGGCTAGAATTATCATGCGATTTTTACACGTTTTCTTTACAAAGACGACATAGAATATTTTTGGGATTTTCTACATTTTAGATTATTAGTACACTAATATAATAAATATATAAATAATGTTAAAATAGTTTTTTTTCCAATATCCAATAGCCATCTTCAGTGGCGACTTTTAACAAGAACGAAGATATATAGGTAAGTTATATTCGAAAGTGAGAAAAGAGTTACAATAGTAAACCTAGGCTTATATCTTAAAATAATTGTGATGATTTCTTAGCAAAATGATAACAGTAAATTACTGGACTAATAGTCACTGATTCTAATCTAGATTTCAATTTTCTTTCGAACTGTCTCATATAACGTATATATATCTGTTGAAAAAAACTACAAATTAAAGTTTTTGCCCGTATGTAGCATAGTAAATAGTGGGGGACATATTAAATAGTATGTCTATCCAATTAAATTATTTAATTTTGAAGACCATGGTGGCAGAGAGGCGCAGCGTATGCCTGTCAACGCGACGGTATATGGGTTCAATGTTCACTCGGGGAAGGTGGATTTTTCGATTTCTTTTTCGATTCGATTCGATTTCGATTTTCGATTTCTTTCTCTTTCGATTTTTTTATTCTGGCAACTAGGCAAGCGCGGCGTTGAGTTTCACCACTCAACACGCAATACCTCGAAAAGGTGGGTAATGGGGAACGAGGTGTCTCTACTAGGTAACTCTAGGTTTCCAAACTTCATGCTGTTCCCTCTGCCTACCTTGCTACGAGCGGGATAAAGCATTAAGCTATATTGCAATTAACTATATAATAATTATTTAATAATTTAATAATTTGCGGAACTTAACGCTGCGCTATCATAATAAATTATTTCATAATTTGCGGAACTTAACAAGCACGACGATGAGTTCCACCACTCAAGATGCAATGCCTAGAAAAGATGGAAAGTGGGGACGAAGTGTAATCTTAACTATAGGTTCCCAATCTTTCCAAGGTTTCGTCTACATACCCTGCTAAGAGCAGAATAAAGCATGAAGCTTTATAATAATAAATTATTTCATAATTTGCGGAACTTAACGCCTCGCTCACAAACAAGTTCTTTTGGAAATAACTAAAGGACAACAAAATATTTTATTTCTATAAACAGTGTTAGTGTCCCTTCTGCCCTTTGTGCGACTTTCCGGGTTTCAATTGCCATTCAGTAATAAATTGGCAGCTTAAAGCTTTACGGATTTTGTACGCGTTAAGCTGATTGTATGGGATTTGGAAGTTTTTCTGTTTGTGTACACGTTTGATAATAATCACGATGGGGCTTTTGTGTTCTATAAGATTTATTACCATATATGTATATTCACTCATTTAAATTTTACTTATAATTGTCAGTTCTGTGAGGCTGATGGTGAATGTATAGATTGCATTCATTAAATATTTTTTTTATAGCTTCACGCTTTATCCCGCACATGGCAGGGTAGGCAAAGGGAACTGCAGGAACCATATGAACCTAGTGTCAAGACACTCCGCTGTTTAGTCCCTGCTTTCTCCGTCCCCGCTTTCTGCCATTTTCGAGGCATTGCGTGTTGAGTTCCCTCCCTGCCATGTGCGGGATAAAGCGTGAAGTTAAAAAAAGTATCGAAATCACTAACGTCAAACTGTGTGATGGCATTTTTTCGTTTAAATATTACTATAATAAAAATAACAAACTCAAGAAGGAAACAAAAGGATATTTTAAGACTACGTTTAAAAAAATCAAATTTGAGCTATTAAGTACTTTTGAAAATTTCTCCATTTTTTGGGGTCTCGAGCCTCGTAAGAGAAAAAGGAAAACACTTTTCTAGTCCAACTATATGCTGTTTTAATCCTCCTGTCAATGTTTTTGTTAAATACTAGCGGAAGTAAAGGACTGAACCCTTTACTTCTGCAAGTTCTTTACATTAAAATACTCGGTTTGAAGAAGAAACTGATTTAATTCACTATACGCTTTGTTTTTAGAATGACAACATTTAGGAAAAAAATATATCGAAAATTACAAATGTAAGTTACAATATATACAAAAAACCATCAAAGATTAAGTTTAAGTTTTTTGGTGCATACATAATTGTACACACCTGTAAATATTACTTTATTATTTACAATTATTGTAAGCAATAAATTATATATAGACTGTGTATAGATAAAACTCTAATAAGTTTTTTTAAAACGGTAACAGTTTAACACATACTCGTAAAGTAAATGAATCTTTTGAAACGTGATGCAACTCAAATTTCGGCAATGACTTTACACCGAAATTTTTGAATGAAACTCACTAGTATTTCGATCTATATTTCTTTTAGTTTCGAAAAGCCATTCAATTTAGCTGTGAAAAGATTAAAAATCTGATAGGGTTTTACAACATCTGCATCCCTTTGCCGGGTGTATGACGTATGAATGCTGACTGAATGAGTGTAAACTTGCTTTTGATATATTGGTTCTATTTGGATATGATCAGTCTTTGGAAATTTAAAGTCAATGATATTATTATGTTTTATTATGAATTCAGTAAAATAAATGAAATAGAAATCAGTAGATATCAGTAACCAGCGTCAAAACATAGTTGAATAGCTAAACTCAATGTTGCCCTTTATATACCAAATTGCAGACATTAAATTATTTTAGGAGAATTGAGAATTTATGATTATTCCTGAAAAAAAAACATTGAATAAATCTTCTCGAACAATTTCAGGCACAAATGCGTTCTTTTTTAATAAACTCTTAAATTACGATATCTAGAAAATCGTTCAATTGGTTAAAAAAATTGGAAATGTGTTTAACACTTCCCTTATGACCTGAGTCAAACTGTAATTGAATAATTGTAGAAATTTCTAGAATTGAATTGAATTGAAAGTTAATAGAATGTTTATACACATTTTCATTTCCCTGGTGTGGTCAAAATTCAGAACTAGGACCCGTTAATAAAGATTTAAATTTTATTTGCCACATGCAAAAATGGTGAAAAATTTTAAATATTTTTACTAGCAGCTTTTTAATTTATAAATATTAAAAAATATATATTTAAATGTACAATATCTGAAAGTAAATATATTTTTTATCAATTTCTTTAGCTTCAGTTATAGTAAAATAATATTTGTCTCCACTTTTTTTTTGCAATTCAATTTGCTAAGTGCTGTAACGCGCCTTGGAATATGAATGCTGAAGTGAAGAAGGAAGCTTACACCATTACATTATAGTGTTAAGTAAGCGCCGTCATATGTAACTGTCAACGTCAACCTCGAGAGTATAGGTTCAAACGTAATTTACGTGCAAATGGCAATATATAAAGAATATTTTTACGTTTTTAAAGCTTCAAAATGTATTCCGCAAATAGCAGGGTAGGTAAAAGGAACTGAAGGATCCTAGTATTAAGACACTCCGTTTTTCATTTTACGATTACTTTGCTAGTCTTATTTAAGTTTATCTTCATAAATTATATGAGCAAAGGTAAAACTCGGGGCTGGTTTCTAATTCGGATAAAAATCTTATTTTTTTAACTCAAATCTTCTAATTGCAATGACTGTACCGTAAAGCGACCTAAATATCTGATATTGATATCAGCATGATACTAGAGAGCATGATACGTAGAAGGTTTTACGTGAGCGGAAATTATAAAATTTTATGAATTTCAAAAGCTTGAAAATAATATTCTTCACGTATGTATATATATTTATATGTGTGTGTAAAGTAAAAATCTACTCACCGGTTAGCACATATATACAGGCAGATATATGATAGTAAACAATATAGTTAAAACAAAGTCAATCACAAACACATAGTATAAAACTTAAATACGTAAAATTATAATATAATTGAAATAACAATAAAACTGAAAGAGCGCGTCGAAGAGCAAGTATCGACTGTTAGTTGTCAATAATCCTCCTGTATATACAGGAGCGTACATGCAAATGCAACAACACCGCTGTGGCTCAATCGGCGGATTTAAATAAATTATTTGTATGAAATATATGAATTCTAGCGCCTAATATTATTATATTATCTATAAATAATTCACTATGTGTATTATAAATGGGGACGGAGAAAACAGGGGCTACGCAACGGAGTGTCTTAACACTAGGTTCCCACGGTCCCTGCAGTTCCCTCTGCCTACCCTGCCTTGTGCGGGATAAAGCGTGAAGCTAGAAAAAAAATTCACTATTTAAACAAACTGAATTGCATTTGTTTCGAAATATAATATTGAATAGAAAAATACTTAATGCAATCATAGAGATGTTACTCTCTTGCCATATTAAAAGCACTACAAAGTGATAAGTCAAACTAGCATTTCAAATTTAATATCTCAAACTTAGTAAGAGAACTACAAACAACAGTCACCAGTATTTTCCACAAGTATTTATTTTTGCCATTTTAATAGCAAAAGGAACGTTCCACAAAGATGGAAGAGCGAAAACGCGCTATTTTTCGAAATAATACGTTATACTTCTTTAATTTTGTAACTGGGGCACCTGCATCTTTGTAAAAATATACAATTCAAACTTTAAAATAGAAGGTGCAGTAGCAAAATGGAACAATATCTTGCTGTGAAAGGTTAGATAGGTTCAATCTCAACTACTAGGGAGTTTTTTTTATTTTTAGCTCTAATATGATAAATAAAGGCTTTGAGAGTCTTAAATAAAACATTTAGACACTGTTTTTCTTTGTATATCATATTCAAAATAAAATTAAAAAGGTCGCTTATTTAAGGGTATAATAATATGAATATAAATAGATTTTAAAGGCCGGCAACGCATTTTGTAGCTCCTCTGGTGATGCAAATGTCCATGGGCGGCAGTATTCACTTACCATCAGCTGATCTGTCTGCTCGTTTGCCACCTATACTATAAAAAAAAATTATATATTCATACCATATATTTTTTAATTTCATCTTTATCTTGAATATGATCGTATACGTTTTTATTTCATCTTAGTCACTATGTACTCTATGCCTACCTTATCTATCTAGATACTCCTCTAGGTAAAGTAGTCAAAGAGAACATTGTAACTAAGATTCTTTCTCCAGTTTTCAAAATTTCTTACCAGAATGCAGAATTAAAAAGAATACACTATGTCGTTTGGGAATCGAACCTACAATCGTCACAATCCTAATCAGCAAGTATTAGAAGTCAAGACGAAAGTATCTTAACAAAATAACTAATTTACAGCAACAAATATAACTGTGAAGCATTGTAAGTTACAAATGTATAATATTAAACTTACTCAAATGCTTCGCCTGAAGGAAATAGAAACCGATATGTTGTTTACTAAGACGGCTATAATGGGAAGACGTTGTCAAAGTTACATTATATACGCTAGTGTATAATATAGGCTCACCCGCGGCTTTGTTCACTGTGACTGTATTTTATTTAATATATTATATTTAGAGAAAATTGTTAATGTGTGCTGTTGTCGACTAAGCGATGTACACGATATATAGTAGGCAAATGTGCAAATATACATATATATATATACACTATCGGTCAAAAGTTTGAGACCACTAATAAAAATGTTTGTTATCAGTAAATATTTTAGAAAATATTGGTGTTAAATAGTAATCTGCACATCTGCATATTCTATTGTTCATAAAGATTGCCTAAAAGCTTATTTTTTCGTATAAAAGTCAAGGAAAGGGCAATAAACAGGCATTGTATCCAAACATTAATGTTGCCGCCGAAGCGATAAGCCGACAGATCAATTGTTAAAAGTTTATTACCTCATTACCGCAGCTGGCGCTTCTAATTTTTTTACATCAACTTACAATTCAATTGTTCATAATTCTCAAAATATGTTTAATTATTATTTTAACCTTGCATTTGTCTGGTTATTTTGAATATCCATACAGTTAGTCTGATTTTGGGGTTCCTACAGTCAAGACAGCTCTAAAATGGGAAAAGTTTCGGAAATTAGTATTGAAACGCGAGCTGCCATCGTTGTTCTCCACGACGAAGGCAAATCTGAACGTCAGATAGCGAGTCAACTCAAGTTATCGAAGACTTGTGTTCATCGCACTATTGTGCGCTACAAGCAAACCGGCAGTCATCAAGATCGTCCGCGCTCTGGAAGACCGAGGGCTACGACTTCTAGTGAAGATAAATTTATTGTGGTGACCAGCAAGCGAAATAGACGTCTGACAGCCCCAGAAATTCTTGTAGAAGTCAACAAATCACGGGAAAAACCAGTATCGATGTCTACAGTGCAAAGACGATTGCGAGACGCTAAGTTGTTTGGACGCGTTGCTATGCAAAAACCTGCGTTAAAACCGCAGAATAAAAAGAAACGGATGCAATGGGCCCTAACCCATCGAGACTGGACCGAAGAAGATTTCAGAAAAGTTCTTTGGAGTGACGAATCGAAATTTGAAGTGTTCGGGTCAAAAAGGAGAATTTTTGTCCGTCGCTCCGCCGAAGAAAAGATGATGCCGCAGTGTGTAGTGCCGACTGTCAAGCATGGTGGCGGGTCAGTCATGGTCTGGGGTTGTTTCTCTGGCTACGGGATTGGAAACCTAGTCCAAATTAAAGGCATCATGAAAAAGAAGCAATATAAGGAAATTTTGGAGAAAAACGCCATTCCCTCCGGACTAAAGTTAATCGGCTGAGGATTTATCTTCCAGCAAGATAATGATCCGAAACATAGTTCGAAATTATGTAGAGGCTATTTATACAAAAAACAGTCGGAAAAAGTATTAGAAAACATGACCTGGCCTCATATATATTGATAAGTCGACGAAAAATCTGTTTAAACTCACTTGTGTGCATTTTTTTAAAAATAGTAGTAATCTTCGAGACCTTCTTTTTTTAGTTTTAAATCTAATGTGTAAAATGAAAATAAATCCAGTTTTCCATAAAGATTTGAATATCTTGAGTTTTATTTGTTTTCTCATCTTTTTTCATAGTGGTCCCAAACTTTTGACCGGTAGTGTACATATATATATATATATATATATATATATATATATATATATATATATATATATATATATATATATATATATATATATATATATATATATATATATATATATATATATATATATATATATATATATATATATATATATATATATATATTTGCTATTACTTAACTTTAAACGCCATATTATATAGTGAGGACCGTCGTGACGCAGAAGGAAAAAGGCGGAAAGCGGGGACGGAGAAAGCAGGGACTAAGCAACGGAGTGTCTTAACATTAGGTTCCCGCGGTCCCTGCAGTTCCCTCTGCCTACCTTGTCATATGCGGGATAAAGCGTGAAGCTAAAAAGAAAATAAATAAAAAAAAACTAGTGAAATATTATATAATTGAGTATTTCTATATATAGTATTTAGGTGGTATTATCAGTGATGACAACCCTTGGGTAGACTCGACCGGATAATTACCACCCTCGGCATTTACAACCGGCGTTAAGTAGTGGCTTTTTTTGTCACTGCGTTTCGCATTAGGTAATGCCGAGCTCCGGAGCCCAACCCCAAACACTTCCCTGAATATGACAGCGGTACTGAAAGAGATTCTACCCGAGGAGGGTACCAGCACCCCCCGTGCTGGAGAATCCCTCCCTAAGTCTTTACAATCAGGCTGCGCGTCGAATTCTGGGGAGGGCACAGAACCGCGCAATAGACAAGGCAAATGAGGCGTGCACTCTACGGCAACCCCTTCCACGCTTAAAGTGGATGTCTGTAATATCAGGGGTCTTCATTCCAACTTGAATGCCGTCCATTACCACCTTGAGACGGCTCGGCCGGCCTTGTTGTTGCTGTGTGCTGTCCCCCACGTGTTTTTCTTCTGCATATCAATGACATATTAGAAGATTCTAACATTCATTGCTATGCAGATGATAGTACTGTGGACGCCGTATACTCCGGCCGTGCAGGTCTTTCTCGGGAGAACGTCGACGATTGCCGAATGAAACTTGTGTCTTCTATTGAGACCTCCCTCAATAATGTCTTATTGTGGGGTGAAAAGAATCTTGTTCAATTCAACCCCCAGAAGACTCAAGTTTGCGCGTTAACCACTAAAAAAAAACACTTTTGTCGTGTCACCAGTTTTTGAGAACACTTCTCTTAAAGCCTCGCCTACTATCAGTATATTGGGGCTCAGCGTTTCGAATGACTGTCAGTATCGCGATCATTTGGATAGCAAGGCCAAGTTGGCCGCGAAGAAACTGGATGTCATCGGAAGAGCGAGACAGTACTTCACGCCTGCACACCGATTGGCTCTGTATAGAGCCCAGGTTCGGCCTCACATGGAGTATTGTTCGCATCTCTGGTCTGGGGCACCCCAGTATCAACTTGAACCATTTGATCGCATACAGCGTAGAGCCGTTCGTATCGTTGGGGACCCAATTATCTGTGAAAGGCTAGACACTTTGGCGCTGCGTAGAGACGTTTCCTCGCTGTGCGTTCTCTACCGCTTATACCATGGGGAGTGTTCTGGATAACTTTTTCATCTGGTGCCTGCCGCCGAATTCTCCAACCGCACAGTACGACACAAATCAAGATATCATCCCCACCATCTGGACACGTGGAACTCTTCTACTGTGCGGTTCCGTAGGAACTTTTTTCCACGCACCACACTAATGTGGAATAGCCTACCTGCGGCAGTGTTTCCTGATCGATACGACATGGGTACCTTCAAAAAGCGCGTCTACGTCCACCTTAAAGGCCGGCAACGCTCTTGTAACAGCTCTGCTGTTACACAGGGCCGTGGGCGTTGGTGATTACTTACCATCAGGTGACCCGACCGCTCGTTTGCCTTGTCCTTCCCATAAAAAAAAAAAAAAGCTTCACGTTTCACACTGTGCCGTTCATTTGAACATGAACTCAACGCCGCGCTTTGTCTTAATGCCCGAGTGAGGAAAATAAATAATTCATTCTTCCAGAAGGGAAATCAGGAGGATAAAGCTACTAGGTTCCCTCTGCCTTCCTTTCGTTCCTTCTTTATCCATAGTGAAAAATCATACCTTCATACAATAAAAATGTAAGTTATCGCTGTTATATATAACATAGAGAAAATTATTCGATAATATTGCTACAAAGTAGCCATATTATTCTATTAATACTGAAAACGCGCTATGGAATGAAAATATTATGAAACAAAAGCTGTAAAAAATATATACTCGTATAGGCTTTGTAATAGTACTAACGGGCTTGTTACCTTAGCAGTATATAGCATCACGCCATACAAAAGTGAAAATTTTCTGAGTGTAATTTTTCTATTATCGATTTAAATTGCTTTATAATACAGTTGAATAAAAACGATTATCTTAATACAATAGTCTATAGGCTATGATATAAATGGACTATGCCACTAACAAACTGACAAAAACATATATATATATATATATATATATATATATATATATATATATATATATATATATAATATATATATATATATATATATATATATATATATATATATATATATATATATATATATATATATATATATATATATATATATATATATATATATATATATATATATATATATATATATATATATATATATATATATATATATATATATATATATATATATATATATATATATATATATATATATATATATATATATATATATATATATATATATATATATATATATATATATATATATTATGTATATATTATATGTGAAACAAATTTATTCTTAAATACATATAAAAATAAAAGTAAAAAAAAACTATCCCACCCTTTTTCCTGTTAAAAATATGTTATCTTATGGAACTTGGTTCTCAGTTATCCTAAAATTCTAAATTTAAGACATTGCGTGTTGGATGGCAAAGTCTCACCGCTCTTGTCTCAGTAGAGTGAGCCAATTAATCTGTGGCTATGAAAAAGAGTAAAATTGTATATAAATATAGAAATGTGATATTAAATTTTAAAAATGAAAAATTTACAATTTAAATACGAGGCTGGAATAAAAAGTCTGTGTCCTTTGACTTCCATTGAAAGGTCCATTAAACTCGGCCTAGCTATTTTCTTTATATCTGTTCTTCCTTTCATCCAAAGTAATCTCTCGTTGGACGAAAGAAAGGACGGGAATACATAAAAATGATATTTTAAATTTATTAACTTGTAAAAAATTACATGCATTGTAAAATATACCATATCATAGTAAATTCATCATAGTTAAATTTAATTTACAAATAGAAATTGTCAGACAGTCATGTTTTGTATTAACGATGAACAAGTAGCAAAACATAATATATAAAAAATATAAATAAACGTAGACTACGTAATTCATAATTTCCCAAACACGGCCGAGTGTAGCAGTGCCGCAATCACGTCGCAGGTCAATCCAATTACCCGAGACGACGCCAGAATCTAATCTATTTGAGATAGAATTTTGCAGGTGTTAAATAAGAACACTTGGGATTTTGTATTTTTTTGTTATATATAGAAGATATAGATTAAATTATTTAAAATAGAGTTCTGTCACTTTGTTATTATAAGTTTCTGAAAGTATTTTAAAATATTTAACGTAGTTTTGGTAGAAAATAAAATGTTTTATAAAACAATACGGTTAAGTAAAACTTATAATGTAACATTGTTCAGGAATATTTCCACGATAAAAGTATGTGGAGTTGATGTCGTTTTAATTTCATGCACTATTTCCATTGTATTTAATAATAGTAAAATTGAACATGTATATATATACGAAACAGTAACTCAACAGTTACTGTTCGATCAAAATTATTTGCAAAAGTCAATTATTTACGTAGTACAAACAAAATTGTTTTGAACGAACTATGCAGCGAATTTTGATGAAGTTTTTACTAATTTCGAGTGATTAGAGAAAATAAGCTACATTATTATAATTAAAACAATAATATAGAAAATTTATTACAGGTACACCTTTTTCGCTTTTTTATCAATTTACATTTTATTCTGTTTAGTCTACGTTAGCTATACTACGCTATCCTAGATATTCAATTTAAACCGTGTATAACTATTATGAAGTGACCTGAGAAATATATCAAAGTTATTGCAGTAATAAACTAAACTTAGAGTAAAATGACATCGAAACAAACCTAATATATTATAAATCTATGAATATATTGCTTAAATCAAACTTTGGTTTTAAAAAAAGGTAATATTAAAAAAAGAAAGCTGGAATACAGTCGTGGCGATTGGCCTGTAAACACGCTGGTGTTGTGGGTTGAATTCGCAATCCGGGAAGATGGATATCTTCATTTCCATTTTTTTGCTCTAAGTACTAGGCAAGCGCGGGGTTGAGTTCCGCCATTTAATATGCATTGCCTCGAAAAGGTGGAAACAGAGTGTCTTAGGACTAAAAATATCCTGCTACAAGCAAGGCAAAACGTGAAACTAAAATAAAGAAATATTTACCATCGAAAGATTTAAAACTAAACGAGTTTCAGCCCTGATTTCGTTACAGAGATTGATTAGGCAAATCGTTAGCGTTAATTTCTTCAGAGACAGACTATTTGAATTCTATTCGGTAAAGGTAATAACGACCAGGAGTTTAAATGTTTTTTAACTTCAATCTTTATCATAGGCATAAAGATAGAAGAGTAAATAATGTTGTTTTCCATATAAATTTTCCCTACCGTAGTTCTTTTCTTCGCTGAATAGAAAGAATAAAGTAATGGAAAAGTGCTATTGGTATCAATAAAATTATATGCAACTGTTTTGTTAGGTGTCTTCAACATATAATAGTCTAACGTCAAGTGAAAATTGGAGAACGTAGTAACTTAACACTAGGTAATTTTGGCTTTAATTTGTTATAGTTACACATTTAGCCTTCATTTAGAGTGCCTGGACACAACCATCCCTACGTAGGCAGAGGGAACTGCAGGAACTATATGAACCTAGTGTTAAGACACTCCTTTGCTTAGTCCCTGTTTTCTTCGTCCCCGCTTTTCGCCTTTTTTGATGCATTGCGTGTGGAGTGGCGGAACTCAACGCCGCACTTTGCCTAGTTTCCAAAGTGAAGAAAATGGAATTAGAAAAAATCACCCCCGAGTGGGAATCGAATCTTGTGGACCATCGCGTTTACAGGCAAGCGGTTACGCCTCTGCGCCACGACGGCCCTCAATTGCTTCCTGTATTTTTTACTTGATATTCTCCAATATCTTCAACACTGTGTTCTCGAAGGTCAACCGGAATCTTGGGTATTGCTTCATACATCCTGTTTACCCATTTTTCATCACACTTTCCCCCTTAAGCGCTTTATGAGAAATGGCTATATTCTAATAAACATAAATCATATTATAACTAAGTCGCTAAGACCCTCATACTTTTACACGTGTAAGTATTATATGAAAACTACTGAAGTTACAAACTTTGATACTGTTGAGACTTCGTTATACACGAAGTTACATGAAAATTGTGGCAAGCGATAACTTTTAGGTAGTGGTTAATAATTGGCTTATATTTATTAAATACTAAGTTTTGAGAGGACCGATGTGGCGCAGGACGCAGCTGTAAACTCGATGGTTTTTGGGTACGATTCCCATTCGTGGGAGGATGTTTTTTACTTCCATTTCCTTCGCCTTGACAACTAAGTAAAGCGCGACATTACCTTCCGCCATACCACACGCAATACCTCGAAAAATAGATGATGCAGAGAACGGAGTAAAGACATAAAAAAAGATTTTAAAATTGCACCTATAGCAGATTAGGTAAAGTGTAAAATGATATATAAGTCCATATTCGTTTCTACCCGAATTAGAGATACTGTAAGTAGGGTGGAGAAGCTTTACTCTACACTATATCTTCCCATATTACTATATCTCTATGAAATTATTATATATTAGTTTTTTATTTACAACAACATAAAATGCAGTCATTTTATTGTTTCTATTTTAGTCCCACGTTTATGTTCCTGTTTCCCTTAAATACCAGATTAAAATCAGAGAGCATAGCATAGTCATAGATAACTCAGTCTTTCCCAGTCCAATTTCCCAGACATTGCAAGTTAAGTGGCGGAACTCATCGCTGCGTATTAACCTCTTACCAGAACGAAGTATTAAAAATCATTTCATTGTAAACGAAATTGATAAGTTTGATATCCACTAGGGGGTTTGACATCTCCTTAGTACAAATTGCGTTTACAATCTGACATTGCAAAGCTGCGACAAAAACTAGACGTTAAATCTTTAGTCATAAATATAAAAAAATACTTCACTCTTTTATATCTAAGTCGTGGCTACATAAGTTATTTATAGAATACTGTCTTGAGCACTTTTCACGTGAATTAATTATGAATTCAAGACGCCGCTAGAATTATAAAACAAGCTCTATTTCAACATTGTATGGTAAAAAAAACGATTTTGTTTTAACACGTTTTCTTTACAAAGACACTATAGTATATTTTTGGGATTTTTTACATTTTAAAATAAAATATCCTATAATAAAGCAAAGGGAATATAATGTAAAAATTAACGGTGTCCTATGTATCTTTAGTGGCGGTTTTTAAAGTACAAGTAACTTGTATTCGAAATTCGAAAGTGAGAATGGAATTACAATAGTTAAGCTAGACTTAGATCTCAAAATAATTATGATGATTTCTTAGTAAAAAGATAAGCATAAATTAATAAACTAATAGTCACAAATTTGAATCTAGATCTTCATATGTTTTACATACTGCCTTATCCTACCTATATATATTTACTAAAGAAAAACAACAAATTAAGGTTTTTCCCCGTATGTAGCATAGTAAACAGTGGGGGGCATGTTGTTGGGACACTATTTTCCCAATTAAATTATTTAATTTTGAAGACCGTCGTGGCACCGAGGCGTAGCGTCTGTCTGTACAGGAGACGGTTTATGGCTTCAATTCTCAATCGGTGAAGACGGATTTTTTCATTTCCCTTTTCTTTGCTCTGGCGACTATGCAAGCACGACGATGAGTTCCGCCACTCAAGACACAATGTCTAGAAAAGGTGGAAAGTGGGGAACGAAGTGTAGTCTTAAGTCTAGGTTCCCAAACTTCCTACTGTTCTCTCTGCCTACCTTGCTAAGAGCGGGATAAAGCGTGAAGCTATATATTAATAATTTATTTGATAGTTTGCGAAACTTAACGCCGCGCTCACAAACAAGTTCTTTTGGAAAAAAATAATTCAATGATAACAAACTATTTTATTTCTACGAGTATATACAGTGTTAGTGTCCCTTCTGCCCTTTGTGCCACTTTACGTTTTTCAATTGATATTCAGTAATAAATTGGCAGCTTAAAGCTTTACGGATTTTGTACGAGTTAAGCTGATTGTATGGGATTTGGAAGTTTTTCTGTTTGTGTACACGTTTGATAATAATCTGTATCGAGCTCTTGTATTCTATACGATTTATTATTATATGACTAAAAGCAATAGATATTCCTTAATTTAAGTTATACTTATAATTGTATAAGGAGTGCCTAAATGCTTTCTCATATTATGTCGTATGAATTTATTTAATTTTCTTTAAAACATTAAAAATAAATTAAAAATAGTTTATTTACTTTTGCTCTAGCAGAAGAAAAAAGAATAAAACAAATGAACTATGGTAAACATTGTGTTTAATAAACGAAAATTTAAGTTGCTTAGTGATTTTAAAGATTTTCCCTATTTTTAGGGTTTGGAGCCTCGTAAAATTTGGCAAGAAATATAGGGAACGTTACAGGTGTAAGTTACACTATATACGAAGAAAAAAACATTTTAAGCTTATATGAAGCTTTTTAGTTCGTAGATAATTGTATACACCTGTAAATTTTACTTCGTTATCACTATAAGCGATAAATAATATAAAGACTTGTATCGATAAAACACTGATATGGTTTTTTAACACAGTAACAGTTTAACACATACTCGTAAAGTAAATGAATCTTTTGAAACGTGATGCGACTCAAATTTCGGCAATGACTTTATACCGAATATTTGAATCAAACTCACGAGTATTTCGGTAGATATTTCTTTTAGTTTCGAAAAGCCATTCAATTTAGCTGTGAAAAGATTAAAAATCCGATAGGATTTTACAACATCTGCATCCGGGTGTATGACGTATGAATGCTGACTGAATGAGTGTAAACTTGCTTTTGATATATTGAATCTATTTGGATTTGATCAGTCTTGGGAAATTGTAAGTGTATAATATGATTTGTATGTATGCAATAAAATAAATAAAATTATATAACCAGTAGAAAGCAGTAACCAGCGTTAAATCATTGTTGAATAGCGAAATTCAACGTTGCCCTTAATATATCAAATTGCAGGCAGTGAAGCATTTTAAGTATAATAATTTTTCCAGTCGGAATTGAACTCAAAACCTTAAAGTCTTAGTCTTAGCGCTTAAAGGCAGAAATTTATATTAATTCCTAAGAAAAAATATATTGAATAAATATTCTCGAACAATTTCGGGCACAAATATGTTCTTTTTGAAAAAACCTCTTAAATGACTGATATCTAGAAAATCGTTTAATTTCGTATGGTACTATTCTGTATGTGTATAGTAAAAAAAGTTGGAAATGTGTCTAACACTTCCCTTATGACCTGAGTGAAACTGTAATTGAATAACTGTAGAAATTACTAGGATTGAATTGGAAGTTTAGAAGATAGATTGTTTATATGCATTTTCATTTCCCTGGTGTGGTCAAAATTCAGAACTAGGACCCGTTAATATAGATTTAATTTTTTTTGTAACATATAAAAATGGTGAAAAATATTTATATATTTTTACTAGCAGCTTTTTAATTTATAAATATAAATAAAACATATATTTACAGGTACAATATCTGAAAGTAAACATATTTGTTATCAATTTCTATAGCTTCAGTTGTACTAAAATAATATTTGTCTCCAACATTTTTTTTCTTGCATTTCAATTTGCTAAGTGCTGTAACGCGCCTTAGAATATGAATTCAAAATGCTTTGTGGTGAAGAAGGTAGCTTACACCATTACATTAAGTAAGCGCCGTCATATGTAACTGTCAACGTCAACCTCGAGAGAGTAGGTTCAAATGTAATTTACGTTTAAAAATACCAGTTTATACTGAAAGTACATTTTTTATTTCTTAATCTTAAAGATTTATTCTGCACATAGCAGCGTAGGTAATGGGAACTGAAGGAACATAGTGTTAAGTCACTTCGTTCTCTACTTTATGCCTTAGCATTGCAAGTTGAGTGACGGAACTCAATACTACGTTGGACTAGTTGCTAGAGCGAAGAAATTTGAAATTAAATAATTCACTGAGTAGTGAGTATAAAATAATCCCATATACCATCACGCTTACAGGTAGTCTGCCACACTGTGAGACGCGCTGCCTCTAGGCAACGACAGTCCTCTTAAATTATATGTGTAAAGTTAATTAATAAGTACTTCATAAACCTCGACTTTTATAATTCGGGTAAAATCGAAAAATCTAGTTTTCTAACTGAAATCTTTTAATTGCAATGATTGTACTGTACAGCTACCTAAATATCTGATATTGAGGTTAGCATGATATCTCTACGTGAGCGGAAATTATAAAATCTTATGAGCTATAAAAGCTTGAAAAGAATATTCTTCATGTGTATATCTATATGTGTGTGTGCATGTGTGTGAGAAGGAATAACATAAAAGTCAACTTACCAGTTAGGAAGTATATATAAGGTAGACACGATGATAATACACAATATAGTTAAAACAAAGTCAATCACAAACATATAACATAAATTAAATACGTCAAAATATAATATAACCGAGACAACAATAAAAACGAAAGAGCACGTTGAAGAGCAAGTATCGACTGCTGGTTTGTCAATAATGCATCTACTAGAGGGTAGATCGTAAATGCAACAACATCGCTGTGGCTTAGTTGACGATTGAAATAATATTTATTGTATGAAATATAGGAATTCTAGTACCTAATATGTTATATTATTTAAATATTTATAATAATTAGCTAATTAAATGAACTGAGTTGGATTAGTTTCGAAATATAATATAGAATAGAAAAGTACTTAAAAATTAAACAAACATGCAAGCATAGAAATGTTACACTCTTTCCATATTAAAAGCACTACAAAATGATAAGTTAAACTAGCGTTTTAAATTTAATATCTCAAAGTTAGTAAGAGAACTACAAACAACAGTCACCAGTATTTTCCACAAGTATTTATTTTTGCCATTTTAATAGCAAAAGGAACGTTCCACAAAGATGGAAGAGCGAAAACGCGCTATTTTTTGAAATAATACGTTATATTTCTTTAATTTTGTAACTGGGGCACCTGCGTCTTTGTAAAATATACAATTCAACCTTTAAAATAGAGGGTGCAGTAGCAAAATGGAACAATATCTTGCTGTGAAAGGTTAGGTAGGTTCTGTCCTAACTTCTAAGGAGTGTTCTTTTTAATTTTTGGCTTAATTATGACTAATAAAGTTATTGAGAGTGGAAAATAAAACATTTAGACGCTAATTTTCCTTGATTGTATTCAAGATAAATATGAAATTAAACATAAAAGTCGTGTATTTAAGGGGATACAAGGATATGAATACATAAATATAGGTAAAGTGAGCATAGAGAAAAGTTAGTGACTAAGATTCTTTCTCCATTTTTCATAATTTTGAAGTTATTATGTTTTTTGCGAAAATTAACACTTCTTACCAGAATGTAAAATTAAAAATATTAGAGTATCTCGTCTGGGAATGGAATCCACAATAGTCGCATTCCTAATCAACAAGCTTATTAAATCAAGACAAAAGTATCTTAACAAAATAACTAATCTACAGCAACAAATATAACTGTGAAGCATTGTAAGTTACAAATGTATAATATTAAACTTATTGAAATGCTTCGCCTGAAGGAAATAGAAACCGATATGTTGTTTACTAAGACGGGAATGGGAAGACGTTGTCAAAGTTACAAACATATGGCATGGGTATATTATATTATATACGCTAGTGTATAACATAGGCTCATAAGTGGCTTTGCTTGCTTTAAAATTATAATTTATTTCATATATGTAAGTGTATTTTGAGAAAATTGGTAATGTGTACTGTTATTAACTAAGCAGTGCACGTGATATAAAGTAGGCTAACATGCTCCACAACCTCCTTCTCCAATATATATATATATATATATATATATATATATATATATATATATATATATATATATATATATATATATATATATATATATATATATATATATATATATATATATATATATATATATATATATATATATATATATATATATATATATAGATATATATATATATATATATATATATATATATATATATATATATATATATATATATATATATATATATATATATATATATATATATATATATATATATATATATATATATATATATATATATATATATATATATATATATATATATATATATATATATATATATATATATATATATATATATATATATATATATATATATATATATATATATATATATATATATATATATATATATATATATATATATATATATATATATATATATATATATATCTATAATAAGCGTATTCCTGTAGCCCTGTATTCCGTTAGTAATTTGATATATTTTCATGTATCTAACTTAATCATTTATATAATTGACTATTTCTTTTCACAGCTTTACGTTTCACCCTGGGCCGTCCAATTTTAAGTGGTGGAATTCAACGACATGCTTTGTCTCTTTGCCAAAATGATCAAATTAAGTAATTTATTCTTCCAGAAGGGAAATCAAAAATAAAACTGTCGTGCTTACAGTCAGATTTTGTGTTACTTCGCCGTAATGACTTTTTTCTAATTATGATGAATAAATACAAAAAACGGAAAACAGTGAATGGAGTGCCGAAGCTAGGTTTCCATTGCTTTCCTTTGGTTCTCTCTTCATCCATAGTGAAATATCATACTCCATAGAATAAAAATGTAAGTTATCGCTGTTTTACGTAAAATATAGTAAATTATGCGATAAAATTGTTATAAAACAACTACTGAAAACTAGCTATTAAATAGAAAAGCTGTAAAAAATATTATTATTATTAGCTTCACACTTTATCCAGTAGGCAAAGAGAACTGCAGGAACCACATGAACCTAGTGTTAAGACACTCCGTTGTTTTCTTCGTCCCCGCTTTCCGCCTTTTTTCGAGGCAATGTGTGTTGAGTGGCGGAACTTAACGCCGTACTTTGCCAAGTTTTAAGAGCGAAGAAAATGGAAAAATCCATCTTCCCCGAGTGGGAACCCTCGAAATATAAAAAATATATGAAGGCTTTTTAATAGTATTAACGGGCTTGTTGCCTTAGCAGCGTGTAGCGTCACGCCATACAAAAGTGAAAATGTTGAAACATATAGCAGTGTGTATAATTTTGTATTATCGATTTAAATTTCTTTATGATACAGTTCAATAAAAACGATAACCTTAATACAATAGTCTATAGGCTGTGATATAAATGGACTATGCCACTAATAAACTGATAAAAACGTTTCAATTTGAACCATAAGTTTCCGAGATTAGCGCGTTAAATCAAACAAACACTTCAGCCTCATAATATTTGTATATAAATAGGCAGGACGGTGGGTCGAAGATTCAATTTCCTGCCACTGCAAATATTAGCTTAGGTTATATTTGTATGTAGAAACTCACGCGGTTTACTTCGTGCGGGCTTTGTTGAATGTACATATTACGAGATTTGTCAATATTCATAACTTTGTAACAGCGCTTTGGAGCTATATTATATTGAAATGGATTATTTTATTTCAATTTTGTTAACGCATATAATGATTTCATTTAAATTAGATTTTTATTATTATGAGTAAAAATTAAAATTTAATTAATATTTACATTAAATTTAAATTTAGTTATTCATTGAGTTTCAGTTCTCTTAATATTTTAAGTCAGATAGGACAGTGTAAACATTTAAATATAAATTTGTAGCTATTTTACAGTACCCAGTGTTATACTATTTTTTTAACGCACAGAGCAGGATCAGGCATAGGCAAAAAAGGACCGCAGGAACCGCGAAAAATTTATTTATTTATTAAAAAATAAAAATTAAATAATCCAACCTCCCCAAGTGGGAATCGAACCCACAAACCGTTTTATTTGTAAGCAGATGCTCCACCTCTTTGCTACGACGGTCCTCTGCAACTTTAATATTTACTAGTAAATGTCAAAGCGAAACAAACTCGAAGATCGAAGTAAGTACTGAGTAGCCACAAAGATCTTTTGCTCGTGAATGTGAAACGTGCTGGAAATTTCTCCTTTCATTTCATTTTGGATTCGATTTTTAGAATTTTATTTCTATTAAGATATCATATTTTTCTTTAAAACTTATTACGACAAGTACATTTTGAGATTTAAAACGGAAATTTCGTTGAATTCTAGAGTATTTGTATCATAAGCTTAGTAAAAAAGCCTTAATTCTAAGTAACAATTAATAAAAAGCTATGTATAAATATTGGAAACAGTTTTCGACGGTCAATATTTATTTTTATATTTAATAATAATATATTTAGTATTTATGATAACAAAATAAAATTGTTATAAAGGAAAGTACGGACCAACAGACAAGGAAGGAGTAAATTACTATTTTTACCACTAACACACACTAAGTTAAAAAAAATACCATTACCACATTTTCTTCACTCTGTCAATATAAGAAAGTGTGGCTTTGATATTCGCCACTCTTTAACATTTCGAAAAGTGGCAAGCGGAGGACAGAGTGTCTTATCACTAGGTTTATATATAGTATAGTACGGAAACGGAGTACCATGTCATTTTGTTTTCTCTTTTCTTTTTTTGTATTTTTCATTATTTTTATTATTTTAGCTAAATTATTTAAAGGTAATTTAAAGTAAAGTAGTGTATATGTCAACTGATGGTAAGTGGTCATTAATTGAAACGTGAAAACGATTAAATCAAAGTGAAAACGATTATATTTGAAGAAACCAGAGAATAGTACCAGAGAACAGCGATATAATATAGATTTATATCCACCTGCTGATCCTGGTAGAATGGAAAGTGCAATATTTGTTTGGGATCGTAAAGACTTACGATGTACAAAAGGAAAGAATAAGAAGTCAGAAGAAAGATATAAGGGTCAGAAGAAAGATATAATAAGGATCAAATGAATGGAGTAAAGTAGGCAAAGACTTCCTTTCCTTTATGGATTTCCTATAATCATACAAAGTAAGCCACCGAAGCTTCTACTAATTTCTACTAGGAGAAATATGTTCATGCTTGTGAAGATTATAAATAAAACTTATACAGGTGTCAAACAACCCGTTGAGCCTAAAGTTCTAAGTTTAGAAGATTAATATTCAAATCCAAGCAACAAACATCGCCATTATCAATTATAGGTAACAGCAGCGTATCGACTAATACAATTTCATCAAAAAATGCATTTTACCTCATAGAATGGATTGAAGCATAGATACTGCATGAGATATTGGACACATAAATTGAATTAGAATACTTATTTCAATTCAATTTATCGTCAATTAAAAGACTCAGTCCTTAAAAATTTTACAGAAATCTATAACCGTACTCCTAACCTATATAGTGTTTGGCAAAGCGATGTAATTATATCTGACCAGTGGACATGAGCTTCCAATGATAATTGTCATTAGACATTGTGACAGTTAGATGCTTTTCTCCGGAAAGAAAAGTTTGATATGGGTTGAAATGGTCGATTTTAGCGGAGGGTTAGATATTTTAAGAAGTGGAAGAATAAATGAACGACGCCACTAGCCAGAAAATTGATTAAAATAAAAGAGAAATAAATAATATGAGCGACTATAGCTACGAGGATGTCTACAACTAAAATGATCATGCTGTCAGTGTTATCACCAGAACTGCTTTGAAAGAGATAGCCAGAATAGTTTTCTTAATATCAATTTCCGATCGGATCAGATCGGATACTTTTAAAATGTATGAAAATCGTGAAATAAAGGATCTTAATAGGGATGAAATCGGTAATTAAGGTTCCGGCAAACTATGAATTTCAGTTAGTCTCTTAGTTTTAGTACATATATCAAGAGCAGAAGGCGAAGTGTTGATTAAAATTATTTAAATCAATATGGGGTAAATAACGGTAGAAGAAAGTTTGTTTATGCTGAGAGACTTTAAGAATTTTAAAATCGACTCAGGAGAAGAGTCACGTATTATATTGAATATATATTGGCTGAATTTTTTACTTATTTGAATGTCATTGGTACATTGTTTGACCTTTCATATTTTTATCCATATCTTTGATTTAACTATAAATGACTTCCAACAACTGTAGCTAGTTAGTAGTAGTAGTTAGTTAGATAGCTCTTAGTGAAATTCTGGTATTAATTAAAGATTTTTATATTTTTTCTGAAAAACGTTTTACGTTAAATTATTAATATTTTTTGCTTTGTATTGTGTCGCATGTATACAGAATGTGTTAAGCAGGATGAAGTAGCGGGATTAAGACACTTCGTTCCCAATTTCCATTGGTTGGCGGAACCCAACTTGTGAAAAAATCTAACCTACTACTGTTGTTGCTTTCATAGGCAGAAATTATAATTTAGTACAACACTCATTTTAAATAACTTGAATATTGATTTGAACATGTCTGTGCTCGCATTTAAATGTAATAATAAAATAATGAAATCATTTATATTGTGACTCGTAAACCACACTTTAGAAAGAAAAATAATTAAAAATAACATATAATAATTCTGAATCCACTCCTCAAGAAAATACAACACAATAAAGAAGACGTATATAAATAATTTTGTACCATCCGGGAACCAAACCTGTGACCATTGTCTAATAAATACCTATAGATATTTATATACCAATAATAACCAACACCGAGTATTCGCTTCATCTTAACTATTGTTTAAACAACAATCTAAGATAAGCCAAGTTAGATTGGTAATATTATTCAGAGCTGGTATTATTTCATTAATATTCAAAATTTGTTTCGAGCCGCTCGAATACTATGGAAAGTTATAGAAACGTTTGAATAAAATTAATTTGTTGGCGTTTTATACAATTGGCTAGGCATTGAGTTCTGCCACTGAATTCACCAGCCTCAAAGGCGAAAAGCAGGAAATAGAGTGCCTTAACACTAGGTTCTTTAAGCTTACAGCCCAACATTGTAGGTTTAACACTAATATATTTAGGCCTATATCGCTCTACGCACGGTAAGAGGTCCCAAATAAAACTGAAGAGAACACGGTACACGATGGCGTCTCATAAGCAATGATACCTCAATCCTTATCCTTCCTTAAAATACATTTATATATATGTATATATGTATGTCGATATTCCTTTTCCACTCGAAGCTAAATTCCCACTTTAAAATTTTCCGGTCCATTCGTCAGCGGCCTTTCCGCATAAAATTAATTACTGTGACGTGCTCAACAGGTACAAAATACTGGACGCCGAAGAATTTTCAATTAAGACCGCGTCTAAACTTATTTTGATGTTACTAAAAACGTTTGAAAGTTTCAAGAGCCTTTTTTGTATTGAAAAATGAAAAATGTTATTTTTAATAAATATAGTATGAGTTTAACGTTGAAGAGCTTTTCAAAATATAATTATTTTACGTCTCGTACCTAAAACTTATATATATATATATATATATATATATATATATATATATATATATATATATATATATATATATATATATATATATATATATATATATATATATATATATATATATATATATATATATATATATATATATATATATATATATATATATATATATATATATATATATATATATATATATATATATATATATATATATATATATATATATATATATATATATATATATATATATATATATATATATATATATATATATATATATATATATATATATATATATATATATATATATATATATATATATATATATATATATATATATAGCCTAAGGCCAAAGAAACATTACATTAATACAATAAATTACATACAAAATGATCACCAAGCAAAGCTGGATGCCAGTTACATAGCGGTGAGCTGCTGTCGACCGCACGCAATTTATTACTCCGACATGAGGCTTGGACAATAGACGCTTAGTTCCATTAACGGACGTGCTGTGAATAGGTGTTGGGAAATTGCCCTTACTTTCTTAATCATTGCTCTACCTCTTATAAATTTAATGTATACAAAGGAAGTGTGTTAGCTTGTTTGGTAAAATTTTGTAGTAAAGCTTTTTCGTTATTATGAATATGCTCTTTGTATTCAGGAAATTTACTGAACTGGATATATAGTTCAGTTAAGTTCAGATTTTTGACAGGGTTTTGATCGTGTATTTGAGTACCAAGGGAATATGTAAAATGTATATCCTCATTTACTTTCCTCTTTTATCCCACACGCAGAAATATATGCGGAATACCTGTCCTAAAAAAAATAATACTTAAAGAAAACATAAAAATTTAGACACAACAGGATCTAAACTCATGCCTCTTGTAAACCATGCGAGCGCATTCATCACGCTGCGTCAAAATTTTGATGTGCTTTACACAATTTATTGCATTTTTTATAAATTTCCGAGATTTCAATAAAATTTCGCTACCCAAAAAAATTTTTACGAACAAATTTTTATATGTTTTTTTTTAAGTATTTTTTTTCTATCCTTAATAAAATCGCCCTTTTAAAATCATAAAAATATACAAAAACATAATATATGTCTGAAATAGTGAACCTGAAATCGGCGTAATATATTAAATATATTATAAAGTATTAAGAATTTACAGTTAGAAAAATTGTAGGTACAGTCGTGTTCATACTAAAGAGGACAAATAATTCTACTCGTTCTCTAGACAAATCGCAGCGTTGAGTTGCGTCATTCAACACGCAATATCTCGAATAGAGGAAAATGGGAAAAGTGTGAAAATCTTTTTGCTTCTGCTTTAGGTTTCTTCTATATGCAATGGTATTTGTGAAGCTAAAAAAATGTTTTCCTCAAAGGGCCGGACTAAAGCGTGAGCGTAGCTTCAAAACGGATATAACTATAGAAGAAACTGGCATCCGATTTATATTACTTAGGGTGATATCAAGAAACTACTATATTTTTCAGTATATTTATGAAAATATTTAAAATCGGTTAATCAGGTATTTTTTGACTTAATTTATTACAATTACTTTTAAAATTTCAATGAAAAATAAAGTGTTTTATTATTTACGGATTTTTATATTTCACATGTCGATAGACATTAAGTAGGTAGGTTGTAACTGTAAAGTAACTAGGTAAATACAGTTGTATACTACCCACCTAATTTCTACCTACCCTACCAATTACGAATACAGCGTATAAGCGAGAAAAATGACATAAAACATATAATGATCTAAATGTTATTCTTTCTATTATTTTATCTTAAACAACATACCTATTTCCCATACTTTATATAAAGAGATGTATAGAATTGCATATAAAATTGACTCAAACAGCCCGCTATAAAGAGCGGACGTCTCAATCCTAATGTTTCATTTCACATGTTATTATCCTCTAAAAGGGTCTAGTCATAATATATTTTTATGGTGCGTTAAGAATTTAAATTTTCTCTTTGATTCTAGTGGCACTGTTAACATATTTTAGATATATATTTTAGACAAACGGAGTGTTTTAGTACTGGGTCATCTCTATATACCATGCTATATGCAGCTTGATGCTTTGAAACTATAACATATCTATGTAGATTTAACACTCATTTTCTTTATATATATTTTTTTTCTTAAATTAGTAATGGGTCGTTTTTTTTTTAATTAATCAAGGGAACGGGACAAAAACTTAAACGATATTAAAAGACCGCCGTGGCGCAGAGACCTGTAAACTAGTCACGGCTTGTGGGTTTGATTCCCACTAGGGAAGATGGATTTTTCTATTTCCATTTCCTTCGCTCTGGAAACTAATCAAAGCACTACGTTGAGTTCCGCTATAGTGCCTCAGTAAAGGTGGAAAGCAGAGACAAGCAACGAAGTGAACGAGGTTGGCATACATGTTAATTTACAATTCAGTTCGTCAATTCACTCTTTAGTATGGGAGTAAACGCATTAATATCAGTTGATTTGACAATAGTTTCACATGAACAGAATCGATTATAAGGAGTGAGTTAACGTGTAATGACTCGGAAGGAAAAAGTTCTCCTAAAGACGCCAGTATATATATATATTGTATTGTATATATTGTAAAATGTACACAGTGTAATTAGCACATTTTAAGTACATTTTAAGTGATTAGCAAACCATATCATCACTTACCAGGCTCTTCAACGCATTCCTACGGCTGGATTAATCCCCGCAGGCTTGGAAAGAAGTCCTGGTAGTGATGATACCGAAGCCCGACTGGGTTGACCACCCTAGTCGCACATAGATCAACCTACTTCTTTTCTTCACTCTACTTAAAGGACACCAATGACGCGCCCATATTAATGGGCGGAGGTAGACCATAACGGTCCCCACTCAGAGATCGAGAGAGAGATTGTGCTAATAAATAAGTGTCACTTAAATTGTAGTGTAACTTAAATTATAATACTTAAAATAACCATTTATCAGCACAGAGAAAAGATTAATCAAGCTTTCATTTTAACAGTGAATACACGTCCATTACAAAGTTATCTCGGTTTCAAAATCTAAGGCCGTCCTAAAAGATTGGCGAGTCGCCAACACTTTGGCAGAATTAGAACACCAATTAGTTAAACGGCAAATAAAATCTTTACTTCATATCATATTTCAATTAGCGCAGATTTATTATGAAAGCCGTGATTTAGTTCTACCACTATTTAGAAAGTTTGTGTGTGCTAGAGAAATTGGAATCTAAACGGCTTTGATTACGGTTATACTCAGTTTTAAGCCCAAATAAATATTTTTTATTCTGTTAAAAGAACACTAAATAATTGAAACTTTCTTTTTTCTCCAGCTTCGTAAAGGCAAGAAAGGCTTAGTCAATATAAAAGTCCTCAAATTCGGGATGAGGATGAAAAAGGAGAACAAAGTGTTTTGTCACTCTGTTGTTTTGTCATTTTCTTTGCCTTCCTTACATATCCAATGTGAAATTATAAGCTGGATAAAATATTATAGCTTTACAGTTCACGCCTACTAAATCCGTAGCCAGAAAGCACAGAGCGCCAAGCCCTGCAATCTCTGCATGCCTCTATCGCCTAGACCACAGATATCAATGTCTTCATACGTGCCTTCTGGGTGCCCTATCCTTTTAACATATATCTCATGTGTTCTCGGAAATCAACCGAGATATATGCTTCATTTCTTATGATTATTTCATGACCGTTCTGCCAACATGCCCTAGTTCACATTTAAAGAGCACTAAGTGAATTTAGGTTTCTAGTATTGTAAGTCATATATGTAAGTATAATTGTTCCATAAAAGCAATATAAAGCAAATTAATCATTACCCTAGAAAAAATCATTCGATAGGTGATGTAACCATTCATTATGTTTTTCTTTGAATTACACCTAATGTGCTCCCTTGGGGAAATCTACGGTTTACGTATAAGAAAATTTTGTAAGATATATAATATATAGTGTATATTGGCGCTAGTCAATATATATTTTATGATTTTATTGTTTCGAATGCATTTAGTATTTAATTATTTACATCTGTAAAAGCTATTTGTAATGCAAAGTTTTTCATGATATTATTTCCGAATATTGAACAGAAATGTCAGCTGCTAATTAAGTAAAATGACTAAACTACGTAAAGTTTTGGCTCTTCTGTATTAACTATCGTACAAGAATAATTGGTGTTACTGTGTTATTTTATTATAAGAAATTGACTAATTCTTCAATAAAATTAAATTGAATATGAACAAAATTATAAATACATTTGTGGTACAAAATTAATAACACATGACAAGTTAGAGCCAGTGTACAGTATCTCGAAAGCGAAGAACACAGTGTCTTAACACTCGATTTTTCCGCTTACCCTGTTATATAATGGTAATTCTATCGTGACACTAAAAAAAATTTCACGGATATTATTATTTTAATAGGAACTAACTGTAAGAGTATACCTTAATGATTGTTCTTAAAAAAATCAAATATTTATATATTATTAAAATAGAAAGATCAGATTTTAAATCTGGAGAAAGATAATATAAGCATAAGGAAATATAATTTAAAAAGAAAAATATTTTCTTCCACGCTGCGGTATACAAGGCAGCAGGGTAAGCAGTGAAAACCTACTGTAAGATACTGTATTTCACGGTTTCCTCCCTTCGAGACATTACGTGTTGATTGATAAAATTCAAAATAGCTACTCAATAAAAGGAAAATAGTTCATCAACCTACGTCGGTAGGGAATACTTAAGCGTAGTAAGCCAACGCTTAAAAGTAAGTTACTAATTAAAGCAGTACTTTTCGTCAGTATAATAGTATGCACCAATTACTATGTATTTTGTACTATATTTTACTTTTTTATTTGTATGTATGTATGTGCCTGTGTATATATCTGTTTTTATGTATATGTTTTGTAATACATTTTATTATATACTGTGGTCTCAATATTAAATCCTATAATATGGTTATCAGTAAGCTTTTACTTTTGTGTGATAGGGCCTTATTGCACATAAGTTATTAAAACTTCAATTATCATGTTATGATTTTATGAGCATTAACGTATTATTAGTATTATTATTCCCTCATGGAATTCGAACCTACAAACCGTCACTTTTACAGACGCCGCCATTGCGCCACGACGGTTCTTAAACAAATACCTATATACAATTAAATTATTTAAAATTCTTTTTCTCATCAATTTTGATGAACTATCTCATACACTAATGTATACCTCGTTCTAGATATATAGCTTCTATTGGATAAGTGAATAAAGTCTAGTCCTCTACAGCCACATTATTGATTCCCTCATACATATTCAACATTGTATCCGAGTTTGTTCATATGTATGGTAAGTAGTATCGACTATGTGCTTCAAATATGCTGATTTGAAGTCATGTACTTCAGGTGTTAGCGGCTTCGAATCCCATTATGTGCTACGTTATAACGTAAAGCAAGAAAACATATATTTAAAAAAATAACAAATATGTGTTTTGAAAAAATGTATATAATATTTTTCTTAACATGATTTTCTATTACGTGAAATAATCAAAATTAAATTCGTGGGTAAAATTAGTTAAAAATTTGACTATGAAGATGCTAACAACAAAATTAAGTTGCAACAAATCGTTTAATTTGTTCTCAACTCAACTCTTGTTGAGTCAATTGCGACGTTGTATGGAATGACATTTTAAAATGAACAAAAGAGTTTACATGTCTTTTAACTAATAATATAATTAAAACTAATTTTATTATGACCTGCATCCCGCAGCTAGATTGATATTTTTTAGGTTTTTTTTTAGTTAAAAAATAATTTGCTCTACAGACACTTGGTCCGTACCCTTTTTTAACTTATTACTTACTACATGTTCTTATTACAAATATTGATTATATTAATACATAATATATAGAATTAATATTTATCATAATGAACATCTATAGTAATCTTTACATTTTTTTTATATTTAATATTACTTAGCACTAAGGCTATGGCTAATAAGCGAATTACACAAATGTATAAATTTCATTTCTGGTGTTATAAATAAAATTAAATTTTATAATAAATTGGGGTCACTTGATGGTGGGGTCACACAATAATGACAGAAAATAAGCTTTGATGCGACTTATATCATAAATATTAGGATATGTCCGCTATAATGGAAGTTGTGACCGCTGCGTTCCTGTCTTTCATGGCCATCTTTAAGTTGTATTCCACAGTGCTTTTAGTTGTTGCACCCGTCACATTACGAATTAGTCTCACGTCTGCATCGTCTTTGCCCTCGCTATAGTAGATGCAGCTGTTGGTGTGTCGCGATATTGCTGCGACGGCATGCGAGACACTATCACGTAGCTGCACATTGGCCGATTTGCTGTTAATGACTACGACAGTCTCGCTACTCAGACTCTGAGCCTCATGAATCGTCAGGACCTTCGAACTTGTTTCTTCTCCCCATCCCTGGCTAATCATTCTTTTTCTTCTTGTGTGTAAGTTAGGTATAGGGTGTTTTTAAGATCCCTGGACATTGGCTTCGGCTTGATGTTTTTTGTAAAAAGGGAATGTATTGCCCTTTTTGAAGAGTATATGCCAGGATATACTTCTCGTAAAGCGACTGGGACTTCTATAAGTACACAACAGGTTCTCACTCATCTTGAGATTTCGTGACGGTCTTCGGTAAAACATTTCAAAAAAGTTCTCTCTATCTATATAGGGTAGTTGGTTTAGGTCTCCTATTAAAAGTACTTCGTCGGCTCTGAGAATATGGTTGCTATTTTTATTGAACCAAAGTGGTTCATAAGGGCCTCGTCGACTGTCAGGCGATTCACGAGGCGATGCACTTTTATGATCCTCGTTGTGAATCGTTCATCAGTATTGACGCCATAGTTCGGATTTTACTTTGGACCTAATTCCCTATATGTACAACTTCTCTCTAAGTTCATTAGCCTCTTCTGTAGGACTAGTGACGACCATATCTCTTTTTAAATTAAATTTCTTAACTATCCAAAATGTTTTGCCATATTCAGGAACACCATCAATTCCATTTTATCTTGGAGACCTTTCACGCACGCTGATATGCGGAGTCCAAAGTGCTATCTAGATATTTAGCTCTTTCAAGCATTCTATCCTCCAACATTATCCACGAGCACTTAGCTGTAACTACTATAGGATCATTGGCAGATATATGGAACTTCAGGTATCCTGTTGTACTGGTTTCCTCTTCATTCAGTTAGACAAAATCAAATGTTGCACTGTATGCTGCCATATAGTTACCCTTCATAATTCCCGCGATGATCTGGCCATTACTGTTATTATATATGGCGGCTTCTGCTTCCTTTAATTTAACTCCCAGTATAGAGTACACACCTCGAAAACAAGCATAATACCTCCCACGTCCGTAACTTAACTTGTATTGTAGCCTTTAAGACGGCAAGAAATTCAAGAAAAGCGTTCTTATAGTGGTCATTTTCTTCTTGTATTTGTACTAGGTTTGGTGGTAGTACCTGGTCCATTGCTGCCTTTATTGATTTTGATCGTGTTTTTACTGGTGAGACTATTGCAGACTCTCTTGTGAAATTCTCCACTGCCATCGCTTTTTCATTTTGCAGCTGGATGTTTCCCCCTACCCAATAGGCTTCCTATAATAGTCCTGAAGGAGCGACACATGGATATATTTTTTAGTTTAAATTATTAGATTTAATTCCTTTTATAGTTAAAATTCTTACTCGAGAACATATATCTATTCATATAAATCATATCTATTTGTTACATCTAACCTAAGCTCTGATTTTATATTTTTTATAAGTGTATTGGCTTAAACAAATCCTGTTATATCTTTAAATAAATAAACTAAAAACTGGAAACAGCCAAATACACAACATATTTTAAAAACAAGAAGAGTTACTAAGTAATCCATGTATCTAAATGTACTGTGTATATCAATGTAATAATCGTGAAGGTAGTTCATTCTGAGTGACTTTTACTCTTAAATGTAAAAATACTTATTAATTAAATGAAAATGTAAGAATCGATTTATTTCGTCGACAGGTGATTTTCATTAAGTTTAAAATGAAGCACATGTTCTTCTTTAATTACGTATCGCCTCAGTATTTTACTTTATAAGATGTATTTATTTCGATAAAAAGGAACATTAATATGTGAAGATAAAACACGATTTCTTGTGGCTTCGTGGAGTAAAGCCACTCTTTTGACTGTTAAAGCAATAATTGGGGGTTCATTTCCCACTTGAGAAGAGATGAATAAATTTTTATTCATTTTTCTTACTCTGATGATGAGACAAAATGCAGTGTTGAGTTCCGTCACAGCAAAGACTTCTTAATAAAGTTAAAATTGGAAATATTAATATTAATCTTATATAGCTTATTTAAATATGTCAATTTACCAAATGCGTGTTCCAAGGTAAATCTTAGTAATGAGCGCCAAATAATAATTTAACATTCTGAAGGCTTTGAATTGTTAAATGTTTCATATTAATCCTACAGTTCAAGAACAAACTTTGGCATACTCCAGGGAGCTTTGTTGGAATTCTATAGATCGAGCTTTCGGTGAAGCTTAAAGCTGCTATTAAAAATAGTGTTTGCTATATTTTGTTTCTTATCTTCTTCACCTGAATAAATCTCTAAAATATATGAATATAATAAAAAATATATATCAAACATTTTTTTAGGTTTACGTATCTATCAAATAGCAGGATATGCAGAGTTCATAATTTTGAGGAACAGAAATATTCAATGCAAGGTCGTAGTGTCTCATATTTTGTATTCTATTTGTCGTTAAACGAAAAGAATCGTGTACTTTGAAGAAAATAATTACTTATTATTATTCTTGATTTCTTTTCGGCTGGAAAATGCTTTTACGCAGAACATATGTAGTATACTACATGTGTCTTTCAGACAGATAGTGAGACACACCGAGGCCTGATAATATCCACTAAAAATCAACGGTAACCCTCTCCACATACGATACGCTGCAGGATTTACTTGCGAATGCTACTACAGCGGCTTGATGGAAGTTCCATCTAACATAGGCCATCGTTGCTTTCAGGATGCTTCAGGATTTTTTTCAAGGCATCTTTAGCCTCGATGACTTGCAAGGAGCGGAACGCAACTTTGATCTCGTGTCTCTCGTAATAAGCTCTGAAATAAAAGTCGAACCCACGCTTAAAGTTTCTTTTTTTTGTCATCACAGATTTTTTGAGTATCCTGTCTTCTTTGTGTATTTTTATTTTGAATAGAATAATATTTAATGTATAATACTATTTATAAAAGTAAATATTTACATGTATTTCGTTCAAAAGCAACTTAACCAAAAAAAATACATTTTAATTTTTGCTCTTACGACTTTTTTTCGTTCTGTGTTTTTAATTTAAGAACTTAAACTTTAGAACGGCTGAACTGACTGTTATCGAATTTTCACTAAAAAAATAATAGAGCAATATATAGACTACTAGTATTTTATTGGTAAGTTAAGTTCATTGGCATATATATTTTTTAATATTACAAAAAATAGGGTTACAAACGTTTTGTACCTGGGTAAATCTGAGAACCTCAATAAGATAAGCAAAGCCGTCAACAGGTAGCTAGCTTATAATAAAATATAACATTTAAACATAAACGTGCTTGAAATATTTTAGTAAATTTAGTAAATTTAATTTAAAGGGATATAAAATTATAACGAGTCCATTCCGCTCGGTAATTAGATGTTCGCAGCAACCCTAATTAGTTTGGACTCGTCGGGAAGTAGAAATGAAAAATAATTTAAATAATATAGTTTTAAAATATTTCTAAATAAGTTTTGTATGTATGTAATACGATTACTCATCAAATTATGAATGGATTTTAATGATTCGCATTTTGTATGTTAGGTCACGTTTCGGTATAATAATTTATGCTAATTGGTTCAGCACGCTTTATAAAATTCATGAAAATAAAAAAAGAAACACAAAAATACCTAAAATAATTTGTTAATATTACCTCTTTATATGTAAATATACAAATGAGTTGGTAATTTTGGTACCTAATAATTTTATAGATGTTATTAAAATGTAATTTATATACTTATTATTTTTCTTTATAAAAACATATTATATAAATATATCACATATATTAAGCTACCTATAGGTATATATTATATTTAAAAGTAGCTTAATTTTACGTAAAATTTCTATTTGCTGCTTAATTTTTTAGTCCAAATTAGAGACATTGCCTGTCAAGTGGCAGAACTTAACACTACATCTTGCCAGAAGTGGAAATCGAACCTTAAAAAGGTTCAAAGTCAAAGTCAAAGTCAAAACAATTTTATTCAAAATAAGAAGTACAAGCTTCCTTTTTTGAACGTCAAAACGATTCCCACTTCGTAATAAAAACCAAGACTATTGACAAAGTCATTAAACACAAAAACAAATAATTAATCTAAACTTTCCCTCCATACATTATTTTTCCATTAAGCCTAATGGTGCGATTACGTGATTGCTACAAGTTAGTTAAATGTTAACAAAGAAGAAACATTTACGTATATAATCATAAAGAACAAATAAATTAATAATAATTATTAATTATACAGTCCGATAAAGCGCGGCGTTAAGTTCCGCCACTTAGCCTGTACTGATTGACTCTAGAGTAGGAAAGTTAAACCATTCAACAGGCAGGATTTTGAATTTGGGCAAAAAATAGACATTCAAATCACTAAGATCTTTCTAATCTAATCCTAATATTGTAGTACACAGCGACAAGTTGAAAAATAAAAAATAAATATATATATGAATATAATTACAGTAAACACGACAGTTTGTGGTCTTCATTCTCCGTCGAAAGATGATTTTTTTATTTTCTTACCTCTGGCAATTAGTCTAAGCGCGGTATTGAGTTCCGCCATTCAACACGCTGTGCCTTGAAAAGGTGGAAGTCTTAACACGAGGTTACTTCCAAACAAAAATGGTTAATTCTCTTCCAGTGGAAATTGAACCCGCAATATTCAACTTGAGACGCTGTGTCACTAAAATAGAATAAATTTTATGTATTATAATAATATTATGTTCTATAAAACCCATCTGTATTAATTACAAAGTAAAACTTTTAAGGTCAAGTAAGCTTTTAATTTATAGTAACTATTGAAAAAGCTGTCAATACCAGCTCCTTTTAATTTCCAAAGTTGGATTGTGCGACTGTTTCAAATTTATATACAAATGTACGTATTTTTAATAACAAGTATGGTATGTTGCTTTTTAAAAAAGGAATAAACATTTAAAAAAGCAATTTGAATCCTGGATTTGGTAGGCAAAGGAAACATAGAGTTATGACACTCCATTCTCCATTTTATACTTTTTGAGACAATGCGAGTAGAGTGACGAAACTCAACGCCGTGCTCTATTTTATTATCAGACCAAGAAAAGTCAAATTAATTCTTAAGTTAAATGATTTGGTAATTGATGATCACACTTCTTTTACTTTAATTTATTTAGCTTATACACATGAGCCCTTAACTTTTTATCTTTCTCTAATATATTGATCTGCGAACTACTCTACGACCAAGTGAATAAAGAATTTGTACTACTTATAAGTTAAAATAATTTATAAATTAATATTTAATTTAGAATTTGTTTGTCTGAGACATTAATCCATGAAACTGCCAGTGAAGTTTAAAAAAAATATATGACATACAGATATATTTTTATATATTTTATATTAATAATAAAAGGTTTCTTACATGAAACAAAGCTTAAATTGACTTCAAACATTTAAAATTGTAAAATAATGTGAAAACGGTTGTTTTTATAATATTAATACGTTAAAAAAAACAAAACACAATATGAATTTTCTATATCAAGTTACGACTATATTCTGACAAAATATGCTTTCCGAACTAAAATTTGCTGTAGCGACACCTGCGCCTGTACAATTCAGAAGTTTACTTGAAGCAACTTTATTTCAATGCGGCTGATGCATTATTTATAACGTATATAAATAACCTTGTGGAAGACGAAACTGCACTTTGTGTTCAGTTGTTTTAATTATGCATAAAAAATATTACATTAACTGAAACAAAATGACGTTTAAATTCCAATATGTATATATTTGGGAAGCCCTTGTTAAACCGTTTGAATATAAACGCGACGGATGTGGATTCGGTTCCTTCTCGGGTAAATTATTAATTACATTTTTCACTTTTATAATTATACAAAGCAAAGGTGTTGAATTCTGTTCGGCACATAATGTTTCGAAAGGAGGAACAATTGGGAACGAGCAACTTAATAGTAGATTCCTCCTCCTAACTTACTAGATGCAGGATACAGTATTCGTGTGTGCAGCTTAAAAAAATATTTTTCCGAATATTGGAACTAACATCTGGCTTACAGTCAAAATTTCATTCATTTAAACAATAATTTATATATGTATGATGCTCTAGATAGAGAAACATATTAGGTATACATATTTTATTTACATTCTCTTGAAACTCTAATACTAAAATCACAAAATAAATATTCTTTTACTGAAAAATATGTTTTTATCATATATTTTTTTGAGAATTTGTAGTGTCTTATTATAAAAATATATACATGATTTATCTAGAGGTGTTTGGAGCACAATAGCAGAAACTATCCTTTTGGCATTAGATTGTAGGTTCTATTCCCATTTGGTACCGTCATTCAACACATAATGTCCTGTTCCTATCATTAAATAGTTAAAAATATAATCTAATCTAATCTAAATATATCTGTTACTACATAGCTTTATATGTTACTTTAAATTATACCGCACAATTTTCTAAAGTATGACGTATTACAATAAGATGCAGAGCTCGCTCCGGCGGTATTCAATTACGCGTGCCTTTTCTAAGCTTCTGTAATATAGAAATACATTTTAGAAATTTAAATAGCATCTATACGATCAAATACTATCTTGCAATATTTTTAAAATATTAGGCTAAGAATTTATAATTATAATATTTAATATTTAAATTTTTACTCTACTTCCCGCTTATACTAGGACAAGTGTAGAGAAAATAGTATTGAAACACTACATTCATCACTTTTTTACAAATTTGAGATATCTTATTTTGAATTGTGGAAACAACTTAATATTGCATTTTTGCTGACCAAAGTAAGGAGCGGATTCTCAATTAAATCGTTTATAAAGAAGTCGACCCAATGCCCTCAATGGGTATTAAAGGAAGTTTTAAAAATTATGGTACGTAAGATTAATAGCCTTTTCTTTTTTTAGCTTCACGCTTTATCCCGCACTAGGCAGGGTAGGCAGAGGGAACTGCAGGGACCGTGGGAACCTAGTGTTAAGACACTCCGTTGCTCAGTCCCTGCTTTCTCCGTCCCCGCTTTCCGCCATTTTCGAGGCATTACGTGTTGAGTGGTGGAACTCACCGCCGCGCTTTGCCTAGCTTACCAGAGCGAAGAAAATGGAAATAGAAAAATCCATCTTTCTCGACTGGGAATCGAACTCAGAAACCGTCGCGTTTGCAGGTAGACGCTACGCCTCTGCGCCACGACGGTCCTCAAGGCCTCCTCCTCCTCAAGGTCCTCGGTAGGCTTTTTTAAACTTAAAAAATTAAAATAATGTATATACAAGGTAAGGATATTTAAAGATAACACGTAAAAAAAGCTTTGAAGGCAGCAGGATTTGAGTCCTGCACTTTTTGCAAACAATGTAAGCCCTCTGACAACTAAGCCACGCCAGAGCGCTTGCACAGAGGGACGGGTCGAGGCAAAGTGCGAGGTTGAGATCCACCACTCAACACGCAATGTCTCGAAAACGGCGGAACGCGGGGTCGGATAAAGCAGGGACTAAAGCAACGAAGTGTTTAAGTTCCCTCTTGTGTTGCAGTTCCCTCTGCCTACCCTGCCATATGCGAGATAAAGCGTGAAGCTATAAAAAAAACATTTTGTAACAATAATGTTATAAAGTAGAATTTATTTAATTGAACATTCTAATGGTTTGGTAATGTTAATATGCTTAAAAAATAACCTAAAAATATTGAAAAAACTTAAAAAAATCCTATCAACAAAAAAAATTGAAGCTCTATAGCGAAAAATTGCTTTGTAGAGTCAATTTTTTCAGCAAACCTTTCCAGTTCTAAAACTCTTTCACTGAAAGTTTTGGCTCTATCAGTTCTAGAAAGTTTGAAAAGAGCTTACTTCGGTGGTAGAAAGAATTTAAAAAAATCCAAAGTATCTAACAATTAATACAATATTGTAGAAAATTAATGGAATTGATTTAAATTTGTTTATAAAAAATTATATTAAGTTAAAATTTTCTACAGAAAGTCCACTAGAGGACCGTGATCGAGCATAATTACAGGTTCAGGTTTTAAATGATATGGTTTACGAGTTCGAATCCTACTGGAGGTAATGAAAAATTTTAATATCCGACATTCTGGCAAAACGCGGCGTTAAGTTACACCAATAAAAGGCAACGCGTCAAAATCTTAACTGCGGATACGGATTATCTTAATTTTAGTTTCCTACGGCTGCTCCGATTTCATTTGCCCACCTCGTAGTATAAGTGCAAGATAGAGCGTGAATCTGAATAAAATATTGTAAATTATTAAAAACTCCAAAGATCGTTTTTTCGGCTAGATTACACCATTGATGTCATAGGCACAAGACCGTTGTTATCTGCTTTTCGTCGTGAATCATAAATTTTTAAAAAAGTCAATGTTTAAAAACATAATTTTTCCTCACACAGGAATTTCTGAAAATGATCACTTATTGCTCCCTTACGTTTTTATTGGGCGTTGAGGTTACCAAATAATAGAAGAAATTTGTAATTTTCATCGTTTTATATATATATTGCTACATTACAGAAGTTCTTGAAAGAAATTAACAAATTTTTTTGTAATTAAAATAATTACATACCAGTTCTCTTTTAAAAGTACTGTTAAGAACGATGTCATATTAATACGACGTTTATTAAAACATTTTACAAAACAAACTTATCCAGAATAACTTTTGAAGCACTTCAGTGTAAAGCCACAGTACTTATTTAATGAAGAAAGTTGAAAACGTAAACAAAACTTTTTAATGACAGATGTCTCTTAAGAATTAAAAATCACGATAAACTTGAAAAGTTGCACTGTAAAAAAAAATCTTGGCATATGATTTTATTTACATAACTTTACTTTATCAGTCAAACATAATGCGGCGTTAAGTAACGCTACTTATCTTTTTTGCTTCAGACTGGTTGTGTTTTTGCTTCAGAGTGGTTACTTATAGCGTTTCAGTAACCACTTTATATGTATATATACCTAAAAGGGGTTTTCGTGCGTTTCACGTCACCTTTCGTTGGTATTTTTGACACTGTGCTCTTAAAAGTCAACAGAGGCCTGACTCTTAACACTGACTCTTGCATTATTTATCTTTCGTAACTACTTAAGTTCATTCTTCTTCATACTTACTAAGACATATACTCTATCTGCCATTTTGTATATATTTAAATTATTAATAGTATCAAATTCATTAGCATTTACAAATAGGCCCTAAACAGGTTGTATGTTGGTATAATTAACGTTTATAACTTAATATTCAAATAACTTAATATGCTTAAGCGTAGCAAGTTAAACGAACTATTACTTCTGATTCCAAAGGTAAATATTTCAAGTGAAGACGCCCACCTGCACCGTCTTTAACTGTTATTTGCTAAATGAAAATTGTTTGTTATGTAGTGAAGTTGTATATATATATATATATATATATATATATATATATATATATATATATATATATATATATATATATATATATATATATATATATATATATATATATATATATATATATATATATATATATATATATATATATATATATATATATATATATATATATATATATATATATATATATATATATATATATATATATATATATATATATATATATATATATATATATATATATATATATATATATATATATATATATATATATATATATATATATATATATATATATATATATATATATATATATATATATATATATATATATATATATATATATATATATATATATATATATATATATATATATATATATATATATATATATATATATATATATATATATATATATATATATATATATATATATATATATATATATATATATATATATATATATATATATATATATATATATATATATATATATATACATATATACATATATACATATATATATATATATATATATATATATATATATATATATATATATATATATATATATATATATATATATATATATATATATATATATATATATATATATATATATATATATATATATATATATATATATATATATCCGCTATCATTATTGCTTCAAAAGTTTGGCTATAGTTAAGATAATGTTTAATAAACATGTTTCCGTTAAGCATTTTGGTAAAACTAGTATATCAACTAAAATATATATGTATGTATAAATAATAAATATATATATCACTCCAAATAGTTATGTTCGTTTATACTCATATAGTCAATCCCTTGTCGTATTTGCGAAGCCAACGGAGTAAACTGTAATCTTCTTGTTACATATAAAATACAATAAGCCGGATTTAAGTATGCGAAGATCGATATTTTTTCTTTGAAAGCTTTACTTAAGATATCCTACACAAATATTTTTACTATTTTTCTATAGTTGTCTTACTAATCCACATTAAAGATAAAAAACTAGTTCCTAATCCACATTCTAGTTACTAATCCACATTAAAGATAAAAAAAAGTTAAAGAGAACACATGGCTCAGTCGCCTGAACGCTTGGGCAGATATTACTGTTTTTAATTTAACTTAAATATGTACTTAAATAGTTTTTTACATTTTTTTATGACAAAATGAAACGTGGCAAAGGGTTGTGATGGTTGATTATATTATAGGTTTATGCCGATGAATACTCGACTGCGCAAAATAAAGATGGTACTGTGTTAATTATAAACGTTTATGTGCGTCCATAGCTTGCTGCGTGGAAACGAAATAGGTTGACTGACTTTGACAGTTAATACTTAAATCAATTTATGAAAGTTTCATTAAAAAAGCAAAAATTCAAATTTCACTTCAACCTCAAAATGAAAAAAATAAAATCGAGGAACTATGTCAAGTGTCGTTGAGTAGGTGTTACAAAATGACTAAGATTTTTGTGATTTTTCATAGTCAGTTGTAGCTTAGATTATATATTAACGTTAATTTTGTAAAATATCTGCTTTTTTACAAATTTTCATACTATTATTAGGTATTCTAGTATACATTAAAACTTTTTATCCTTTTCTGACACATTGATAATAGAAGTGATAGTCTATTACTTATGGTATCACTGTGAAAGTAACAATTTAAAAAAAAATTAAAAGTAACAATTTAAGATTTTATTTCTTCTTCGAGATATGATATTAATCGTGTCTAGAAAAGAAGATCCTAATGTTAAGTCGATACGGTATTTATTGTAATACATCCGGTATTTGAATAATAATACGTTTTCTCTTCTTCTTACTTTGTTACGTGTACGAAAAACGTAAAGTGTTCAAGATATATCAGCAAAATATGGTTATTTTTTTATTTGACCATAATATAATGTTATATTATCAAATAAAGAGAGCATCATAACATAATTTTTTAAACTGAAAGAATAATAATAATCTGTACGTAAGTCAAGATTATTTTTACCAAAATATATAAATTATCATATATTCAGATTTGTAACTTTTTGGAGTATAGACAAAGTTATCGTTAACAAAAGATGTAAGCGCTTATTCTCTGTTTTTGCGGCATTATGTATTATCGTACAAGTCAAGGTGATTAGAACCTTTCGAATATATTCTACTGTTAAAATAGTAGAAATAAAAATTTAGACTTAAAAAAATAATTTCTATGAAGGAAAAATTAAATATAAAGGTATAAACGAGTGCAAATTTGAATTTTATTAGTGTATTCCTTTGTACTTTCAGTGGAAGCTAAATAAATTTGGTACATTTCAGCTTTTAAGAGCGAGTTGCACTTATATATATATATATATATATATATATATATATATATATATATATATATATATATATATATATATATATATATATATATATATATATATATATATATATATATATATATATATATATATATATATATATATATATATATATATATATATATATATATATATATATATATATATATATATATATATATATATATATATATATATATATATATATATATATATATATAAACCCTGATTTATAACATTCAACTATACGACCAATATAAAACCAACACACAATCGTAACTATTGAACGTAGAAAATTAAATGCATTTCATTTTAACAAATCGTCTCCCAGCACTTCCTAAAGATGATTTATATTAGGTTTTTGCTTCATTTAATCGTCCACGCGAACCAAGTCTGAGGCTTGAGCTTGTATTTATACAATAAAAATATACGTATATATTTCCAGCTGCCATTAAATAATTTTATACAATAAATGCGCTGAAAACGATTTAACCGCGTTCATTATATGGTCGATTACACGCATACTATTCACTATAATTTATTCACAAGCTGTCATTAAGTGATATTATATGAGAACTGAATTTAAATTTAGCTTAAAAAATTATATATTTTTTGTAATTAATATCTATATCCAATTCAATTTTTACTGGTTAATATTTTAAATTACATTATTTTTTTCTTAAATACACCATGTCTAGAATTTAATTTTTTTATAAAAAAAATATCTTATATTGATACTAAAATTAGAATCAATATACCACCATTCAACATGCATTATAACAAAATTCCACCATTCAACATGCATTATAAAAAATCTGGACTTGAGAATAACGAAATATTTTCTTTTTCGTCGGTCTGGCAAGGCTAAAAGCGAGGCGTTGAGTTCTAATTTTCCCCTTAATTCCACCACTCAATATATGCCGCTCAATATATGGCGATGCCTCGTAAGGTAGAGACAGGTGAGTAGGTTATCTTAACTCTAGGTTTCTTGAGTCTATAGCTTTTTGTTTATATCCTGCCATGTAGATGAATCTAAAAAACACCAAATGAACCAACCCAAATCCCAAAATTAAAATACCAGATTTTGGATATAAATGTAAATAGTAACACAGTAATTACCATTAGTGAACGAATGTTAGACTTCATATAAAATAAAAAGTTTTCTTTCCATTATTCTATTTTGTTATTTTCAATACAAAATATATTTACAGTTCCCAATGCTCACAAAGCTTTGTATTAAACATGAATTCCCGCATGTTCTTTGACGTGTCATAGAAATAAATATACGCTGTAATTGATAGGAACTTGAAAATACAATTTTATTCCTTTGTTATTTGAATTTAAACTAGAATTGATGTTCTGTTTATGAAACGATTATACTTGATTTAATGAATTTTGGTTCTTTTGCTCTTAAAGAGATATTTAAAAGCGGAGAGCGGAGTGTCTTAATATTAGGTTCTCTCTGCTTAACGTAGAGTATTTCTTAGAAAAGGGAACTTCCCTTATGTGAGACTCGCGAAGAATATATTTGTTGCTACTGATTAATTATAAAGGGTATTATGATATATGTATAACACTTTGTTTCAAATAAATGCATTGTTTTATGTGCTTAGGCAACGTACAAAAACATACTTAGGATTTGAACTCGTATCTCTTACATTAAGACATATCGAGCTTATGGGTTAGAGCGCTTGAAAGCTTTTGAAAAGATATGGACTTCAAGTCGAATTCTAACTAAATTCAAATTTTCATGTTTATCTCAAAAATATTTTCTACTTTTCTGGAATAACATTTGAAGAATTATTTAAAACGTATTTATGAGTTTTTATTGAGGCTATTAACGAGATATAAAGAAGTATCTGCATGCAAACTCTATAGTTATCGTTCAAGGTTCACTTTGACCAGACGACGTGCGAAGTTGAGTTCCGCCACTTTACAACTAGTTGAACATACTGCTTGCATTTTGAATTCTATAATACTACCTCTCACTAGCAATAGCTTATTTTCTATAATAAAAATCATATAATAAAAAAAAATCAATATCCAACCACCACATAACGACCTCATTTGTTTTAACTATACCAAAGGAATAAAAACAATTAAATATCTATCTTAATCCACTTAAGACATCGAACTTTGAATAAAGAAAAATCATATATTATAACATGAGTTAAAAAGGTACGAACCGAGTCTTTGTAGTGTCAATTATGCTTCAAAATATAACAACAGCTACATCATTCATCGCTAATAGTTCCAAGTATTAATCTTTGTTATTTTAATACTTTCCTCGTCTAGTAAAGTAAAAAATATGTTTAAAAAGAACAACTATTGAATTTCACGTCATCGCTTCTGAGAACTACGTTCCGACTAGTAGTTTCCCGTCGGACTGACAGTTTTGACGTTTTTTACAATAACTGACGTAGGAAAAGATATATATTCAACAAATATTATTAAATATTAGCTTAAATACAGGTTTCTTGTTTATTATAATTTAATTCATGCTGTATTTGTAGGTGTAGCAGAGTAGGCAAAGGGATTTTGTGTTATAACACTCTCTTCTTCACTGTTCAAGACTTTGCGTAATAAGTAATGAAACACAACGTTTCGGATTATCTTCATTATCAGAGATAAGTAAATGTAAATAAATCACAAAAGCTGATCTTGAATATAGATTAAGTAAATTATTACTCATAAAATAATTAATTAGATATACTCCCAAGTCATAATTATGCTGCCATTTGCATTGCAACGAAACCAAACATTTAACTTTACCAGATTTTGTATGAAATTGGTTGTTTTTCTATGTGACAACAGGACTGTATATTAAATTTTATTTCACGTTATATTGTCTTGAGAAAAAGTCGTGAAAGACACATACAACAAATGATCTGATGATCGACGAATGATGATGAAATGTAAGAATTGAATATTCACACTCTACCATATTACTTATACTCACTTGTAAGAAGAACACTATAAAGTACGCACACATGTACACACCACAGATTTCTGTATATAAGTACCATATTGTTTAAGCCCTCTCTTATATTAGAAGGTTTTCCATGATTTCATTTAAAATAATTATCAAATTAAAATATAATTTAAAGAACACTATAAAGTATACACACATACACACGCACAGTATGTGTGCGTGTGTTTATGACATAGGGCTTTTTGTATAGTAAATGAAGCTTTTATATTGAAAGTTATCATAAATATTATATAACAAATATAGAGCTATTCAAAAATGTCATTAATTTGTAACTATTACACGCGTGTCGCTGCCTGAAATATACAAAATCTTACTCATTCAAATAGAGTCTAACGCGTGCACACACATGCACACTTACTAACACCGTATGTATGTGTGCGTTGATCATTAGCGTGCTGCTGACGCGTACCCATAAGATAACATCTTCCCATATCAAAAATCGTTTAACGTGCCTATAGAGCTTTGTCGTAGTAACATATATGTCACTTTAGACAAAATTGTATTGTATATTAGCTTTTTGCACTCCTTTACCATATAAAGTTTAGCTACACAAAATGTTATAATATTTTTTTTATTCTAAATTGGTTTAATTTAAGTTTTCTTGCTCTAGTAACAAGACCAAGTGTGGCGTTAAGTTACGACGCAACACGTAATGTTTACAAATGGACTGAAAGTAGTTCTCTTCTGTAAATGAGTCTTCTCTGGTCAATTTTTTATTGCCGAAGGTTGTGCCCTAATATGCTTTGGTGTTAGAATTGAGATATTCTGGTATATTAGAAAACGGCGTGAAACTATTTAATTATTTATTTTATGTCATTTAACCCTTTAAGGGACAAGAAAGCATTTTGATGATTAAACAAAAAAAGAAATTGACCAAGTTGTTTATATATTAAACTTAAAAAAACATTATGAAGAAATTTTTTTCCGGGCGCGAATTAATTTTTGTAAAAGTTTTCTTCGGTATCGTGTACAAAGTAGTATAGATAGAGGAAAATGAAATCCAAGAAAGCGTAGTATTGAGACACTCACACTACATGTTAAGAAATAGCTAAGAATAACTTAATGGTAAATCAAAGGGAAATTTTAATGGAATGTACATACACATTTGCAGATTAAAGATTAAGTTGAGTGCTACATTAGCATTAGAGGCAGTTAGGTGCACTAATGCGATGCTATTCAAATGTAGACGGAGTGTGTTAGCGTTCTTGTCTTACTTACGTACATTATAGAGGCATACGTGATGTTAGTTCAAAAGTTTTACTTGGTTATAGAAAAAAGAAGAGGCCATCGTTGCACTAAAAGCGACGGCTGCAAACCGATATGGTCGTTTTCCATTTTTAAAAACAAAACAAGATTAGACACTGCATTGAGTTATTTTAATACTAGATAACATCCTAGCTTCTTTTACTATGAAATAGTACACGGGCGACAGAAACTTCATAGAAAGTTCAATGTTTTGGGTGGTATATAAAGTTAGTTAAAATTAAGTCAAAACAAGAAATGTAAAGCAAAATTGTATCAGTAACTATTGCGGTAGTGTGAAATAATTTTTTTAATATGAAATTTTAGGCAGTCGTAGTACAGTCAATCCACACCTCTATTAGGAACAGTGCCTACGCCTTCTTAATACAGTAATTACGTGCCCTAAAACTGTGTTCTAGTCAGTTGCGTTACTGTCCACAACAAACTCACGTCATAAATACGATGGTTGGTCAGGAAATGAATGATAGAAAATGGTTTCAATTATAAAGTTAAAGAATTAAACGAAATTACAATTAACCAATAACTGCACTCTGGACACATACTAATGTCATAAAACATTTAGATGGATATACCTAACAAAAAGTACTAACCGTGTATTTTGAAATAAAAATAGAGAATAAATAATAATTGGGATTTTAATCTGTAATCGATAAAAGTAAGTTTTTATAATTATTATGTTATGTTTATGCTGTTGTGCAATAAAGTATATTTGTATTTGTATTTGTAAGTAATTAAATATAAGCAACAGCAGCTGAAGCGAAATCTCAATAATAGTTATACAATTCATTTTTTTAAATGTTTGTTGCTTCGACGTTCTTTGGAAAAACAATAACATTATATATCTATGAAGCTCTTGATAATACAACAGAAATAATAATTTCAATATATATTTTAAAAGCATTAGTTTTAATATTATTTTTTAACATTTATTATAGCGAAACTTTTATTTTTTATGTCCATATCCGTCCACTACTTTTACAATACACATATAGATATATATAGAAAACTATTAGCCACAAAAATATATAGACATATTTTTATCAGCTCTATAGATAGGCTTTGGTCCACCCTACTTTATTCCATTTACATTCACTTTTCAATAGCAAAAAGGAGTTATTGTTATGAAAATCCTCAGAAATATAACCTTCTTTGTAAAATGTATTCAATTTTTTACTACGAATCAATTGAACGTTATAGAGCAAATTTATTGTTATATATAAATTCTGTAGATTTTACTCATTTTAAGTTATTTGGCGAAACTCAACGCTGTAAAGCACAGAGGTGAGTCTTTATAATATTTTTTCAAAAGAAATTGAGCTGAAAACCATTAGGTTTACAAATTATACAGTAACGTCCCAATAACCTGAATGTTATGCAAAATATATTAAAATTGATATTTGTTCACAGCAGAGGTGAGATGAATGTAATCAGTATAACAACAGATGGTTCCGTTATACGGATGAATGATTGTTTTACAAATATAGAATTTTCCTCGTTCCATTTCTAGTCTAAAATTATTAATGATATTCTTTCTCATACTATATAAATAATTGTGGAAGGTAAGAGGTATTAAGGTAAGAGACACTTATCAACAGTTTTTTGGTTAAATAAAATACTATAAAAAAATTAAAAATTATGCCAATTCATTGAAAAATATAAATAAAATTGTTAAAACGTGTATTAAATGTATTAATAAATTCAATAACAAATTTACTGATCTTATTCAAAAGAAATTTAAAACAAAAAAACAATATTAAATGAAAGAAAGCTTAATCTTTTTCGCCTCGCCTCGTCATGTAACGTTTCACATAACACCCGGCGTGAAGTAAAGTTAAATGAAATCGCAGCTTTGGAGTTCGGAACTTCCATAATTTCGATTTAATACCTACTTATGACTTCTATTGTACTTGTGTGTAAGATTGTAAGGAATTATTACAGTTCACTCCTAAGGCAAAATACAGTGCTATGATACTTGTACAATAAATTTTATATTAAACAATTGGCAACACTAGGTTCCTTCTGGGAACCTATTGTTAAGACACTCCGTTCCCCGTTTTTCGTTTTTCAGGAAAATTGAGCGTAACTCAACGCTGCGCTTGCTTAGTTGTCAGATCAAAGAAAACGAAAATTGAAGAAAACCATCCTCCCTGAATGGGAATTGAACCTACAAAAAATTGCGTTTAAATGCAATCCCTGCGCCTCTGCGCCACAGCTGTTCTCTGAACTCTTTTGGATAACATGATTTTTTAAATACATTTTGTGCATTATACAACGGGCTAAACACGTTATACAACACGTTAATCGTTAAAATATAACACATTGCACCTACGACCAGATTTACCTCGGCATTATATCTTAGACAACTGTTTACTTATTTCCATTTGACTAACCAGGCTAAGCGGCAGTTACGAATAATAATTAGTAAATTTTATTGTGATTTCTGTTATATCGTGTACATACAAATACAACCTTTGGGAATTTGATGAAAACTTTGTGTTTAATTTTGTAATTATTAATATATCTAGGATGTGTGAATGTCTGACATAGAATTATATTTATTATATAATAGATACAACGATATGTTACTCTATTTACTTACTTAAGATGTCAATATCCTTCACTATTCAACGAAGATGTTATGCTTAAATTCTAAAAAAGAAATAGTATTTAAAATAATTTTATTTAACGTACTTTAAACTTATATCCGTGTAGAAATTACATAAAGTCGATATAGAATTATCATATTATTAGAAGAAATATATAAAGAAAATATTTAAGATAGAGAGAAGAGAGTCCGCAGCGTTCACGCTGCGGACTTGAACCATAAAAATATTGTATATTTTCATGATTTTTAAAGTGTTAATGCGCACTGAGGATAGAAAAAAATACTTAAAGAAAGCATATAAGAATTTGAACGCAGCAGGACTCGAACCCGCGCCCTCTTGCGAACAGTGTAAGCTCAGTGATGAGAGCGCTTGCACGGTTCGCAAGAGGGCGCGGGTTCGAGTCCCGCTGCGTTCAAATTTTTATATGCTTTCTTTGAGTATTTTATTTTTTAATTATTATATTTTTATAATTTAACATAATTGTCTTTATTTAATTTGTATATTCATACATGTTTTGGAATTTGGAATTTTATATCGATAGTAATTGTTTTAAATAGAAAATTTGTATGTAAACCAAATATTAACATTTCGTCTTCATAACCAAAGATACATGGTGATTTTCTTTACAACTACTTATTTTCTCTATTAAGTATGTCAAAAGATTCAACTGGAAATAATATAAGATATACAGAAGAAGAAGACAAATAAAATTAATAAATTTATATCAAAATTAAAATTCTTATTAAAATATATTAAATAATTATACTATACAATATAATGCTAAGTAAAGGATTTCATAAGGGGATTATATTCTTGCGCATGGAAACTTTTATATCTCGCTATAGACCAAGAGGTGATTGCATAAAACCATTGCTGTATAAACTTTTAACGTTTAAGTAATAAAAGTTAAAAACTCTACGCAGCGCTATATCTTTAGCTTGGGAGTGGAAACAAAAACATTTTATTTTGTCCAAGCGATGACTAAACCGGTAATAATCATGTTTACAGATTCCTGGAGAATAATCCCCAAAGCGCCAAAATGGCCTCAATATGGCTTTTAGCCGTTGAAGTCTAATATTTTTCTATATATATATATATATATATATATATATATATATATATATATATATATATATATATATATATATATATATATATATATATATATATATATATATATATATATATATATATATATATATATATATATATATATATATATATATATATATATATATATATATATATATATATATATATATATATATATATATATATATATATATATATATATATATATATATATATATATATATATATATATATATATATATATATATATATATATATATATATATATATATATATATATATATATATAGTGAAAATTAAAACTTTAGTACTATATCACTCTATATGTAGATATATTGTATGTATGATAGTTTGTATTCAAATGTATCAGATAATCGTGCGTTACTTAATTAGCCGTCACATCACACTATTATTAGGTAAATGCGGTCACGTGAGAGTTATTATTGATGGACCAATCTATATCGAAATGGCTGTTATATAGATAAAATGTAAGTTTTGCTGAACGTTATAATCTCAGAAATAAATTACTACTACTTACTCGAAATGAAAAGGTTAGAGTTTTTTTACAGTCCCGAGTATTACAAATGTGTCAGTATCAACCACAATTGTTTGAAGTTTTCATTTAACTATTAGAGTGTAGCTGCTAAAGATAATATTCCAGCTTCCATAGTGTAGAGTCGCTATATAAAATTTATTCAATGATACTATTCTATTTTGTTATCTATTATAATTTAATATGTAAGCTACGTACATTTGTTGTTTTTTTTTATATTTAACACATATGTTATAATCAATATAAATATGCAATGTATAATATAATTATTATTTTCTTAATTCTATAAGACTATTATATAAATTGTATTAAAATTTTACAACCGGCCTCTAGACTACTTTTGCTTACGAGCAAGATAAAGATGTTAGAAGTGACGTCAATATGAGTCTTAACGCGGATTAATCGTGATCTCTCGCTTGAGATAGGTTTATCTTAACTTTATTTTCTCATGTTGAAGAGTTTCAATGTAATGGATACAGAAAGGGTATTACGATACATTGGCTGTGTGAAGTTGAGACTGCAAGGTTTTTGATTGTAGGTCATATATATGTATATTCACGAAGAGGTTAATGATAATGGAAAAGGCGAAACACGTAGGACATATTATAAAGGATGGTTATTCCGTTAAGATCTACCGACATGAAAATATAACAAGTAATATTATTACTGCCCGCAAACATACGATTACTCATATCATTTTACGATTACGATTACCATAGTTTCAAAAGACGTCGTCCTCAGCTTTGCGATTAATTTAAGCTATTGTGTTTTGATGGTGAAACTAAACACCGTGCTTTATCTAAGCGTAATGAAGAAATATAAAACTTTTATCATGTAAATGGAGATTGAATATAAATCATTTGTATAATCAGATGATATTCCACTGCACATGACGGCTTCATATAAATAAGACTAAACAATTATAGTAAAAAAATTGTCTACTAGGTTAAAGGCTATAGATTATAGAAAGAGTGTAGTATAACTGACTTACTTGTACTTCACTTAACTTCACGCTTTATCCCTAGCGGGGTGTTCAGAGAGAACGGAACGCCGAGAGAAGAAGAGAAAGCTGTCCGGGAGTCCTCAAACTTTTTACTTGATCTTTCTCCTGTATCTTCGATACTGGGTTTTCATAAGTCAAATAAGTTCTCCCATTACCTTTCTCCCCATTCAGTTTTGCTTCATATATTATTTTTACTATTCTAACTTCACTCATTCTCTTGACGTGCCCAAATCATCTAAGCACGTTTTTTTTATTCCCACTGTGATATTCTCCACTGGTTAAAGGTTGACTGACTTGGCATATACTTCAAAAACATGAGACACCTTTGAATTCACCTTTTTTTTAAATATTCCTCGGCAATATTCCCATTTTACTGTCACATAGCAGCTTCCGCACCAGAATTGACTAGTTATAAATACATCATTCACTAGTAATAAAATTAATGTGATTTTTTTTATTCACTAGTAATAAAATTAATGTGATTAGATTACATTTATTTTGCATTATAACATAATTTTTTTTTTTTTTTAGCTTCACGCTTTATCCCGCACATGGCAGGGTAGGCAGAGGGAACTGCAGGGACCATAAGAACCTAGTGTTAAGACACTCCGTTACTTAGTCCCTGCTTACTCCGTCCCCACTTTCCGCCGTTTTCGAGGCATTGCGTGTTGAGAGGCGGTACTCAACGCCGTGCTTTGCCTTAGATGCCAGAGCGAAGAAAATGGACATAGAAAAATCCATCTTCCCCGCCTGGGGATCGAACCCAGTAACCGTCGCGTTACAGGCAGACGTTGCGCCTCTGCGCCACGACGGTCCTCTATTTTTTTATGTCTTCAAATATCAGAACCTTACTTGTAACGGTTACCAACTCTTGCAATTCCCATTCTAATGATGCGATAATACTGCATTATCTGCATTTAGCAAGCAGTTTGTTTTCAAGTCAATTTTACTCCCATTTATCTCTTTAGATTTCAAGTATAAAGTGGTTAAACAAAATGACATGACGCAACCTTATTTGACACCCGACTGAATGCCAAACAAAGGCGAGATACCAGCTTAAGATTTCTATTAAAAGACTTTAGAGCCTGCAACAAAAGTCCATTCATATTGTAACTGTCTGTACCATATATTCTTTCTCTGTTAAACGCGTTTTTCAAGTCCACAAAAAAACAGAAATCTGTTTGATTCGTGGTCAAAAATTTTTACGCTATAATGCGAAGAGAAAATATCTAATCTATGTGTCTTCCAGTCCAAAGTATCTTAAAGCCTCCCTCAACAGCCTTTTAGATATCTCTTGCATTTAGTGTTTTATATATGCGATTCATAGATTTAATTTTAAATAAAATCTAGGTTTTCAAATGCACAAGAGTTAATAAAACTGAAATTGTGAAGCTATCAATAAATAAAGCTATAAAATATTTAGTATACGGCTGCGTATCGTATATATTAAAACAAGTTTCGATGTTTACATACAAATAAAATATTTCTAAGAAATAAAATATTTCTAAATAGCGGGGACGGAGAAAGCAGGGACTAAGCAACGGAGTGTCTTAATACTAGGTTCCCACGGTCCCTGCGGTTCCCTCTGCCTACCCTGCCATGTGCGGGATAAAGCGTGAATCTACAAAAAAAAATATTTCTAAAACTTTATATTTAGAAATATTTTATGTCTTAAAAGCTTCTTAAAAGCTTGTCAAATGTATATATGTCACAGATGTTTACTATATTGAGATAGAAGCCACTATTTTCTAATCACTATTTCTATGTTTTTATTGCTACTTCATTTAGGAAATCGAATAGTCTACGCCGGAATGTAGTAAATTACTCTATTAGCTTGTAGCTCTGTTCTACTGCAATATTTCTTTGATAACGAGGTTATTGTTCTATTAATCTAGGATTGAAAATTAATACCTGAGAAATTGGTTTTAATATACATTCTTATACTTTACAAATATGCCCTCATATTTTTACTGCCATATAAATTAAATCAAAAACATCAAAGAGTGAATCAAATTCTACTTCCTTTAGCAAGGTAAAAATAGCTTCACGCTTAGCAAAGATCCTAATATTAAGACACTTCGTTCCCACCCAATTATGAGTTATTACGTGTTGATTGGCGGAAATCAACGCCGCGCTTTGTCTTGATACTAGAGTGAGGAAATGAAATATTCATACTCCCTAAGTGGGAGTCGAACCTACAACGGTCACGTATATAATGAAAAGCTAAGCCACTACAGCCTCACAATAGTCTATAAATTATAAGGAATTTATGTCTGCCTGTAAACGTGACGGTTTGTGGGTTTAATTGCCATTGCTTGGCGAAGTTGAATTCAATTCATTCGAAAAAAGGCGGAAAGCGAGGAATGGTGTGTTTTAACACTAGGTTCCCACTATTCTATTGGTTCCCTCTGCCTTCCCTGCTATACGCGGGATAAAAGCGTAAAGTAAGGAAAATAGCTCAGTCAATAATATCGTAGCCATGGACAGTAAACAGGAAGATATAAATATATTGTGATACAGGAAGTGATAATGTCAAGTCGCATTTATATCGCAGCTTTAATATACTTACAGTTAGACGTCTCATTGCAGACGTAACTATTGTGCGTTGAGATTCAATTGTGGCAATATCTATAATTAAATGGTGACGTTGCGAAAAAAATTATATACGTATACTATTGTAAAATAAGTTCGCACTGTACAATAAAAAAAAAGTCTTTTTGTGATTTTAATAATATAAATCCACAGTAAAATTTTGAAGGTTTTATTCCCACTTAAGGAGTATTATTTCATTTGCTCGCTCTAGTTACAAGACGAATTGCGGCGTTAAGTTCCGCCAATCAACACTTAATAACTCAGAATTGGGTAGATGGTGGTAAATGAACACTTCATTATCAATTAAAATTTGGCTCCCTGCTATGCGTAAAGCTATTGTTATTTATTAAAGTAATGATGATTTCATATTTTTAATTTATCTGTCGGCAAAAATATGAATGCATAGTCATATTTTTTAAAGTTTGTTAAATATACGAATGTATATTGAAATATCTCAGGCATCAATTTTCAATCCTAGATTTATAAGACAATAATATCAAAGAAATATTGCAGTAGAACAGAGCTACCAGTTAATACAGTAATTTATTTGATTCCGGCGCCGACTATTTGATTTCCTAAATAAATTAGCAATAAAGACATATAAATAGAAATATATATTTTTATTATAAAAACTTGAAAGCAACTGGATTTGTACCCACGCCTCATAGAAGAGGACGTCTGCCTGTAAACGCGACGATTTTGTGGGTCCGATTCCAACTCGGGGAAGGTGGATTTTTCTATTTCCATTTTCTTCGCTCTGGAAACTAAGCAAAGGGTGGCATTGAGTTCCGCCACTCAACGTGCAGCGGGGATGAAGAAAGCAGGGACCAAGCTACGGAGTGTCTTAATATTGCCACTTCACACTTTAGCGTCACGCTTTATCCCGCAGATAAAGCGTGACGCTAAAGTGTGAAGCCTCTTAGAAACCGCTGTAATCAATAAGACATGCCTTCTTCATCAAACAAAACCTTTTTTATAACTGAAAATATGCCTTTTTAAAGTTTAATAAACAATTTTAAGCCTTAATATATTATCTCTCGTCTCTTTCCGCCTCTTATTAACTCTAAATAAATTTACCGCAAGTCTATTTAAATTTACTTGCCTTTATTTTTGTAAATTTTATCACGAAAGTTTTCGTTTTACTTATTTAAATGTATTTTAATGTAGCAGTTTTAGTAGGAGAACAAAAAATAAAGCTTATTCTTGAATATATATATATATATATATATATATATATATATATATATATATATATATATATATATATATATATATATATATATATATATATATATATATATATATATATATATATATATATATATATATATATATATATATATATATATATATATCCAGAGAGAACGCGATGCCAAGGCGCAACAAAGCGGCACCTACGGTAGATCTTTTGCAGGTTCCAAAAGATGCAATAAAATCATCAATTCGCTTATTACTTTAGTAGTCAGGTTGCATACTTTTAATGCTTGTTGGCAACACTAGAGCTGTACAATCAGCTGCACTTACACTTGGTTTTCGGCCAAAACATCACAATGTCAATAGAAACAACCTTAATTGCCTAAGCTTACGGAGAGACCATTATGTCATTGTGACATTATCTGACTGTAAACGCGTTGGTGGTGGGTTCAATTAATAAATAACTGGACATCTTAACATAACAAACACCTAGAAACAATGTTAATTATTATTAAAGTCTAGAGAAAAAAATATTTGCTATCAACACTTTCAATTAAAAATCCATTTACACATTTGTAGATCGCCCATTTTAGTTTTTACCTTTACGTTGTATTCCTCATATGGCAGAGAAGGGAGAGCGTACTGAAAGTTGCAGGAACCTAATGCTAAGACTTACTATTTCTCATTTACTTATAGTTCAGTATATATTTTTGTTTTATTTTGTCCAATTTAAAATTTTGTTTAAAATTTTGTTCTTCATCAATGTATCGTAGAAAAATATAATCAAAATTAAAAATGGTATAAATAAATAAATAAAGTATTTGTGAACAGTGCCACCACTCAAGAAGCTTTTTCAATGGAGACGGTAACGAACATATAAGACTATACCAGAATAATAGGATACATATTTTCTATCTTAATTCTTGCAAAAGAGTTTAGAATGGGGTCTACATTACGTATTTGAGTTTTCAAACATAGAATTTCTCACTTTTACCGAAATCAGACTAGACCACCTTCAACCATTTGTCCAGACCCATCAATCCTTAGTACTTTTCTTCTTTGTCTGTCTCCGACTATAAATGCTAGGTTTGGTTTTCATAGAAACGAGTAACTTTCATTTTCTTGTTCCAGTTTTATAACAACACGCGGCGTTGAATTACGCCACGCAACACACAATGTAGTTGAAATTAGGTGGAAAACATATTATAACTTGTTTTAACACGAGGTCCCTCACTTATCTTAGATTCACTTAACTATTTACCGAATAAAATCTTAAAAGTAAAAATAAATAAAAAATCCTTATTACATCCAAATAAAACTTTTAATGAACTTTAAAAACCAACAAGCGTAGAGCGCTGTATTTGCTTGAAGCGCTTTCAAAGATTTCTTAGTACCGCAAACACATCGGATATATTAAGTTTATATTGCGCGATATTGGAAGTAGAGACCACTTAAATTAAAGTGCTATTGATATATATATACATATACGAGCTTTGATAAAATCCATACAAATAATACAAATTTAAAAGCTTTATTGTGTTCTTTGTAATATAAATATAAATATAATTATTTATCAAAGTAATGTATACGAGTATGACGTTATTGTAGAGCAGTGGTGTAGTCAGAATGAATAAAATAAAAGCTTGCTAGTGAACGAGTTATATAGTATTAGGTTGTGTAACTCAACGCCGCTCTTTATCTTGTTACGAAAAGGAAAAAAAATCATAACTTGTAACAACAATATTAACAATATTTACAGTTAGCTGCTGTGCAGTTGCGACACATCAGCGGCAGCTCTTTCATAATTTTTTTTATAACTTCACGCTTTATCCCGCACATGGCATAATAGATATAGGATAGGCAGAAGTAACTGCAGGAACCATACGAACCTAGTGTTAAGACACTCCATTGCTTAATCCCTGCTTTCTCCGTCCCCATTTTCTGACTTTTACGAGGCATTGCATGTGGCGGAACTCAACGCCACACTTTACCTAGTTGTCAGAGCGAAGAAAATTTAAATAGAAAAATCCGTCTTTCCCGAGTGGGGATTGAACCCACAAACCGTCGCGTTTACAGGCAGACGCTTATACCTTTGTGCCACGACGGTCTCTTTCATAATTAAATTATTAATATCTATGAAGTTAGTTAAAGACAGCCACTGTTGAAGAGAACTAGCAGAACTGCCTTCCAAATCTATAGTAGTTTATATTTATTTGACGATTGAAACTCACATGCAAAATTTTTTTGTTAAGAATATTTTGAATTTGTAGCACAGAATTAAAATGGTAACAAGACGATAAAGAATTATATCGATATAATATTAAGGCGCAAAACCGGGGAACGAAATAGCTTAGGTTAAGTTTTTTCTACCTTATTTTGTAAAGATGATCACGATATACAAGACTTGATTACAAAACGACATCTTTTATCTAGGAGGCTAAGGCATATATCTATACAAAGTCAAAGTCAAGTCAAAAGTGGCAGGGTAGGCAGAGGGAACTGCAGGAACCATATGAACCTAGTGTTAAGACACTCCGTTACTTAGTCCCTGCTTACTCCGTCCCCACTTTCCGCCGTTTTCGAGGCATTGCGTGTTGAGTGGCGGAACTCAACGCCGCGCTTTGCCTTAGTTGCCAGAGCGAAGAAAATGCAAATAGAAAAATCCATCTTCCCCGACTGGGGATCGAACCCAGAAACCGTCGCGTTAGCCGCATTACAGGCAGACGTTGCGCCTCTGCGCCACGACGGTCCTCTAGCGTAACGTTCCGTAGCAGACAATTACCAGTTTCAAAATTGTTACTAAGTAGTTTCTGTTATTTAATGCAATTACGCAAAATCTATATCTTTCGATGTTTTTTTTGAAAGTTAACATAAACCAAGCAAGCAAGCATTAACTGCAAGCATTAATTGACATATATTCAAGTTTACAGTCACATTTACGTAAACTACCCAAGCTAAGTCTCATGTTCTAATGTTCTATGGATGCTAAGAATATTTAGACTAGTGACAATATAGTGATAAGCTGATATATACAATATTTTGTAGTCTAGATAAAATTATTATCATAATTATTTCGCTGATTTTAAGAAGAACAAAATAAGCGTAGAGAAAATTTATAAAATTTCATAAAAAAATAATAAAATAGCCATTTATTATTTTAATTTATTTTATTCCCGCTCCAGTTGATATGCGAGTATTGTAATTTTGTGTAAAGTTTTGAAAAAATGTACCGATTTTAAAACGTTTCTAAATTAATACTTAAGTAATGTGTCTCTAGATGTAACAGCGACAAATTATAAGGATATAAGGATTCCATTTTTACTCCATGAATTAAATTATCAGTTTGACAAATGAAAAAAATAAAGCTTCAGATTTCAATACAATTAATGTTAAGAGAAAATATTTGACAAGAGATGATTGCTGAATTATTATTTATAAACTATTTTTATTAATTTGAAAGTATAAAGCATGCAAAGGAAAAGTTATTTTTAAAAGACGTATAAATTTTTTAATCATCCAGGATTTGAACTTAAACCTTTTGGAAACTGTTCAAGTGCCCCGGCTACAACGCCCTCATATCAAATATAAATATTTTTCCACCTTTAGTATGAAAATAATATAAAAAATAACTCGTTTTATAACTTGTTTTCACGTGCATTTTGTTTGCTACGCTAGGGCTAACTTGTTCTACAAAAGTGATAAACAACGCCATTTAATGTCCGTTTATTTTTATATTTATTTTAAAAATTCGCAAATTTTATTGTGTCCTCAAAAATCTAAATTAAATTAACTAAAAATCCTTTATTTTTTCTTAGCTTCACGCTTTATTTCGCACATGGCAGGGTAAGCAGAGGGAACCACAGGAACCTAAAGTGGTAAGACACTCAATTCCCTACTTTCCCCCTTTTGGAGATATTGCGTGGCTTTGCCACTCAAGTCAACGCCTCGCTTTGCCAGAGCGAAGTAAATGGCAACAAAAAAATCCATCTTCCTCGAGCGGGAATCGAACCCACAAGCCGTTGCGTTTACAGGCAGACGCTACGCTACGCTAGGTATCAAATAATATAAAAATGATGTAAAGATAAGAATTTGTTATTATTTGTGTTAATTTCACATAATATGATAAGATCCCAAACTAATTATAAATAAAAAAATCTGTAGTGCTTATTATATTTCAAAGAAAAATGAAACTACATATTGCGTATTCTGAAAAACATAAATGAAACTTATAAGTCTTTTTAAAAACATCTTCTATACCAAAATCTATATTTATGTATACGTATATTAGATATACATATATTTTCTTCTTCTTCCTCTTTCTTCCTTTATTGAGTAACTTACATAGTAAGTATGTAGAGTAGGAACTTGAAATTCTGCAAAGATCTTTTCTCGAGGAAAAAAGGGGAACACTAAGAACTTTCTGAATCTCTTGCAGGATTGTAAAAGATTTAGATTTAGATTTAAGTATAGTAATTTTCCGTTTCATAATTCAACAAACAAATATATATAAAATTACTAATCTATTCTACATTTGTATCGAGAAAAAATATTTTTTACATTATTTTATGTAAAAATAGCAAGTACATATTTCAAAGTATCTAATGTAACTATCGATGATCGATTTCGCATTCAGTTTATGTTATTTCTGATAGCAACCACAAAAGGGGTAAAGTACACCCATAGTTCATTTCGTTTTCTATTTCTGGTCACGTAACGACCACTCTGTTGCAGTCATTAGGGTCGTTTATAGCACACGATCTGGATACGATTAAATACGACTATTTTTTTGCTTTTTATTAATAATAATAAAATTTTAATGGTTTTAATATATTATTAATTTATTTAAATATAATATTTTAGCATAAACTAGGTAAGTACATTTAACGTAAATATTACGGTTCTTAAGTAACATTATATCTTGACTGTGTAGAAAATATATGAAATAGTTATTTATTGCTACATACTTATACTCTGTTCGATGTGATTAAAATTATTTGACACAAGAAATATAATTCCATTTATTTTGATGTTTTCTTCCCATTTAACTTTATGACATATTCCGTATCGAGCAGGGTAAGAAGATAAAATCTATTACTAGATGTTTCGTTATCCATACTCCGCCGCACTCTTAAGTGAACTCAACGAAGTAATTTTTACTATACGAGCATTTCGTGCACAATTTATTATTTATTCGGAGAGAGAATTGAAGTAACAACTATCATGAGACATATAATATTTGGAAAAGATAATTTTATAAAAAAAAACGAGATTGGCTGGAAGAGATTTCTTGCATAAATAAGCCCTCCTTTCTCAACTAAATTTTATTTTTATGTTTCTTATAGGTTAGTTTTTTGCAATATATATAGTTATATTTACATTTTATCCCAATATCGTGTCGTATTATTTAAAACATCGACCAATCTGAGGACGTCGTGAACACTGATCTATTGAGATGTATTCGAACAACGGCGAATTTCGTGTTCGTAGTGTATTCCTTCTCAGCATGTCATAAATATTCTATGGAATCTATGGATTTAATCTATGGTTTCCTATATAGTGGTCATAAATATGAATTTTGAAGGTCTTGTGTTGCAATAATGGAGCAATATTGTACATGTTATAGTAGTAACTTTGATGGGAAATGGAGGGAATAGGTTATGCCCAAATTATTTTGGCTCTAGTAGTAAACGCGGCACTGAATATTGCCATCCTACATTTAATGTACTGAAATTGGGCGGTGACAAATGAACAGATTGTCGTAACACTTGATTATTTGCATACGCTTCTATATGAGAAACATTTCTAAAATTGTATTCTTCATAAATTTTTTTAAGAATTTTCTTTCTATTATTTGCTTTTTAAAAACATAAAAGGTTTTTTTAGGCTACAAGTAAAGTATGCTCGTATGTGTTAAATTTATATTAACTAGTTCGGAGATTGATGTTTAAAATTTTTCAGCTTCATACATTTTCTGCGTACTGCAAGGTCAGTAAAATTTAGTATCGTTTTATAGACGCAAATAAAGCGACTAGCCTCAATATACATTTTATAAAATCACAATAATATTAAGAAATGTTTCAGTAAAAACATATGTTTAAACAAACTAAGCCATAAAATGGTTTAGTGCATCTCGTTTAAGTACTTTACGTTTCTGGAGTAGGCAGAGCGGGCGTGACGCCAAGATGTGAGAGTAATGCATTTGGTTCTTATGATGTCATCATTTCTAAGAAAAGTATCTTAGTTTTAATATACTATATTTTATTCTCACATGTATTTAAATTTTACTTTATAAATGTATACATGTATTATTTTCTTTGTTAGCTTACCTCTGTATCCCACACATAGAATGGTAGGCAGAGGGTATCTGGTGTTAAAACACTCCATTCCCTACTTTCTTTCCACCTTTTTCGAGACATTGAGTATTGAGAATCCGAACTCAACACCGCGCTTTGCATAGTTAGTAGAAAAATCCATCTTCTCCGACTGGGAATCGAACCCAGAAACCGTCACGTTGCAGGTAAACATTGCACTTTAGCGCCACGACGGTCCTAAATGTATAGTGTGATTGATTAAATATGCTAATCTCCGGAACTATTGGTTCAAAAAGATTTTTTATTTGTGTCCTTTTATCAAGGATTACCAGTGGCGACATTACATCACTTTAATCAATATAATCAACTTTCAATATAAAGCACTGTACCTGCAGTTAGTCTTACCTTAGACATTTACAATGTGTTATACATTAGTTTTAGTATGTATGTATATTCTACTCTTTGCTTATTTTACCTATTTTACATCAAGTAAAGTAATTATAATAATTTTATTTTATAAAATGGAGTAAGAAATAAAAATTGTATAGTAAAATAAAAAATTTAATATAGTTTTGAATATATTTTTGCTGTTGAAGAAATATTTGAGGTGATTTATATTTAAATTTACATTTTATTTAGAAACGTAAAACATGTCGTGTTTCTTAGAAACTTATACTCTTTCTAATTCTACAACCAAATTACAAAAATGTAAAGAAGGTTCTCATAGAGATTAATTTTTTTTTCTTTTCGTTTTTTTTTTTTTAGCTTCACGCTTTATCCCGCACATGGCAGGGTAGGCAGAGGGAACTGCAGGAACTATATAAGAACCTAGTGTTAAGACACTCCGTTACTTAGTCCCTGCTTACTCCGTCCCCACTTTCCGCCGTTTTCGAGGCATTGCGTGTTCAGTGGCGGAACTCAACGCCGCGCTTTGCCTTAGATGCCCGAGCGAAGAAAATGGAAATAGAAAAATCCATCTTCTCCGACTGGGGATCGAACCCAGTAACCGTCGCGTTACAGGCAGACGTTGCGCCTCTGCGCCACGACGGTCCTCAACAGTCCTTTTTTTTACAAATTATATATACAGGCTTAGAACATTTCCATATAGTATTCAACTACTAAAACATAATTAAAATATTATACAAAAGTATCAGAACTAATTAGTAGTTCTGAATAGGCCTATTCATTTCATTCATAAGAAAATAAGCTAAACAAAATTTTCATAAGCAAATATTAATTACAAGGAAAGAGGAATGTGTCTCTGCCATTTCGACCTTTTTTCATTAGTACGACATAGAATTTCCTTTTTATATCTTTCACGCTTCATCCCTCACGTAACAGGAAACTGCAGGAACCGTGTAAATCTAGTGTTACAACACTCCGTTCCCCACTGTCTATCTTTTTGTTTCCAGGCATTGCGTGTTGAGTGCCGGAAATTAACGCCGCGGTTTGCCTAGTTGCCAGAGTGAATAAAATAGAACATAAGAAAATCCATATTCCCCGAGTTGTAATCGAACTCACTCAATGTCTCTCAACAGACATAGAAATATGGTATATAATTTGTTTTTAGTTTTATGATACTTTTTTCTTATATATCCCACACTAAGCTAGCTAGGATAGGAGCTGGCTAAGAAATCTAGCCCTAGTTTGCAATTTTGTGGTAATAGTGATTAACTCTTACTTTAATAAATTAATTCGTGATATAGCATGGTGAGTACCGTAACTCAAAGTTGCAGTATGAACTGGAGCGTTAAAAGAAAAATATTATGTTGTCCCGACTGGAAATCAAACCCACAACATACACACACACACACACACACACAAGTATATTTATGTATAGCGAAGCAATCATTCATTCAAAAAAGCACTGACAAAGCCTACCAAAATAAATCAAAATTCTCAATGAAAGTCACAGGAAAGGCTAGCTAAAAATAATTTATATAGAACTTTCATATTTTACAAATAGAAAAGTAAAAATCGAGGCTATTATTACGCAGGGTTAATACGAGGTTACTGGCGAGCGGCCAGAATAGGTTTGTTGAACGGGACCGTTATTTTTTATGTTACTTTTAACTGTGATTATTAACTAGTCTCTGTGGGGATGAAAGCAAGTTATGTAGCGTTTTTTTAATAACACGAGCTGTTGGGCGAAAGAATAAAATGACATAGACAAAATATAATTTCCTAAATAAGAATAGAACTTGCAACCATCGAGTCGAAAAGTATTGGTTGAGATTGGTTGTATTTCCTATTTTTATTTAGATTTAATTTGTCATTTCAGAAACAAGGATTGTAAAATAGTACATATATATATAAAAAAATTGTGGATATTATTTTCTTTATATAAATGCCTTCTGACCTCATCAAAACCGCCTATAGTATTCATATCCATTCTTTTATCGGACTACTAGGCACAGGCAAAAGTTTCATCCATACATGGTTGACATACCCAAATGGACTAAACGTTTTAGCAGCTCATTTTTGGTAAAAGTCGCCAAGATTTGGAACGGACCTTGTCTGCGTCTATTTCTCCTGACAAGTTTAACCCTGGAGCCTTTAAGAGTAGAGTGAACAGATTTCTTTTGGACGGGCGTATACCACCTTCGTCTTCATCTACACTTTCCATCAGGTGATATTGGAGACAAACGCCCGTTCCTTTATAACTATAAAAAAAAATAAAAAAATAATAGTCTATTGATGGACGTAAACCAGGATATGCCATAACTTACTGCCAGCCGCCTTCATTATGTCATGGGTTCATGTGGCTAGAGCGCGTAGAAAAGTATAAGTTTTATAAAGTAACGTCAGGACGTTGTGCTATAAAACTTATATTATTTCTTTATATTATGTAAAGCATGACATTAAAATTAATTTAAATTAGACGACAAAATAAAACAGAGTGTCATGACACTACGTTCACTGAGATCCAGTACTGAAGATACGAGGAACTAATAAATAAAAAATAAATACGTTAAATTACGTTCGAGAATAACCAGCACGTCGCCGTAATAAGGTATCATTAACACTTCAGGTACAGTACCCTAATAAAACAGACACTCAAATTAGATAACGTCGGTACTATAACATACTTATATATCTCAAGACAATACAGAATTTTGTTTTTCCATTTATTTCGAAACAGTCGCCTTTAGAGAATACTATGACAAAGTCATAAAATGAGGTATTCCTTGGAGCTTGTGAACTTTTGTGAACAAGGCAGGTTAAGTAGACAAGCTGTCTACTTTTAACTTTTAAACTATAGGGTAAAATTATTGTGGCACAATAAGTTTGTGTCTGACTGTAAATAGGATAGTTATTAGTAGGTTATAGATAGTAATAGGTTCAAATGTCGTTTGTATAAATGAATCGATCAAAGTACTGCGTTGAGTTATACGCCACCGCGGCGTGCAAAATTCAATTCAATTTAAAAACAGGGAAATAATCGATTTATATTGAAACTGTCATCAACTAACATATGCCTCCATATATATGTAAGTATATAAAATATGACACTGGGTTTACTTGGGATTATGGTTTTAAAAAATATAAAAAACATAAGAACAAATTTGACACAAGGAATAATGACTTCATAACTAACGAAGTGTATAACAAAAAGACCAAAACTATTAAGATATTGACACAATCAAGACATCTTAAATGAGCAAGCTAATTTAACCAAGAAAAATGGTTCACAAAATAATAGTCTACCTCGCTATTATCACTCAAAACGTAATGAGAACAGAATCCTGACACAAAAGCTTATATTATAGCAAGGATTTCTATAGCTACTTCAACATTTAACCCTTCCACGTCTCTATGGTGAAAAAAGATCTCTTTAGATTGTAGAACATGAAAAAGGACAGTTTATTTTTAAAGAAATCATATATTTTAGTAAAAAAATTAGTGTTAAAAAAATAAAAACTAGTGTAAAAAATTAAGGTTAGTAGAGGACCGTCGTGGCGCAGAGGCGTAAGCGTCTGCCTATAAACGCGACGGTTTGAGGGTTCGATTCCCACTCGGGAAAGAAGGATTTTTCTATTTCCATTTTCTTCGCTCTGGCAACTAGGTAAAGCGCGGCGTTGAGTTCCGCCACTCAACCCGCAATGCCTCGAAAAAGGCGGAAAGTGGGGACGGAGAAAGCAGGAACTAAGCAACGGAGTGTCTTAACACTAGGTTCAAAAGGTTCCTGCAGTTCCCTCTGCCTACCCTGCAATATGCGGGATAAAGCGTGAAGCTAGAAGAGAAGAGAAAAATTAGTGTATCTACAAAATATTTTTACATATCACCCACAGACTAAAAAAATATATGATAAAGAATAATTTCAATATTCTCACATAAAAGCTTTTCATACCAACCCGTCTATAGATACTTAAATATTTAACCCATCGACGTCTGTGTAGTGAAGAAAGACCCCTTTGAAACGTGGGACGTGAATACGAATGAATTTATTATAATCACTGTTCAATAGAAATTGACGCAAGTATTGTATGAAGTAGGTTAAATTAAGGTTAGCCTTGGAATATAGTCTATATAGTATTATTTTAACAACATATAAAAGATGATATAAAGACTTTTTGTGAAGAATATTAAACAAAAATTTTTATTGCATTTCAAACAAAACTTAAACTAGGATTGCGCTGACTCATTAGGATCCCCTAGCAGTATGGGTTATTAAAAATTATAGAACGAAAGTAGCCATATACTTAAAATAATTATTTTAGATATATAAATAAAATAATTGAGGACCGTCGTGGCACAGAGGCGCAACGTCTGCCTGCAACGCAACGGTTTCTGGGTTCGATTCCCAGTCGGGAAAGATGGATTTTTCTATGTCCATTTTCTTCGCTCTGGTAAACTAGGCAAAGCGCGGCGTTGAGTTCCGGCACTCAACACGCAATGCCTCGAAAAAGGCGGAAAGCGGGGACGGAGAAAGCAGGGACTAAGCAACGGAGTGTCTTAACACTAGGTTTTTCACGGTTTTAGTGGTATTAGAAAATTATAATTTTTTTTTTTTAGCTTCACGCTTTATCCTGCACAGGGCAGGGTAGGCAGAGGGAACTGCAAGAACCATACGAACCTAGTGTTAAGACACTCCGTTACTTAGTCCCTGCTTACTCCGTCCCCGCTTTCCGCTGTTTTCGAGGCATTGCGTGTTCAGTGGCGGAACTCAACGCCGCGCTTTGCCTTAGTTGCAAGACTGAAGAAAATGGAAATAGAAAAATCCATCTTCCCCGACTGGGGATCGAATCCAGAAACCGTCGCGTTAGCCGCGTTACAGGCAGACGTTGCGCCTCTGCGCCACGACGGTCCTTAGAAAATTAATAATAAATTAAAAGTAGTAAGAACGATTTTCTTAGTTGAAAAAAAAAAATTCTCAAATTTTTCGTTTTATACCAGAATGGTCAATAAGAATTCTTCGCTTTCTACGAACTTAATATAAAAACAGACTATAAAAAACCATAATAAGTACGTCACGTCTATATATTGATTTTGTCCAAAGAATCAATTTTCATTCAATAATAAAAAAATTGATTGCAAAATTTGTATTTATCATAAATCAACATTCGGGAAATTTTCAGTATACATTTCACTATATATAGTCAATAGTGTAAGTCCTTCAGGCAATTACCACCGACTCGAAAGGCACTTGCACTAAGTAGAAAAAACAAAAATATTAGCAGTAGCGTTTTTGTTATAAACTTTTACCATACATGTATAACAATTGTAAATTTCCTGATGTAGCTTCGATAGTATTTACTTTAGAATATACACATGCCATTAAATTGCACAAGAGGCAGATCTAAAATCCTTCGCAGAATTTTAGATTTTTTGTAGATATGTACCATAAATTACCATTATGCCATAAATTATTTATTCTCAAATAATAATTTACTAAGATTCTTATAATTGTTTAATAAAATTGATTCTCTAGTATTATTTAATATAGATTTTACATTTTTGAGTATGTAATATATAATATTATGATAAATGGTTTTTTTTATGGGAAGGACAAGGCAAACGAGCGGTCGGGTCACCTGATGGTACGTGATCAACGCCCACGGCCCTGTGTAACAGCAGAGGTGTTACAAGAGTGTTGCCAGCCTTTAAGATGGAGGTAGATGCGCTTTTGAAAGGTACCCATGTCGTATCGATATGGAAACACTGCCGCAGGTAATTCTTTCAGTAACAGTTTGAAATTGGTTTCCTATTTTTTTACTTATCATGCTATAATCTTGTTAGCTATTGTTACAATGAAAGAAAAATCAACATTTTCTTAGTTTCTCATGAAATTTTTATAACACTACAGAAACATACAGAATGTAACAACGTGAAATCATATACATATAAAATTCAACCATTGTAAGAGACAAGGTGGCAGCACAAAGACCGTTTTCGAGCTTTTCGGCAAAACGATTCTTTATAACTGTTCAACTTGACAAAGTCTATATGAGCAAGTTTCAAACTTCTCGTGCTTCTTGACTTCACTTTGTAAAGTTTAAATATGTACATATTTGTTAAATTAAATAGCTTTTTAAAAATTATGAAGAAAGAAAAAGAAGAAACATTAAAAAATAAATCGTGGTAGTGCAGCACGTTAGGTTAGAGATTTGTGTAAATTTTGGCTGAATCGATCTATTCTAAGAAAATGTCGAAAAGAGAATTAAGACCTTTTACTACTAGTTCCTTGAAACTAGATTCTATTTGTCTAAACTGCTAAGTGGGAGAGAAATATATATCTGAGTATAAAATAATATTTACATTTAAATATTTTCCACAAGTAACTTAACGTACAAACAAATGTACCAACAATAAAAAAATTAGAACATTTAAAATTTACGCAAAGTGAAAAAAAAGATTATTGTAGAAATATATACAAAAATGTATATATTATAATAAAATAATACAATTTTAAACTTAAACTAAAATTCTATAAAATTAACAGATACTAGAAAAAGATAGCTGTATCTAATGAAGCCATTCTGTGAACTGAGTGCTTGGTCTCACCGACCGATGTAGACGGTGACAGGTTAAGCTTGAGCTAGGTAAATAAAGCAAGTCTGGACTATGCTTCAGCTTTAGAAGAGCCATAACACTGTGATGGTTTAAGTCATAAGAAGTTGTATCACTTTTTATGTGTTTTATTTTTTTCTTATATATGAAATAATGTTAGATAGAAGTAATAAAAGTTGTAATAATTTTTTTTTTAATTTCTGTAAAATGAATGTCTGCCTTCTGCGATAAGAATGAAAACTATATTTTTTCAATTTTAGTATGAGATAATGGTGATCTTACTTTTTACATATTTACGTAAATGTAATAATTTATTCTTTTAAGTTAACTATATATACTGTTTTAATATATATTTGACATATGTGCCTCTCATTTGTTATCTGAAAATTTGATTTAAATAATTTAGGGCCTATTTCACCTGTTAAAGATAAAGTTTCTGATAGATATGTGATAGTCAACACTGTCCACCAGATAAAACCTGATAGTTTAAACAGGGCTTTATCTGCCATATATTTCTATCTAAGTCCTGTAAAATTAAAAGTTGTTGTTTATCTCCCAGATACGGAATATATTTCCTATTTAAAACTTTATCAGCAAGTGGTGAAACCGAAACACTAGCTAATTTAAAAATAAAAATTAATACATACTATATACTTTGGACCACAATATTTTTTATACCTTGTAAAGTATTGTCAAGCGGAGCGCTCTTCTAGTATACTTTGAAACAATTCTATGAACAATCCGTTGTTAATGTAATACAAGAACCACTTGCTGTATACGAAAAGCTCATAACGAACACATTGTAGGTTAATTTGGAATATTGTTCTTTACTTTTTTGTGTACATCAATTGATCTTCTTGTTTATAATTATTTATAGTTCCATTATTGAATACTGAGATATGAAACACAACTACAAAGTCTATTTGATGAAAAATGTCAATATTGTGCCACTTTGGTTTTTTTCATTAAAGACGTAATTTTTGGATAGTGGAGAACAGTGTACCCTATCACTAGGTACCTAATCTCTGCGAACCGTACTATATGAGAGAGACAGTGTAAAATTATATAATAAGTTTAAAAAAATGCCATGAAATAAGGACCTTCGTGGCGCAGAGGTGCAAGGACTGCCTACAATCAGGACGAATTATATGTTCAATTTCGACTTGAAAAATTGATTTTTTAGTTTATTTTCATTTTTTAAACTCTAGAAACTATGTAAGCCCACGCTTGCATAGTTCAGTTAAACTACTCGTGCAACGTCTCGCAAAGGTGGAAAGCGGGGAACGAAGTGTCTTAACACTATAGTTACCGCGGTTCCGATGGTTCCCACTGCCTACTATGATATACAGCGTGAAGCCAAAAAATATTGAAAAATAAAACTCCGGGGATCTTAGTATCTTTGATATTGAATTTTCGTAAATCCATCGGGGCTCTCCTTACCCCCTTACACTCACTTTTGCGTCATATATTTTTTTAACATTTTTTAATCTCTCATTATCTCAATGTGCTCGAACCAATATACTCACAAGTAATATCTATATAATAATATATAAAAAGAGAATAATAGATTATCCTGAGCCTATCATATTAACGGGATAACGTTTCAACTTAAAAAAATGGCTTGTAACTGCATCCCGTAAGATTCAGAGTTTTGTGTTCATATCTTGTTTCATTGCTGTTCCATTTTGCAATAGCAACTTTTTGCTCTTATCGTCCTCTACAGCGAAGTTATCACAAAGGTTCAAAACTAAAGGATTATTACAAAGACGGATAGTATGACGTGGAACTAGTTTGTAATTGTTGTAAGTATGACTAACACTTAGTATGTTGTTTCTTATAGAGTTTTTGTTATTTTTTAATATTTTTTTATTACTAAATAACTTGTGGAAACTCAGTGTTAAAATTCTCCGTTTCTCATTTTCCACTTAAATCGAGACATTGAGTATCATGTGGCATAGTAATGATTTCACTAAGTAGGAATCGAATTCATATTCGTCATGTATACAGTCAAAAACTGCGTTGCTGCGATGGCATAATTAAATTAATAATTTTTTTTCTAATGTATCAAAAGCCTAATGAACTAAAACATTGTATTTTAACGATAATCATCTAATTAATTGATTTTACTGTTACATTACATACATTCTACCTACGTACATATTGCTGACATTTTAATCTATTAAAATATGTATATTTAAAAATTTACAACAAAATTTTAAGAAAAATCTCATTCCACACAACATTTTTATAATAAAAACGTCACATAACTTTCATCTATACACCGCCAGGCGTCAGGTAAGAGTGTCACTGACCCAATTGCCATTTTCCAGTAAAAGCAAGCGTGTATACGATTGCTAGTGTTGATACGCCCTAGTTCTGGATGGCTTGAAATGTTACTATATTCGTAATACAGAATATAATGGATTGAGGTTAAATCAATATACCAATTAGTTTGTCTCTATGAGAAATTACGATGGTTGAAGTTGATTAATATTTAACATTTACAAAACGGGAAGAGGGAGGGTATGTGAAAATAAATAACACTTTCACTTTCCCGTTTCCCGCAAATATGTTAGGTAGTTAACACTTTACTTAGTAAGTGTTAAGATACTCTGTTACTTTCTTACTATCCAATTTTTGGGACATTGCGTGTATGGTGATGGTGGGATGGTGGCGAACTCGACACTGTGTTCTCATTTGAGAGAAATGAAATATTTATTTATTCCTAGTAATAATTTAACTCACACGCTATACCAATTCCATATTAAGTATATCGCTACTAAAATCAACTATAAACTTCAGGGATTTTTGGTTTGATAAATACGGCTTGCTATCGTGTTCCATAGGATTTTTTTTTAAATACATACCAAGAGAATAAATCGATTTATTATATTTAGAATTTCCTGTAAAATATACAATCAGTAATAATCTCCTTTTAGGTTTCTCCGCCTATAAGTTGAATAAATAACGTATAACAGAGAAAACAGTGCAGTATCTTACGTTATCTTTACCGTACCCTAAAAAAATCGGACTAACTTTATGTAATATGTACAAACTTAGCATTTGACATTTCTGCTTCAAAACAAAAGACTTAAGCAGCTGTTGTAAAGGTTTATGAGACCTTTAAAATATGACCACTTTATTATTACTATTTTATAACTTTATCCCGCACATGGCAGGGTAGGCAAAGGGAACTGCAGGACTTATAAGAACCTAGTGTTAAGACACTCGCTTTCCGCCTTTTTCGAGCCATTGCGTGTTGAGTGGCGGAACTCGACGCCGCGCTTTGCCTAGTTGCCAGAGCGAAGAAAATGGGACTAGAAAAATCCATTTTCTCCAAGTGGGAATCGAACCCAGAAACCGTCGCTACAGGCAGACGTTGCGCCTCTGCGCCACGACAGTCCTCTTTAATATTATTTATGAGTAAATTTAGGAGTATAAACTTTTTCATACCTTCCTTATTTCTCTTGTGATGTTGACATCGATGTTATTTTACATTGCCAGTATAAGATTTTAGCTTCTAAACTGCTTACTGTTGATGTAAGTTCGACTATATGCAGTTATGAATTCGGTTCGTGAGAATTCAAGTAAGCTACTTCTATTTTTTCGTTCTTGAACTCTCTCTCTATCTCTCTCTCTCTCTCTGGCATTGAGTTCTCTCCTATTCAAATTGTAATGTCTCGAAAATTTTTTAACCTTTTGTTCCTCTACCCACCCTGCTATGCATATAGTAGCAATAGAAAGCTATTAATTTTATTAAATTAGTTCCTATAGGTTTTAAGTAGATTAACTGATATTTCATAGGGAATACAATGAAATCTTCCAGTTCCCTTAACTTTGTTTTATTATTTCTTGATGAACTCTTGATACTCTTGCATTAGTGAAAATGATTTAAATTATTAGGATCTTTTTATTCTCTCTTATTAGTGATTGACAGATATAGTCCTAAACTATATAGTTACCTGAAATTCCGTTGGGGAGTATAGAGGAGTACTAAGAAGGGATTTCCTTAAATTTCATAGGTAACGAGAAAAACAGGATTTCACGTAGTATAGTTAACGCTAATAAAATAAAAACTATAGGTCCAATAGTATATGCCAACCAATTATTAAATAAACTGTCCATAGTAAGCTTGTTAGTATAATTAGTTTTATTGTGGAAAATCCGCGTGGAAATACATTTTAAATGAGATCTCGCCGATAATGCGATTGTGAGTGCTTTGTTCATGCCACTGCAATGACTTTAAATATGAAAGAACAATTTTTATTATGCTCAATAAATGTTAAGTAAATATTTTAATATAGCAAATAACAACCGGGACCGTCGTGGCGCAGAGGCGCAACGTCTGCCTGTAACGCGACGGTTTCTGGGTTCGATCCCCAGTCGGAGAAGATGGATTTTACTATTTCCATTTTCTTCGCTCTGGCAAACTAGGCAAAGCGCGGCGTTGAGTTCCGCCACTCAACACGCAATGCCTCGAAAACGGCGGAAAGCGGGGACGAAGAAAGCAGAGACTAAGCAACGGAGTGTCTTAACACTAGGTTCCCAGGGTTCCTGCAGTTCCCTCTGCCTACCCTGTCTTGTGCGGGATAAAGCGTGAAGCTATAAAAAAAAATAACAACAACGTTTCGCTCGAACTGTAGTTCGTTTTGCTTAAGAACAAAAATCTAACTCCGATAGTCTCATTTAACGCTTTGTATATTATAGAAAAGTACTAATATAATAAACTGGAAATTATATTAAGCAGATTCGTCTTAACTTTCTTTTGTACATTTCTATTAACTTATAAATGCTTATATAAAAAGCTTCAATTTTCTCAAAAAATGAACTTTAAAACATATTTTCTGGCTTTCCAAAGTATATTTATAATGATTTCATTTCGCTTTATCCATCCATTTACTTACGGTCATTTAGCTTTATGTAACAAGATGTAACGATCTCAGCTATACATTTCCAGCACAGATAGTGGGATCGCATATCTTTACAACAGCTCAACGATTGTAAGTAGTTTATCAATGTCTGCATAGAAGTTGAGACTGTTAAAGTGTATTTTGGGTTTATGTTGATATATTTGTAAATATATTTTTAAATATATATACCAAAAAATCAAATTTTAAATATGTCATGAAAATTAGTAGCGTTTTTTCACCTTCACGGCGTATATATAATTAAGTAAGGTACGTAGAAAGAGCCTATGGTTATGGTATCCTTTTTACCTATATGTATATATTTCTCCTACTTCCCGTCGTTTAATAGAAACATATAAGAATTACAAGAAAGAATATGATATATATTATATATATTTGTTAAAATTTTATTTTCAATACATTAAGTTACGTATAGAAAAGAAATTATTATTAAATCCATTTTACACTTTCTGTACGTTTTAAAGACACTATGTTATGGTTTCAGCGTCACACTCTTTCTCTCTTTTGCGTAACTTTTGACAAAACCTATTGTCTTATCAAAACAAAAAAAATAAATGTATGTATTTACAATACAATCATTTTCCTATTAAAGAAAATAATTTCAACCCCACAAAAATGTATAGCAATATATAGGATATCTTCCAAAGATTATATCGCTTCATATTATAGGTGAAATCATGATAAAGTTAGGCGTTGTGCCAAAAATTTACCATTCAGGTAGTCATGATATACTTGTAATGGAACTATCGAATTTTCAGCTAGCTTTAGTTAGAATAGACGTTTAATATCCAGTATAATAAGTTTTTGTTCCCTCTATTCTTTGGTTTAAACAAGTCACAGTGCTAGATTACGCGAACTAAACTGTTGTGTATATGTTTGTGTGTGTGTGTGTGTGTGTGTGTGTGTGTGTGTGTGTGTGTGTGTGTGTGTGTGTGTGTGTGTGTGAGTGTGGTGCGCGCAGGCAGTGCGTGTGTGTATGATTGTGTGTGAAAGTGTAATATTTGACTTTACTTCTTAATTATTTATTGATAAAATCAAAACGAGTCAAATATTACATATATTATTTATTTGATTTTATTTTATCAAAAGCTTACATGGTGTGGTATTATCTAGACAACAATATATACAACAGAATTTTAGTCTAGATAATATGTCTTTAATGGCCATTAGCTTTAAGAAGCGGAATTTAACGCCGTGTTTTATCTGTTACCACAACAAGGAAATAAATCATTCTCCTCGAGTCTGAATTGAACCGAAAGCAACTTTATGTACGTACACAAATATTTTCTTTTACTTACCTTATGAATGATATTTGTTTTTTCGAAGTTGCTCGTGAACGAGAAAACAAGGCATCTTATGTTACAGGTAAATAAAATATAATGGATAAAAAACAGCTTCAGTAGTTTTATTTTCTTACCAGAGCGTAGTTAAATAATTCATTCCCCTGACTTAGGATTGAACCCAAAACCCTCACATTTCCTTCTTACAGGCAAACAAAAGTTATTTTAACAATTTAATTTCCAAATATAAATAAAATAGGTCTAACTTATAATGTTATCCATAATTTAATTTTAACAAAGCACTTTCCCAAATCTTAACGCGACTTGAATACTTATGTTCTATTAATATTTTAACTACGTTCAAGAGATAGCTTGTTTTAAATGGATATCTTCATTTTCTTTTATTTCTTAAAGTAATATAAAGTTATAGGTTATCCTACTAAATATTATACATAACAAAGGTAAAATATATGATTGTAAGATCGACGGTTGTGAATTCGATTCCGGTTTGTAAGAATCAGGTATTTTCATTTATCCGCTATGTGAAGACAAAATGTAACGTTGAGTTCTGCTCAATTTAACACTCTCTCGATTCAGTAGTAAAGTAGAAGAGTTAGCAGGGGAAGGAGTCGGTATTCATTTAAATTCTTAAATCTAGAAATACAAGAACCGTCGTGGCGCAGAGGCGCAACGTCTGCCTGTAACGCGGCTAACGCGACGGTTTCTGGGTTCGATCCACAGTCGGGGAAGATGGATTTTTCTATTTCCATTTTCTTCGCTCTGGCAACTAAGGCAAAGCGCGGCGTCGAAAACGGCGGAAAGTGGGGACGGAGTAAGCAGGGACTAAGTAACGGAGTGTCTTAACACTAGGTTCTAATAGTTCCTGCAGTTCCCTCTGCCTACCCTGCCATGTGCGGGATAAAGCGTGAAGCTAAAAAAAAATACAAGAAAGCCTCTTATTTTGAAAAATAAATTTTCTTTTTCATGTAAATTTATATAAAATTAAAATTGTTTTAATAATTTTGAGAAAATACAAAATTGTGTTACTTTTTTTTATTTTTATAATATTTATTCACTTGGATTTGAAGTAATTTTTAGTTATTTTGTACCTAGTCTCTTATAGTAAAAAATCGATCATAATCACTTTTTCAATTCCATTAATGTACTTGCAATAATCTACTTTTAAACCTTTTCTGAACTTTCCAGATCGAACAGGAGTAACAACACTATTCCTAGTAAAATTATTCCAGTTTGTCGCGTCTTCAATCCTTCGGCCTTTTATATTATATGTAGGGAAATAATTTATGATGCCCCCGCATAACGTATATGAAATGTTTCGCGCGGTTTCCTTTTGGAAGACGAACGAGTTACGATCTTGTAGCGATATCCTGGAAATTATTTATGAGAAAGTCTTAAATATGTTAATGATGGCATCGATGACAAGATGAAGATCTTGTCTCTCAACAGGAACTGAGCTCGTAGGAGAAGGACTGCTCATAATTTTTAGAGATAGCCTCAAGATTTTACTACCGTAGGCCATTCGACGTCATCTCTTTCAGTTGGCAGTATGAAGCCTAAGGTTCTCATGCAAGTCGCCAGCTACCAAACAACTTGTTTGGAAATTTATCGCTAGCATCATTTTCTGAACATATTACTGATTGGATTTTATCCTGCTGGTTCCATATTCAGTGTGTTAGAAATGGTATGTTGCTGATGGAGATCCAATAAACATATACAGCAGTGGTTTTCTTGATAGTCCAAGTCTTGCCTCCAAATAGTTGGACAGATTTAGTTAAATAAGATACGATTCAAAAAATATTACATTAAAATATATGCTTTATTTCTTCAACCACCAAGGAATGACTAGAAATTTTATGAAATTCAATAAATAAGTATATGCGATATAATAAATATGTATATGGGGTGTTACAACTAAAAGTCCGGATTGAAAGGAGCAACTAACTACTAAGTTGCTACTTAAGTATAAATTTTCACTAGAATCCGCTTTGTCGAGGACTTTTTACGTAATAGATACCTTTACATTTTTTTATTTATCGTATTTTTTAATATTTAATTTATTTGTTTAATTTTTAAAAAAATCTACATTTGGTAGCAGAATTTAACGTTGCAATTTTTCTAACTAAAACTACAATATATCACTAGTACAGTAAATTTAGTAAATTTTGTAAAAAAAATAAAGTACATTAAATACTCGTAAAAGCATATAAAGAGTACATTAAAAGACCATTTCAAAAAGTAGAGCAGAGGTCTACTCGCCCTAAAAGCGACAATTACACGGCGAAAAGGATTCAGCTAGGATTCTAGACTTGGATGCGTTGTAACGCTATAACATATTTTACGTATATTTTATGAATATATGAAAGTATGAATTGTTCCGTAAAAATTACTATATAGCTAAAATTGTTCCGTAAAAATTACTAAATAGGTTTTCAAGCTTCACATGGTATTTTCCATAGAGCAAGATATACGAAGAGAACTTCGTATAAGCCTGTAGTAAGACATTGCGTATTGAGTGGTGGAACTAAATCCCATGCAACAAAATGTATTTATTAATATATTCGTAGAGGACCGCTTTGGCGCAGAAGTGCAGCATCTGCCTGTAAAGACGACGGCTTGTGGGTTCAATTTTCATTCGGGAATGATGGATTACTTCATTTCCATTTTCTTCGTTCTAGTAACTAAACGAGACGTTGAGGTCTGCCACACAACACGCAATTACGCATCTTGAATAGCCGGAGAGCAGGAAATAGAGTATCTTGATAGTAGCTTTTCAAGGTTCCCGCAGTTCCCTCTACCCATCGTACCGTAAGCGGGATAAAGCGTGAACTTAAAATTTTTTTCCTTACTTTTTAAGATTTTTATAACATATATATTTTCATTACATTTTTAAATATGAAATACATTTCATTGCTCACTTAAAATTAAAAAAATATTGCCGAGATCGTTACTACAATTATATACATGATGGTTGAGTACTTTTAAATTATGTAAACTATAATTGTAGTAATATTTAATTATATTATATATTGTTTAACCAAATCTCCATCATATCTTATTTCTTCTTATCGGAGCATTAAACAGTTTTAACTATTTTACTTGGACCAAGCATGACGTAAATACTTTGGCACCGAGTAAGAAAATTTGTATGCGAACGAAAGGGGACATGATACAAGAAAGAGAAAGCAAACATTAATAAACGTGGTTTACGTAACCGCGACGCTTAGCGGTAGAACAAAAAGCCCAACATTTATGGGTTATACACACCAAATTCATATATTTACGTTACGCATCAAATTCACGTTTTTGCACTTGAAATTCATCTTTTAAGACTTTAACTTCAAATTTATTCGCTTTGCTCTTTACCAAGTGAGCTTTTTAAATCACTAAAATTGTTTTTTTCCAAATTTAAGCATTTATTATGAAATTAAAATATTAAAGATATAAGACATATAAAGCTTAAAAACTTTTAATAACATGGCTTACCATGTTATTTTAAGTTTTTAAGCTTTATATGTTTTTAATAAATATACACTTACGAATAATGCCTTAGAGACTTTTGATGAGATTCAATTTTCACTAATATATAATAATTTCCAGTGACAAGAGTCTCTAGTCTCCTTATACAATTGTCCCCTATACTAAATAAATTTAGACGTTTTTTATTTTATGATATGTTTGAAAGTATATTTTTCAAGGGATTTAAAAGAAAATACCTAGCAATCTAAACCTATAACCATCAATGATATACTCGTTGTAGAACAAGAACAACACTTTCCTATTTGAAAAGGTAGTTTCTAATATTATTATTATGCATTTAATTAAACAAACTGAAAATTTTTCGACAATGTCAATTATATAAAAGTCGTATACCATTAATCGTACAGAGAGCCAAAATATTTTTATCTTTAAAGTTTCCTCTAAAGCACACATTAAATTCATAAATATATTTTCTAAAAAATTATAAAATTTGAGAAAACATAATTCAATCCATTTTACACGACTTCACACGGCTCTGATAAGCACATCGTTTGTTCACAACACAAGCACTGCCTTTGAAGAACGAGAATAAAACACCGCGCTTTGTCAATGAAATAAATACTAGATATCGCTCAACGAGTCACCAAGTCTGTAAATTCAATTCTATTAGTTGAATAATAAGAATATTGGGTTTTACGCCACAATGGGTACAAGTAAAAGTAAAAATAAGTTAATATTAAAGTATAATAAGATATTTTGTATTAGGCGTTGATTTCTAAAGATTTCTACTAGGAGAGACTTTCATTTTCTTTGTTCTGGTAACAAAATTGATGACTTGAGTTCCACCACTCAACATTCTTTGTCTTTAAAGGCATAAAGCGGGGAACAGAGTGTCTTAACACTAGGTTCACACTGCCTACGTCTAGAAAGCAATGGTTAGTCCGTATATATATTTTTATTTAAGTGAATTTTTAGACGTAGAAATTGGGCACATTTATGTTAACTATAAATGGATATCAATACTATAACTAAAAATAAAACACAATTAAACTATTAAATTACTTGCTGATCTTTTATTTTAATAAGTTGAAGAAAACTTTAGTTACGACTTAATTAAATTTATAAGTTTCGTTAACCGTCAACTTAAATATCGGCTAATTTATTTATTCAAATGAATAAAGAATATGTAATAAATAATAATTAAATCTTTTTTAATTTTTTTTTTCGTAGCTTCACGCTTTATCCCGCACATGGCAGGGTAGGCAGAGGGAACTGCAGGGACCGTGGGAACCTAGTGTTAAGTCACTCCGTTGCTCAGTCCCTGCTTTCTCCGTCCCCGCTTTTCGCCGTTTTCGAGGCATTGCGTGTTGAGTGGCGGAACTCAACGCCGCGCTTTGCCTAGTTTACCAGAGCGAAGAAAATGGAAATAGAAAAATCCATCTTCTCCGACTGGGGATCGAACCCAGTAACCGTCGCGTTACAGGCAGACGTTGCGCCTCTGCGCCACGACGGTCCTCAAAGACGACGGTCTTTTTTTTAATCCAAAATAAAATCTAAAAAATGAGGTTCAAAGAAATAGTTTTCAATCCTAGATTAATAATGTTCTATCAAGACCCTCGTTATCTAAGAAAAATTGCCGCAGAACAGAGCTACCAGCTAATAGAGTAATTTACTAGATTCCGGCGCAGACTACAGTCGATTTCCTAAATAAACTATTTGTGAAATCTTTGGAGATATAAATCGTGATATGAATGTGAAGTTCTATATGATGGTTTTATTTCTTCTCTTATTTTACTGAAATTATTTAGAAGTCATTTCAGTTAGATATGTTACCGAAAATAAATTTGACTAATTTGATAAAAATGATTTTTTATGAAAATGATGTAATTTAAAACAAGTATCTGTATTGTTAATTAAATTAAAAAAAAAACACGCTAGTTGCTCTTTATATATTGCCATTTTGCAGGACAATATTGATACAAAATAACATAGTCATGTGCTATTTCAGGTCTTATTTCAAGGGCAATGTTCGATCCCGCCCGCCCAAATTGGCAGATTCTTTGTGAACTAAGCGAGAACGTATTTGGGTTATCTTTGTCTGGATTTTACGTTTCATATAATGAAAGAAAAGGAAATTGGGATAGAAGGGTGAGTATAAAATAAACCAACGTTTACTGAATTCATTTTACTTTCTGTATCTAATATATATACGTGTATGTATCCTTTAGTAACAATAGTAGTTTAGTCATAATATTACCAAATCCATTTAAATCTTCAAAAGTTGAGGGAAATTGCGAAAATAAAATAAAAAAATCCTGCAATCCTGAAAAAAGTTTAATATTCACGGCTATGGAGAGCTTTTAGAATTTTCCAATAGTTTTTTTATATAGATATTTAAACTAAAAGAGAAACGTGTCACTCCTTTTTTTCTTCTATTAATTTATTAAGAATATATTTTAAAGAGCAGCGTTATATTTCGCTACTCAACACTCAATGACGTAGCCTCTGCCTACCTGTATAGGCACATAAAGCTGGAAGGAATGTTTTGGGTCCCACACGCAAATGGCAAAAAACAAAATCCTTATAGATTCGTCATGTCTGTCTGTCCATCTGTCCGTATATCATACTTACATTTTTCCAAAATGTTATGATTATTTTATTCTGTTGAATACCACTAAAGGATACATACTTGGTAAATACGTACTTACTCAGAATTTCACCCGAAAACTGAAATTATTTTGATTTGAAAATAACAAATTTTCCCCATACTTGAAAATGAAACTACTTTTTTATTTACTGTCTATTGATAAGAGTTCAAATTTGATTTTCAAGTTTATTCTATCATTTTTTCTAAATTGAATAGCGTGCATGAGAGACATCTTCAAAATTGTATGTAAGTACATGACAATTTTGTACTGTCATTTATGTAGAACGCTGGATACACGTCGCTATATACCTTATTCAACTACGAGAGGCACAAAAATTTATAATATTTTTGGAAGGTTTTCTTATGAAATTGAAATGTGACCAAGTTTAGGTATCACAAGACCTGCATATAATAAATCTCAATCCAAAATTTAGATACTAGATGTATAATTTAAAATATACTTGATTATTGAAAGATCGATCAAAGTTTTGACAAACTAAAAATATTTTTAATATAATTCACGTTATTTTATTTTATTATTCTGTTACTTGCTGCTATAAGACCCTTTAAGAGTGCATCCGAACCCCAATTAATAAATTTTTAAATATCTTACAAATGAGAAATGTAGACACATCAATTGATTGACTAATAGTTTAAAAAAATATAATTTAAAAAAAAATATATATATATATATTTTTCTTTATAATAATATATACATATAATTTCTCAGAACTAAGATAAAATTAATATTTTAATAAATAAACGAATTTTAAACACAGATCGAACAAATTACTCGTATGTATTTTAGGAACACAAGACATATGTTATTATTTAACATCTACTTGAGTCACAATAGTGTTATATATATTTGCTCATAAAATTAGCAATTGATAATTTATTATAATAAAAATGTCAAAATATATTTTAATCCAGACTTGGAATAACAGAAATAAACAAAAAAAAGGTATTCTACACAAAGAAGAAACTTTTATACTTCATATAAATTCAAGTGATCCTATAAACGAAAGGCCAAATGAACGTTACGAAAGAAAGTAAACACTTAGAACTTTCTTTCCTTTTTATGTAACTGAGCCTCTATTTGGGATCTGATGAGGTCGAGTTTAAAACAAATATCTAGAGAAAAATTAAATTTATGATATATTTGAGTGTATATTTTTTGGTGAAGGATAAAAGAGTGACTTTGGTGCTTAATCACTATGTTTTCTTTGTTTTTATTTTTTTCAAATCTTCACACTTTATCCCGCACATGGTAGGATAGGCAGAGGGAATCGCAGGAACCATAGACACCTAGTATTAAGTTAATCCGTTGTTTAGTCCCTGATTTCTCCATCCCCGCTTTCCGCCTTTTTGAGGCATTGCGTGTTGAGTGGCGGAACTCAACGCCGCGCTTTGCGTAGTTTCCACAGCGAAGAAAATGGATATAGAAAAATCCATCTTCCTCAAGTGGGAATCGAACTCACAAGCCGTCGCGTTTACACGAAGACGCTACGCCTCTGCGCCACCACGGTCCTATGTTTTATGTGGCGGAATTCTACACTGCGCTTTTACTTATTCGTGAGCGATAATAATTATATGTAATTTCATCGCTGAGTATATTTCGAATATTAAGACTATACTTTTTAAATCAGACGTAAACCTTCAATAACATAGTAGCCATGTATAGCTAAAAATAGTTCTAGTTTTATTAAATAAAAAATAAATTATTTTAATATTCTACGTACTAGCAACAAGACAAAGCGCGGCGTTGAGTTCCATCGCTAAACACGAATGCCTCGAAAAGCAAAAAGTCTAGAACAGAGTGTCTTAACACTTAAAGATTGACTCAGAGTAAAAAAATAGAAATGTAATAATCCATCTCCGAGTGAAAATCAAATCCAAACACCATCTTTTCCATCCATATACACAAAAAATAAGAAATATATTTTTATAAACAAATTTTTCTCCAGCGCCGTTTTTTATTGAATTATAAACGACAGCATGATAATTAGAACGCGAGATGAAATCTTGCCTTGAAGTTTTATTTGAATTAGCCGAAAATTTTTCTTCTAAACTTTTGGGTATAAGGCTCTATTATTACAAGAGATAAGAGTAATTTAATATTATTTTGATACTTTGGCAATTATAACGGTTGTTTTTTAAAAATCTACAGATATTTTATTCTGAGTCTTTTCAACCAGCTCATATTTTATCCTGTATATAGGTATGTAGGTAAAAAAATAGTGTAATGTCAATTCTCTTCGTTCTCCGCTGTTCATTTAAATTTCGTGGAGAGTGGTGGCCGCTTACATATAGAAATTCTTATTTTAAAATAACATTTTAAATCATTTTGTTTTATTAAAAAAACTACTTAAAGAAAACAATAAAAATTAAAACAACGAATTCTTCTACGTAGCGTGATGACGAACGCATGGCTCAGTGGTCAAAGTGCTTACATGGTTCGCAAGATAGCACTGGTTCAAATCCCACTGCGTTCAAATTCTATATATTTTCATTTAATTCATTTAAATATTTTTCTATCCTCAGTATGAAATAACACTTTAAAAATCATAACATATAATTTTAATTTATATTGCAATAAATATTAATATTCATATACATTTCAATATCTCCCTAAGCTAGATAGATTTGGAAGCAAGTAATAGCTTTCCAATACCAATTGGCAGGTAGGCTAAGCTCCCATCACTATGATTGCCTCTATATCGAGCGTATTGAAATTAAAGATGGGTTAGTTTGTTTATATGGAAGTGGTCACAGGTTCTTAATCTAATAGTTCAGTTAAACTAAATTAAGATAATTGCATAGACACATAGACAATAAACATGACATTGGACGGAAAATAGAGACGAAAAAACATAGTAGTACCTCAGCTTCATGATTTATTCCGCTCATATCAGAGTAGACAGAAGAAACCGCAGAAATCGTTAGAAACCACCGTTAAGACATTCCGTTCCTAGTTTTGCACATTCTTTCGGGCATTGCGTGTTAAATGGCGGAAGTCAACGCTGTGCTTTGCTTAGTTGTCTGAGCGAAGAAAATGGAAATAAAATATTCTATTCTCCGCAAGCAGGAATCGAACACGACGGTCGTCACGTAACATATTACTTTGAGCATCTACTATGCAGATATGTTTATCTCTTATATATATATATATATATATATATATATATATATATATATATATATATATATATATATATATATATATATATATATATATATATATATATATATATATATATATATATATATATATATATATATATATATATATATATATATATATATATATATATATATATATATATATATATATAACGTGAAATGAACGGCCGATAATATGCTTAACGTTCAATAAATTAAGTTTATATCTTCTTGTTGCTAACAAAATAGTTTTTCTTTGAATTTAACTCCGAAATAATCTAAATATATGTAAATGTCAGAGTTTTGACCTACACGTGATAAAGCAATTATTGAAATAATTTCGATCGAGTTGATTGGATTCAAGCAAGATTCATTAAATATACAAATGTAGTCTCAAGCAGCAACTACCTAAGGCATTGTAAGTGTATAAAAACGCAGTATACCACAAATGCACATATATCAAGCTTTATATTTTAATTGAAATAAAATGTACAACAGAATTTTCTTAGAAATATTTTGTTTAAAACAAAAAATATTCTTATGCTCTTCGTGTTAAGGCCCAAAATCGAGCGATTTCTGTAACAGTCTGACATACATTAACGTTAGAATATATCGTGTGGGCAGAAATGTACCTTTTATGATGCAGTTTTACAAGCATTATAGTTGTTTGTTCTAGCTAAGTAGTAATTACACTTTACACGGTTCACTGCTTTTAGTTTTCAACTGGATTTTTTTCTTATAAATTCTAAACAATGTGAACATGTTATGATTTATTAGAATGATTTCTGCAGTATTTTTTTTACATTTACGTTGCATTTCTCATATTATAATAGAGTAGTCAGATGCAACTAAGATGCACCTTTTGATACATTGAACTTCGAATGGCGGAACTAAACGCTTCGACTAGTAAAATGATTAATTTGGAGTAGGATTCGAACCCCCTATCGCCACGTTTTGACTTAAATACCGTCTCGCTGCGTCACTACAGTCTCTGCCAACGAACTAAGCTAAATGCCTTCTCCATGTTTGCTATTTAAACTTAACTCACGTATTACCTTAGCTTTTCTGACATATTCCATCTTATTCTTTCGTTGGATCTTCTTCTACAAAAGGTTAAAAATTCATCGTGTAATAATACCACATAGCAAGCTGCCAAAGGCGCAGATATTTTCACATTCCATTGATGCACGAACGCAATCTGAGGTTTTTGTATTTTTGATAGAAAACATTAGAATGAAAGTGTACTCATTCCAATAATGTTTATTTTTTTATAAGTTTTAGTTTCTTTTCCTTTTTTTAATAAAAAAAATACAATAAATTGAATTTATTGCGAGCATATTTAAAAAAAAATACAAAATAAAATTATATTGACTGTTTTAATTGAGATATGTGATCAAAAAAATTTAGAATATTAATGTTACAATGCTGGAAGGAAAGTAAAAATCAAATTGTTTTATTCGAAAGAAATAAAATGTAGAGCATCATGACGCAGAGCAGCAGCGTCCACTTGTAAACGGGACGGTTTGTGGGTTTAATTGGGAATGGGTTATTTCATTTTGATTGGAAACTAAGCAACCACGGTGTTGAGTACCGCCACTCAACAAGCAAAGCCTTGAAAAGTAGTTCCTACGATTCGCTCTGCCTACCCTTCTATGCGCGGAATAAAGTGTAAAGCAAAAGAAGAGAATTATTTATAAATATCAAATAATTTACCACTAGTTTGCTGTTTACAATAAATCTCAAAAAAATAGGTATATGAGCTCACTATGCCTAATTCAACTAAAAGAAATGTATATAAAAACGCTTCAGTTACTGAGTGATAGAAATATAACGTGAAGAAATATGAAGTTTTCGGAAATTTGTTTTCTAATTTTGAAAACTTATGTTTTTGTGAGTATAGGTGCAACCAGATAAGATTTCTTTAATATGAAAAGTAATCCAAAAAATTGTGATATTTTGTCATATCACGGTGGATACAGTGCGGGGTTGAGTTCCGTAACACAACACGCTGCATTATTTAAATGTAAAACTCTCAATATATATAAAATAAAATTCTATTTTTTTTTTAACTATAACGACACTATTCTACTTTACAAAACTTATTACTTTAACACAATCTATACTAAATAAAATTCCTTTCATTCTACACAAAGGGGTTCCAACAGCGTATTAGATGCTGACACGAGGTATTATCCGATCGTGAGAACATCGCGTGCGGCATTCGCCTTTCAGCTTACTTTGCAAGTTCTTTACTTTAAAACATTGAAGTAGATTTTAATTAAATTGTATACTAGTGTGCTGTAATATATTGAAATTTATAGAAAACATTATCAGATAGTAAGTACGTGGTTACCTGATGGTAAGTTTGTCACTTAATAGAAAGTGAAAATTAGTAAATCTTGTGAATTATTGGGCAAATAAAAAAAGACGTAGTGATTAATCACTCTATTCTTTATTTACCATAAAAAGATACTATCGCATAAAAAAATATTATTCACATAGCGAATATTGAAATTTAAGGCTGCATTGTGCTTATTGAAAAAGGAAAATTAAGTCCCGTGGTGATATCTTCCTCAAACTACCTTCGTTGCAAACGCATGTCTATTCCAACTCCTTATTTGTGATATTTGTGATTCTTTTTTTAAAGCTTCACGCTTTATCCCGCATATTGCGGGGTAGGCAGAGGGAACTGCAGGGACCTTATGAACCTAGTGTTAAGACACTCCGTTGCTTAGTCCCTGCTTTCTCCGTCCCCGCTTTCCGCCTTTTTCGAGGCAATGCGTGTTGAGTGGCGGCACTCAACGCCGCGCTTTGCCTAGTTGCCAGAGCGAAGAAAATGGAAATAGAAAATCCACCTTCCCCGAGTGGAAATCGAATCCTCAAACCGTCGCGTTTGCAGGCAGACGTTTACGCCTCTGCGCCACGACGGAAATTCTGCGAAATTAGTCCGTTCTGAAGTCAAACATTTGAAAACTTTTTATTCTATCAAAAATCTATTACCTATTTTCGAAATATACAAGTATATATAAGATATAATCCTTTGAGAACATATAATATACATATATAATTTAAGTGTCAAAACTTAGATTTATAATAATTTATTCTATTTCAGTGGAAACGTACACTAAATGATTATCTAAATGTTATTATCACTTCATTAAATTTGTAGACAGTTAATCTGCAAGTTCTAAACTCATGTTATTCAGTGATACTCGCGCAAAACAAGCATATTGTTACCCTCATAGTCACTCAAACTAGAAACTGTGACATTATGAAGATATGAAACATTGTAGGGATGCTTTGTCACTAATTAGGGTTATCGATACTTTTAAAAATTATAGTACAAATACATATTAGGTTCTGTATATTTAAATCTCTTTCATTTCCGATCGAAATTTGGGGAAGCTTTTGTACAGCGTAAGATTTCATGAAGTCACGACCAATACGGGAAAAAAATGACGATGGTTTTTTTTTGTTGTCTCAAGATTACGCAGTGAGATATGTTAGTATATTTTATACAGTAAGCAATAAAGTATTTTTGTTTAAATTAAGGTATTAAAATTTTTTCTTGAGGTGTCTGATGAATTTATAACACATGTGCTCATTTAAAATAATTTTCAATGCGCTATAGCTTAAAGCTTCAGGGATATACATTTTGTATAGTGTCTGTTTGGTCTTCATAGTTAATTCTTAATTTAATTTATCAAAAAACTGTTATTAGAATAAAACTTTTTTTTGAGTTTTTTTTAATACTAAACTAAAAACTTATTTTTTGATTAAATTATTTTTTTTTTAAATTGTACATGTGTTAATTTCAAATCAATTTATTGTGCTTTTTTATTGAATAACCATGGCAATGGTCTTGGATATAAATTAAAAAACCAGATAGTATTATGTTACACACTTCAGTCCTTTCCCTCTCGTCACTTAGACAACTTGAGACTGCTATGTAGATATGACAGAAAATACCATGTACATAGAGTTGCTCGTATATCGATATAATGTTGATTTCAATTCAATATTATAATGCATATATTAATAAAGAAAACATTAATTTTTTAGAAATTGAACATTTTTAGCGAGTTTTTATGCCAATAGATATGTATGATGACTATTCTATTCTAGGCTTACATTAAAATATTATTTTATTGACAATGCCTTAGGCAAACTGACTATTTTTATATTCTTTAATAATAATTATTATAGAATACAGTAGAAAATTACAAAAATAACAAAAACAATTCCATAATAATAATTCAACCCGCAACCATCTGATACTGTTATTATTTTTACTTTCACAGGATAACGTCTAACTTAAGGTCTCGTAATTTATAGCATCGTTAACTTACTACTTCAATTCAATTACATAAAAGAACTTCGAAAGCGTTGTAATAAAAATATGCTATCATAAAACCGTTTATTGACACTTAAAAAGATCTACAAATGATTATAGTTCATTCATTTCTACTTTATATACCCAAAAAAATATATGCTAACTTTGTATATTGAATCCATATCGATATTGTACGCCAAAGTAAAATATCTCATAAATACTTTTATAGATGGCAACGTCAATTTTTACGTTAGCGTAACATAAAAATTGACGTTGCCATCTATCGAATCGATAAATTAACATCGATAGTTGTGTGTGCCAACATTATTTTATGTATGCTTGAACTGAACAAAAGGTCTTTATAGTCTTGTTTATCGTCGACCGCTGGCGTTTCAAGCGAAATGTTCGTTTAAGCCATCTCTATCCAAAAGGTCCTTGAGATTTGTAAATTATATGACTATGATACATTCTGAGGATTCTAAGTACAATGTTCTTAGTGTTTGATAGAATTGAATTGATTTATGCTTTGATCAAATGTTTAAGGACTTTTTTTAATACGCTTTTATTAGTTTCACTTGTATCTGAGTAACTCTCCTTAAACTGAAAAACCATGGTTTATATAAGTTGTAAATATAATTAATTAATGTATATGTCTCGTTAATTCGTAATTTTTGTCCTTGTTTTTATTATTATGTGCTATGTTTTTGATAATAGTAATGAGATAAATAATTATTGTCTATTTCTCGCTATGGTAATATAGTGAAACTCATCTATGTTTTGGAGTTGAATTTTGCCATTCAACATACAATATTTGAAATTAAGAAGGAAAGCAGAAACAATAATATTTTGAGAGTAGATCCTATGTTAGATTTATTTACTTTATAAAAACACAAGTTTTCACTCAGGCAGTTCAAAGTTTTGTTTAGACTTACGACTAAGTGAGATTAAGCACTAATACTTTTGTTGTACATTCAGAGTATTACTTTATTGAATATTATTTGTTATTAGTATTTGTAGATTTTTCTGTTATTTCATTTAGATTTTATAAGTTTAAAAATTTAAGGTATAATAATAAGCCACCATATATTTGATTCTTTAATTAATAATCTTTACAATTGAGTCAGTAACGTCCATCCCTAAAAACTTTCTTACCTAATATACAATTTACAAGTCAATATATCAAAATCACACTCTCATTTCATCGATCGCTGCTTGAGGTAAAGTAGTTGAGTGTATCGATTTTCCTCTCCTCAAAGTGGCATGGGGAAGTCTTGGCTCATCAAAATCGGTTGACCCGTTTGGATTCCTCACATCCTGATTACTAAACTGACTTAAATTCTTAGGTAATGTCCCATATTCGGGATAAGTGTTTGGCAATCTAAAACTACTGTTCAATTTGCTTGGCATATCTATACTTAAAGTAGGACTTGGCGATTTAGGACCTTTAAAGTTCATATTGGCCAAGTCAATCTTTTTCCTATTCTGACGTTCGATATCAACAACCAAACTTGGCGCTACATTGGGATCTATATGATAATGCGAATGCTTCCCCGATATAGTTTCAAAGTGTTTCTCATTGAAACGTTGTTTACCTCGAGACCTTGATTTGTCCCGTTGATAATAGACTCCAGCAAAGATTAATACGTTCAAAATGAGGAGTGAGCATCCAATCGCAATTGTTACACTCAAAGCTGTTGAATAAGCCGCGTAGCCTGCAGCTTCCAGATTTGCCAAAGTACTATCAGTTGTTGTGTAATTAAGATCTTTATTTGGTATAATGGTGACACACGTCGCCAAAATAGTGTCTACGGTCGTCAAAGCAGTGTCGAACGTAATATTTTTCCTTATTTGGTCATTTTCGTTTCTTGATAAAGGATCTGGTCTGATAACGCCCTCGTATAGATCTTGTTCATTGTAGTTTTTGAATAGATTGTGCCGAGCTGAGACGTCTTCCATACCGGTTCTATGTAGCTCTGGGATTAAACGAAGCCATACCGATAGCTGATGCGCTCGGAAGTGATTTTTCATTCTGGGCTTCATACCTGTTAAAATAAATGTTGGTATTTTAGGCAAATAATACGTTATATATGCAAAATTTGTGTTATTTAAGTATAATATATTATACGAATATGAATATGAATTAAACAATAACGCACCTATCACCTTTAATTTTAAGATATATTTATACAAAAATTATAATTTATCATTGATATATATTTATATATACAACAAATATGTTTTTTTCTTTCCCTTAGGTTCACGTTTTATCCAACCAATTTCCTGTTATATCAGTTTCAATAGAAGAGTTACTACAAAGATCGATGTTCCGTAATATTTTGGGCTGCATTTGAATTTACATTTTAATAGCAAAGCTTTGGTCTGAAATAACTTTGCATGTTAATTAAGTTGAGTTGTGGTAAAGTTACGTCAAAAATATACGAGTACACAAAATTTAAATATTTTTTGTTTCAAATGAATTGCATTCTTTTCTTAAACAAAGAAAAGTAGACCTATTTAAAAATATTTATATTATTTTAAAATTGCTTTTTCACACTAATAATAGAAACATATTTTTGAAAAAAAGATTAACTAAATATATAAATAATTACGATTTTTTTAATAAACAATCAATATTTAAAGGTAAAGGAAATCCTCTAATATATATATATGAAGAACCTTCAAAATGTAGAGCTATGATATATATATATTAATTAAATACATTATTGAGGACCGTCGTCGCGCAGTGGCGTAAGCGTCTGCCTGTAAACGCGACGGTTTGTGGGTTCGATTGCTACTCGAAGAAGATGGGTTTTTCTATTTCTATTTTCTTCGCTCTGGAAACTAGGCAAAGTGCGGCGGTTAGTTCCGTCACTCAACACGCAATGCCTCGAAAAAGGCGGAAAGTGGGGACGGAGAACGGAGTGTCTTAACACTAGGTTCATATATGCAGTTCCCTCTGCCTACGCTGCAATATGCGGGATAAAGCGTGAAGCTAAAGTAAAAAAAACTGCTTTTTACACACTAAAATTAGAAACAGATTTTTGAAAAAGAGACCAACTAAATATATAAACAATTACGATTTCTTTAATAAACAATCAATATTTAAAGGTAAAGAAAATCCACTAATATATATATCACAGCTCTACATTTTGAAGGTAAATTCTATACATTATTATTGAGGGTACGAGATTTCGAATACCACATCCGGAATTTTTGATGTAAAATTCACTTTGATAGCATATTTCATACTCTACTACTCTTCATTCTTAGGTTACGCTTTGTGATTTAAGAAATTATTAACGTTATAAGGTTTTATAATAAAAATAATGACATGTTATAATAAAACTGTATAGAAGATTACATCTGTACATTAAATATTCATTTTAAAGAAAAGTTTTTTAGAGGGAACCTACCTACCCTACCCTAGAGGGAACTGCAAGAACAATAGGAACCTAGTGTTAAGACACTCTGTTCCTTGCTTTTTCCTTCCCTACTTCCCACTTTTTTCGTGGCATTGCGTGTTGAGTGGCGGAACTCAACACGGCACTTTTGGCTAGTTGTTAGAGCGATGAAAATGGAAATAGAAAAATCCATCTTCTTTGAATAGGAATCGAACCCACGAATCGTGTTAACAGGTAAACGCTACGCTATACCTCTGCGCTACGACGGTGCTCAAAAGAATATTAAAAAATATTTATACAAGTGACAGTGGCCAATAGTTATGTGCGAATCATTGAATGACTTCTTCGAAATTTTTGTTGTTACATATGATTAAATATACGGTAAAAAGAAATAACTTAGCAAGGGATACAATTCCATGCAAACAAAAGAGGCAGCAAAAAATACATTCTTATAACTATAAGACATTCAATACCTCTAAAAAGACCTCTAAAACAAGTAAATATGGAAAATCTCATCACTATATAAAACATACTAACTTATTTCAAGATACTTTTGATGTGTAGAGTCGTATTCTTCCCAATTAATTCCGCGAAATTTGTTCTTTTCCCTCGACGCAGGAAGGAAGGCCTCTTGACGGGTGTTATCATTAGGATTCCTAGGTACAAAAATAAAATGTACAGTTTTGTATTACACATAATATAGATATTTCTGTCCCTAATATTTATTAAGTACAACCTCCCTTCTCTGCTTTTTTCTTCTCTATATATATTGAAATTGTTAGAGAGTGGCTCTAAGAAAACACATATAATTAGTTTATATAAATCTAACACAACTTTTAGGATCTATTCTGTAAGTGTAGTATTCTAATTCAATAGGCTTTGAAGCTTTCGGGAGATAGAAATTAGATCTTCTATTAGATCGAAAGGTCTTTAAGCATTTAGTAACTTGAACAATATATCGACTGAAACACAAAGGCTTACGTGACATTTTGTCGACGTTTGAATAATAATATATTCTACTATATGTATTAAATATACGACCCATATAATATAAATATTTTTTGTCTAGCACAGGAATTGAACCCATGTTCTTTAGGGCAGTAGCCCAAGTTTCTCTTCAATGAACTCCAGCAGTATGTCGATAATAAAACAAAACCACTTGTTAAGAACTTTGAACAATAAAGACACACTCTGATAAAGCTTTACGTCACTTCACTTACCCAGTTTTAGCGAAGTTCGCCACAAACAGCATTATTGACTCAGATAGCGATATCTCGGATTTGGTATAGTTTTCTAGGAAATGGGCAAAACCTTCGACTAAAGGTGCACCGAATACGTAAGGTAGTTCTTCACTGTGAACCGCTCCCATTCTCTATAAATAGTGTGTAATTAGTAAAAAAATTAATTATTTAGAATTATTAATGATTAATTATAATCTTAAGTATGTATAATTATGTAATTGAAATATATTTTTATTATTTGTTTATATATTTAATTGGAATAATTTTAAAAAATATATATATAATTAGTTTCTTTACAGAAAATAAAACAATTGCGGGTTATATTTGAGCATCTCTGATAAATTGAACTTACAATATTTAGTACTCAAATTTGTAATCGTATGCAGTTATTATGTACACAACAAGCCATATAAATAAGTTTACAATATTTTTATATTAATAATATGTTGTCAATTTTCCCTGTAATTATTAACTTTTGCTAAATTTCTTATTTCTATGTCAACAAGTATTCTCTGTTCTTTGAATACAGGACGAATTTCAAATCAATATATATAACGAAGCATAAATGCTCGTGTCTTTTGATTGCGTTAACTTAGAAGTTCGATTATGCTCTAACAGACGACACAGCTAATCGATGTTGTAACGTTTGTGTTTTTGAGGTCCCGTACCCTAAAAACTGCGTAAATTACAAAAACATCTTAAAAATATAACAATTTATCAAAGAGGTTGGTAAGTTGGTATAGTGCCACATTGTACACACGAAGAATGGGTTCTTTCTCTTTATTAAAAGAAAATATATTCTTTGTCCTGGTACTGGCAAGATGAATTTCAGAGTTTAGTTCTGATGATACAGACCATAAAGTAGAAGATTCGAATCTTCATCATCCAAATTCTTAATACTGCAGTGTTTTATAGTTTTCCAGGTTCGTTAAGATAAATTAGCGGTTAAGTAGTATACTCTGTGATAGTAAATTTAGATTTATATCTTGTTCTTGTTATCTTGAATTACAAGTAATTAGTAATGCTATTATTATGAACAACATAGTTATTATATACAACCTAATACCTTCATATTATACTACAAGGTTGATTTCAAATTTGGAGAAACGTCTATCTCATTATCGTCATTAAGTAAGGTACTTAGTAGGTACAATAAATATGAAATTGGCTTCTGAATATATAAAGAAGAAAAATAAAAGAAAAAGATCATATATTTATATGTATGTGTGTGCGTGTAATAAAGATTATATATATATATATATATATATATATATATATATATATATATATATATATATATATATATATATATATATATATATATATATATATATATATATATATATATATATATATATATATATATATATATATATATATATATATATATATATATATATATATATATATATATATATATATATATATATATATATATATATATATATATATATATATATATATATATATATATATATATATATATAAATTGACGCCATGATGGTGTTGAGTTACGCCACTCTGGACATCACTTTCAAATTTAGAGTAGAACACAAGGTATGTTAACACTCACTTGTTTCTGCATTAATGTATGTTATAAAATATTATATTTACTTTAATCTTGATTTAATCGCTCGTACGAGATTGTGAGTTAATTACGTTTCCAATTATGTTTAATGTGCCACAGTGAAATGTGCTTGTTAATCGTTATAACGAATTAAATTGAACATTTCTGACTTTGCTTAATTTTTGGGGATAAAATTTAAAACCTTACAATGTATACCTATTAAGATAAGGAGTTTATTTATTTACTTAAATATTGAAATTATTGTCACCTTACTTTAACTGTACTTATTCTTAAATGATTTTTTGTTGGTATATGAAATGTAGAGTTAAAACACTCCATTGCTCACTTTTCAACTTTCGACAAAATTTAGTGGCGGAACTCTACGATACGTTTTACAGACAACAGCTTACAGAAAGACTTATACAAGCCATTTTAATATATACATACCTGCGGATAAAATCCATCTTTGGTTTGATAATCAAACACATAGAAGTACGTCCTAGTTTGTCTGGAAGGCTGCTCATCGTCATTCATCACCTTAGCGCCGCTTAGTAAATCACCACTTTGTATGAGAGGGGCGACGTATTGAGCATCTGATAACGCTGATACCGTAGCATCTCTTGTGTTAATTGCATTCTGGAAATTAATCATGTTTTGCTTATCTATAATAATGATGTGCATATAATTTAAGAAATTTATTAGACCAATAATATAAGTAAATAGTAGGTATTACTTGTATGTAGTTTGGAAAAATTGATGCAAAATTACACTAATGATTCAAAAATTGATGTTTAGTCTTCTTTTAATTTGTATTCTTAAATGATGTTTTTAATGAATATCTCATTGTTTTAAGATGATTTAAAACTTAAATATTAAAGTATTACGTAAAAATAAAAATAAGTAATAAAAAAAAATATTCATTGATTCATAAATTGAAAAATTTCAAATGAGACTAAAATAAAAAACTACATACGCATTTCTACATACATACAGACATGCATACATGCAAATGTATGCACACATATTACATCGACACTAGTATATCAATACTGGAAGTTACACAGATAAGGTATTGACTCTAATTTATAACCAAGGCCAATATTCTCTATAATGAACTAAACATTACATTTATATACAACTAAAAGTCGTTTTAAAATCGATTCTAAATTGGAAAAATATAATTTTTTTTATCACCCTAGTAACAAGACAAAGCGTGGCGTTAAGCTCCGTTACTCAACACTCATAAATCATAAATATATAGCAGAAAGTGTGAAAGAGCATATTTTAATACGTTAAAAACAATATTTTAACAATGTCATATACCTACAGATATATAGGATGAACCAACAGTTGAAAACAAAAGTAAACAACAATTTTCATAATAAACACTCTGTCGTATAATATTTCATCATCTCTACAATTAAAACACCCTATAATCAATACGTAGCTAAATTGAATCCACTAAATCTATCTAAGAACGTTCTCGAGTAACGTCCGAAGGAAACTAAGGATAAATGTTGATGGCCACAATAAATAACCGTAATTCACCACCTGACGCTTTGATAAAGCTCCGATCCAATATAAACTTACTGATAACAAATGATAACGATTCCTTAAAGCTTTTTGATAAAAAAACAACTTGCTTATATTTATAGCTTTGTATTTTTTTATATTTTATAATAGTGTTTTATTATGTAAAGTGTCTGGACTCTGTATATATAAATGAGAGTTGCATATTCGATTAATATGTAAGGAAAGAATGTATAAAAACGAAACAAAATATAAAATCATCATCATTATATATTATTTGTGCAAGCTTTTTCTTTGCGGACACTTAGAGAAGCGAGTTTCTGACTTAGAATTTAACTTTTTGTAACTTTTTGAAAATTTCAAAATGGCGGATTGGTGTAAAATATAGTAAATGTTCGAACTTGGCACTGCGTAGAGATGTAGCCTCGCTATACATTCTCTACCGCATATATCATGGGGAGTGCTCTGAAGAACTGTTCGGGCTGATCCCTGCCGCCTCTTTCCGTCATCGATCTATGCGACAACTCTACCACCCCCACCACCTTGACAGTTGGCAGAGTACTACTGTACGTTTTAACAGAAATTTTCTGCCCCGCACCACAAAATTGTGGAATGAGTTGCCGCATTCGGCATTTCCGGACAGATACGACCTGCAGACCTTCAAGAAAAGAGCGTATTCCCATCTAAAAGGCCGGCAACGCATTTTGTAGCTCCTCTGGTGTTGCAAATGTCCATGGGCGGCAGTATTCACTTACCATCAGGTGATCTGTCAGCTCGTTTGCCACATATAATATAAAAAAAAAAAAAAAAAAAAAAAAACTTAAAAAGTTCAATTGATAATTGATCTAACATATTCCATACGTTAGCTAGTTAGATTTGCTTAAACAGTTCGAATGATAATCTAACCTATTTTATATGTGGACCAATTGGACTTACTTGACTAACATTTGTGCGAGTTCTATCGTATCTTGTATTTTAATAAAAAAATATTTTTAACTTTCGTACCCTAAGAAATGTTTGGCTAAGCATTTTTTTTATAGTTTAAGATGGAATATTTGGCCTACTTCCTGAGTCAAGCTTAGATTTCAAATATGTTAGGAATGAATAAGAAAATTCAAGTGGCATAGAAATGAAACATAGGCCTTGTAATAAAAGCCACAGTCTGAATTCCATAAAAATATTCTAGTGAAAGAGAGCTAGTATACTAAAGGCGAACACTATACTTCACAAGATCGTAGGAATCTAAACGTTTCACACTAGATTTCCACTGCCTTGTTAGATACAGTATAAAGCGTAAATGTAGTTTTTTTTAATTAAAATAGTTAAATATTTTAAATAAACGAAATGAAAAAAAATCAAGAATCCCTTCAGTTTCAAACGACTAATTACGCTACAAAGCTGAAACGTTGAACTTTTGCGTGAAAATAATTATTTTGAGTAAATAATGTAAAGATAAATTTTTAGTGATTAGTAATTTGTTCTAACTAAGAACTTACAACTAAAAGAGTTCAGAATTAGAACTTAGAAATCAAGAATTATTATTAGATTTCATCACTAAATTTTATCTAAAACAGGTCATGAAAATGAAATAAGTGCTTTTAATTCAATGTAAGGGTCGCAAATATTTGTGTTTCATGACTTGAATGCATTTTTATATTAAAATTCAGAATTAAATTTTCTATTTTAACTTACGGTATCCCAAAAATATACGAAAAGTACGGAGAGTATCTTAGCACTATATATTCAATATACATGTGCCCCTTTAATTAATGAAGTAAGAATGAGCAATATGTAATAATAATTAAGTCCCCTATTAATAGTTCTAGATAATAATTAATATGTATCTAATGAAAAGAGAGAGGATACTACTTCAGATTCATCAGAGGATCGTCGGGGCGCAATGGCGCAGCGACTACCCGCAAAAGCGATAGTTTGCAGGTTCGATTCCCACTCAGGGAGGGAAGATTATTTCATTTCTGCTTCCTTTGCTCTGGCTACACGAAAGTGTGGAATTGCGTTCCGCCATTAAACACGTGATGCCTCGAAAGGCGAAATGCGAGATTTGAAGTGTCTATACATTAGTTCCTACGGTACCCTCTGTCTACCCTGCTATGAGCAGGATAATGCGTGAAGCTAAATATTAGTTTTATATATTAGTAACAATGCTATAACTAATATTAAACATAGAAAAGTAATTATAAGTTGAAGATTTGAAAGCTCGCATGTACATGTACGTGTTTCCACTTGTATTTTTAATGTAAAAAAATGAAATGTCTTATATTTGAATTATTAAAACCTCGCATGAAGTTAGTTTATTTACATTGTATTGATATCATATTTGAATAAAATTTAAAAAATAACACTGCTACTACTTGAATTCATTGAACATTGGAACCATAAAAATACATTTACATATAAATTGGAAGTAACTAATCAAGTAACTAAAATAAGAACTAAGACTAATTAAAACTAATTAAGACTACTTAAACACCTTATTTTACAGAAACAATAAATAAAGCATAATAAGCATATTTAAACAAACATAGCGTTGCATTATTAAAAACAAACCTCTACCGTTCTCTCCCAATCAGTGTATTCGTTGACTATCGTATAGAATATTTCACTCAAATGGTACGTATACGAGTTCCTCACGTATGTTCTGAAATGAAACCGCGAATAATAATAAAAAAGAACTAAGAAATTTGACACATAATGAAAATGAATAAAATATATTTTTTGTTATAAAATATGACAAAAACCAGATGGAAAACAAGTCACAGCGTAAACGCGAAGGAAGTGGGTTTGATTTCTATCTAGAGCAATTAGTAATTATTTTTATTTTTTCTCTTTAGCAAATATTGTGGGTATTACGTCGACAATCATTATGTGATAAACACTTTCAATATGACATTAAATACAATCGTTTCTTGGCTTCACTCTCTATCCCTTACACAGTAGAGGGAATCACAGGAACTTTGCTTTGCTTTCCGCCTTCTTTCAAAGCATTGTATGTTGAGTGGCGAAACTCAATGATGTGCTTTTCTAGTTGCCAGAACATAGAAAATAGAAATGAAATTATCCATTCTTGAAGTAGAATAGTACGGTTGTGGGCTCAAGAGCCCTCAAGCCGTCCGAAGATATCGAACCCACTGAGCCTCGATGCCACTACGCACCGCCATTACAGTATTTATAATACTAATATAATAATATGTTATAATAATAATTACATATAATAATATGTTAGTAATATTATGCTTATAATATTAACAAAAATTAAATGATATAGCAAAATTGAAGAAAATATACCACAAAACAATATAGCGTCATCAATTATAATTCACACGACGGCTACGAAATACAAGCTATCACCCTCCTGTTGTTTTATTATCTACTAGCTTTATTGTGCAATAAACATTGAATTATGTAAAAGGGCAACCCTTAACATAACTTAAATAATAAACACGATGCCATAAACAGAAAATATTTAACTTGTTCAGGAAACACTTGTGAAAAATATATTACATTTCGTATATGAAAAATATTGCAAAATAAATATCAATATGAATTTTATTATTTTACAGTAATTATGGTTTTTAAAATTCTAGAATTCAATCAAAATCTTAAGTACTTATATATTGCTCTACAACAAACTATCTTCTAGTGAAAGTCTTAAAAAATCGATTTAACTGTTCCGGAGATTAGCCTAAACTAACGAAAAGGGGAGACAAATTCAATTTTTATAAACTTTCCTTGCGTTCATATAACTAAATTTAATATAATATGCATACACAATTGCCTAAAACTCACAAACCGACACATAAATTTATTTTAATTAATAGTTCTTTTAAGTTACGCCTTACTAGATGTTATTTGTACCACATTTAATAAAAATATGTTAGAAAGTATGTATAAAAATTGATATATTTAAATTTCTGTTATATTTCATTCATCCTGGATATTGAGTCTCCCGTATCAATTCAACGAAAAGTTACAAAAAAATATTTTGTTTACTACACTACACTAGATGAAAAATCCATTTCCAATTTTAGACGAACCTCAACATGCGGTCCCGTTTTTCCGGCTCGATGCCATTCTGAATATCGTGCGCGGAAAATTTCCATAGAGCTTCGCACGTCACAACACCAAATAATAGATCGTATTTATTTTGAAACAATCGTCGGCCACTGTCACTTCTTTTTATGTGGAAATTGTTCTGATTCATATTATTTAATGGACCAAAACTAGGAAATCAGATGTAGAATGCATAGTTAAGAAATCTTTGGCGAAATCCGTTTTTATGACCACTCCATCGACGGATGGTCCGAAAGCGGTCAAAAAATTAGGTGCTGATATGTCAAAGGATAACAGTTCCTCAATAGACGCGTCCCGTAAACAGTCTACTATGATTTCGTGGTCTTTCGCCAGGTCTTCTGGTATACTGCAATTCATATGCTTTGCCAATTTTAGTGAGTAGTAAACAGGGTCGTCCACAATTGCCCAAGAACTTAATGCTGATCCAGATAGAAGAATGGCTCGATGAAAAAGACCTGTAATAAATATTCATTGTAAAATCGGTAGATAAATACTAGGTGCTGGTCAAATTTGTAGAGCTTAGGTATAACCTCAGCATTAACCTTAGTATAAGCTAAGTATAATTAAGTATAAGTATAGATTTACATTTTTTATAAAGCAGTAGGATAGTATATTCGAAAAACATATGGTTTATGCACTCTATGTATATACATATAAACAAAAAGCATAAAAATTTATAGGATACGCTTACTACGCTTGCTTGATACGCTAAGCTTGAAAATTGAAAAAAGAAAACACTCAACGCTCGTTTTAATATATCAAAGTATAGACAAATATTGACTAACATTATTATTACATTCCGTATTTCCAGTCTAGTGAGCATTTTAATGAAATATATGAAAGCTTCATATAGGCTACACACAAACATACACACACACACACACACACATATATATATATATATATATATATATATATATATATATATATATATATATATATATATATATATATATATATATATATATATATATATATATATATATATATATATATATATATATATATACATATATATATGTATAAGAACGTTTACTTCTTGATTTTGCTCATATATTTTTAACAAATACAATTACTTGCATTTAAGTTAAAACATTTCGAATCTAGTATTAAACTTCTATATAACAGAATAACATTAGAAACTCCAAAGCAAATTACATCGATGTCTAAATCACAGAAAATTCAATTATCCCTAATGAAGTAGATCAAGTAAATCACGTCATTTAATTAGCTGATTCAACACTCTTACATTTGATAGACGTCTAGGTCTTCGTCAAGATGAGTATTAATTATATTTACTTCGTAATCATTTATAACACTTGAGTATTATAATTATGAGAAATGCTTTCATATTAATGTTATATATAACGTGATTGGTGGCTTTTACATGTATTTTTTACGTAATGTAAGATGATTCTTTGCAGGTCTATGGAATGTCATATGATGCTAAGTAACTTAAGATTACTTTGAAAAGGCAGTATTTAAATATATGACAAAGAGGTTGAAAATGTTAAATTTCAATGACTACTACTAATACATGAATATTATATCAAAAAATCATCATTTGAACATCAATAAACTAATCATTCTTTCCTCTTTTAGGTTTTTTAATATCTCATCTTCTCTTATGCCTACTTTATGATTTTAAAATTTTCTTATATTCTTATGCCTATAAAAAAGTTACAAACCTGGCATGACCGTAGGCGATATCATTAAGAAATTAATACACGCCGCTCCCGATCCATGGCCCATTAGAGTAATGTTAGTTGGATCACCTCCAAACAATGCGATGTTCTGTTGCACCCAATGCAAGGCTGCTATTTGGTCCATTAAGCCGTAATTTGCTACTCTAGCTTTTAAATGAGGCTTTGGGTTTGCGTTTAGGAAACCTGTGAATTAATGTTGATTTAGTAGATTTTTATTGGATATATATATATATATATATATATATATATATATATATATATATATATATATATATATATATATATATATATATATATATATATATATATATATATATATATATATATATATATATATATACATATATATATATATATATATATATATATATATATATATATATATATATATATATATATATATATATATATATATATATATATATATATATATATATATATATATATATATATATATATATATATATATATATATATATATATATATATATATATATATATATATATATATATATATATATATATATATATATATATATATATATATATATATATATATATATATATATATATATATATAGATAGATAGATAGTTAGTCGAATAAGTCGAGACTAGGCTACAATTTGTCCATACTAATGTCAACCAGGACGAGAAAATTTCGAGCTAGCATCAAATATCTAATCAAATCATCATTTCACACTGGCCCACTATGGATTTATTATTTTCAATATTAGGTCCAAAATATTTAAGCTTATACTGACTGAAGTGTGTCAAATTTATGTCATCATGAATAAAATCAGTCAGTCAGATCTCCATAAGCTATGAGTACTTAGAGCTGATAGAGTATATATATGTATAATTATTATGTTAACATAATACTAAAAAATATTTTAAACATGTTAAATAAATGTTTTATTATATAAACGAATCATTACATCGCATAATATAAACTTCTCAACATGACCGACTTTTTCTGTTCAAATTCAATGGCTTGAGTACTAGAGGTCGGATTATAAAAATTTCTGTACCATATATATTACTATGTATAAAATGATGTATATCAAACTTTGTAATATGATTTATATAATATGTTGTTTACAACATTATTAAATTTATTATAAAAACGTTGCAAATGTTGTAGAAATCTGATTGTATTCGCAGAGCTTGTAGGAGAAATTATGCATTTGCGTTCAATGCGTTTAAATCTATTTTAGGATCGTCGTGGCGTAACGCGTAAGCATCTGCCTGTACGTACGCGAATATATCTAGTATTTTAGCTTCATACTGTACCCCACACCTATCGGGTTAGACATAGGTTCCTTACATTTATAACACTTTAGGCACCCTGTTTCCCAGTTTGCGTATTAAGTGGAAGATCTCAAAGCTGTGTTTTGTCTTGTTGCCACAGTAAAAATTAATATAAAGTATTCTTCTCGAGTGGGAATTGAACTTGTCTCGTTCACAGGCACTTGCTGTGTACGTAGAGGACGTAATCATATACTACAAATAGTAGCCAAAGATAACATACTATATTGATTTAGTTTTATTTTTAGCTTTACGCTTTAGTCACCCCAGCTACCTTGGCAGGGATAGCCTAGAGTTAAAACAATCTTTTCCCATTTTTCGACTAAAGTAACAAAAAGCAATGTGTTTCTCGAGGAACTCTACCCTAATGTTTTATATTTCTAGCAGGCTCTCATAATTTAACGTATCAGAAAATGTTACAGTCTTGAAAATATAATGTTAAAAAAGCACGGCGTTGAGCTCCGCCACTCAACACGTAATGTCTCAAAATTGAGTGCAAAATGTAGGTGTGTAACCGTCGTGGCGCAGAGGCGCAACGTCTACCTGTAACGCGACGGTTACTGGGTTCGATCCCCAGTCGGAGAAGATGGATTTTTCTATTTCCATTTTCTTCGCTCTGGCATCTAAGGCAAAGCGCGACGTTGAGTTCCGCCACTTAACACGCAAAGCCTCGAAAACGGCGGAAAGTGGGGACGGAGTAAGCAGGGACTAAGTAATGGAGTGTCTTAACACTAGGTTCTTATAGTTCCTGCAGTTCCCTCTGCCTACCCTGCCATGTGCGGGATAAAGCGTGAAGCTAAAAAAAAAGAAAAAAAAAAGTAGGTTAACTCTAGAGTTACTCTTTTTATCCTGCTATGTGCGGGATAAAGTGTGAAGCTTAATATCTGTTATATGAAAATTAAACTGACTAAAATTAGGCTATTTAAGCCTACGAGAGCTTTTCGATTGTTTACTTCCGTTATCGAAACGAAGTAATGAAATTTGAAATTAGAATATTGAATGTTCATTTGAATGAATTATTTTAATTTAGTTTTGATATAATGATAAGGTTGAAGTGTGATTGGGAGGGAATTCATATTTTAGGGAATAATTTACATTATTGTCATTTGGCCAAATGAAACGCGTAGTTTAGTTACGATAAAAAGCTGCTGTTTTCTTTAGATTCACGTAGAACTAGATAATACAATATCTTAACAAGTTATTAAATCATATTGAAAGATGATATAAAATCATATAATTAAAAGACAAAGTTAAGCTTCATATATATTTGAAACATACATATTTGCTTAAATTCCAGTAGATTTTTTTAATGAATGCGAAATGCTCATAGGAACAGAAAATAGAGTAAAAGGAGAGGCATTATCTATACCTATAATATAAGTATAGTAAGTCATCTTCAAGATAAGATTTATGTTAATATATATTTCACAATATGAATAAGTCTATTATTATTAATTAAAAATAAGCGCTTGAGTAACAGATAGTTAATGCGGTGTAACGTTTCATAAAATATTTATATGACCCATAGAAATATATGACTACATATTGCTATACTTTTTTAACACGCTGTATCGCATAGTTTTTAGGTATGATGGCGGAACACAATACCAAAAGCTACTATATAGATAAACCGTAAACAGAAATGGGGTAATCCATTACAAAATCTACATAATAGATTATACTATTAAAATATTTCTAATCTTCTTCTATCTTTAAATTATTTCACTTAGTATCTAGCCGTAAGTACTTGCCGTTTTTATTTCAGTAGATTTTGTAAATTGTGTAAATTATTATTTCCAACTAGCGGATTTCAAAGTTACAACTGCTACGTTTAATATTGTAATATATCATTTTTGTCCTCGGGTAATTAAACTTTTTACATTAATTTGCTCTTATAATAATATAAAATGCGGCGTTAAGTTCCACCACTCAAAATCCAGACTAAATTAGACTAAGCTAGACTAAATGTCTAACATAATGACTGATTGTAGAACACTGAATGTCATAACACTAAAATACACAACCTAACCGGTTATTTACGGTATACAGGGTGAACTTAATAGCATTCAAAACAGTAAAGATATCTCCTTAACCCAGACTAAACTAGACTAAGCTAGATTGAATGTCTAACTTAATGACTGATTGTAGAGTGTCATGACACTAAGATACTCTATCTAACCTGTTATTTCCAGTATACAGGATGAACCTAAAAGCATTCAAGCAGTAAAGGCATTTCCTTACAAAACAATATTATTTAAAGGAAATGTTATTTCAAAATCTATTTACTCTATTACATGCTACATTGAGTTCTCTCAATGCAATGGCCATTTCGTTTCGCGGATAAGACACAGACAGACTAGCTGAATCGTGTTTAACTTTATCAATACATTTGCTTTTCAGTTTTACCCCATTTGCATATATAAAGCACAAAATGTCATTCGTTTCGTATTTGGTATGGAAATTGTAAAATAAAAGAGATATAGTACATTTGGATTTTAAAATCCACACACAGTTTTATTGAGTTGAGTACATTTATAATGTGAACAGATGAAATTTGTGATTTAATTATTAACTCTGTTGCGGATTGTAACGAAAAGTATATACAAGTGTTCTCTTTTTTATTCGTTCGTTTGACTTCGTTTGTATAAACTTCTATACGCTTGCTTATATTTAACTAATCAATCGATAATCGAGATTGAATTTATATATATATATATATATATATATATATATATATATATATATATATATATATATATATATATATATATATATATATATATATATATATATATATATATATATATATATATATATATATATATATATATATATATATATATATATATATATATATATATATATATATATATATATATATATATATATATATATATATATATATATATATATATATATATATATATATATATATATATATATATATATATATATATATATATATATATATATATATATATATATATATATATATATATATATATATATATATATATATATATATATATATATATATATATATATATATATATATATATATATATATATATATATATATATATATATACATACACAAATTCCTTTCCTTTATTTTAAAACGATTTTAGTGATTTCTAATTTGAATATTTCAATGCCTTTAAATCATTGATTCGTTCAGTTCTTGATTAATTTGAATTACAAATTATGACCTATTTTTCATTTCAAATTACAGAGTGCATGATTGACTACAGTTTCTTCGCGCCTTATTTTTCCTAATGTGTATTTTTGATATAAATACTAAGTACTTAGCGTTATACAATATTGATTTTAAAATAAACGTGTACAATTGGATATACAAATTAATAATTTTGAAATATTTGGAATACACAGATGGCGTTTTTATTACGTAAATTCAACATTAGAAATATTAAGCTTCGATATTACTTTACTCTTATTACGTCCATCTTCATATATCAATATAAAAATATTATAAAACAATTTTTGGAAAACATATACAAGCACTCAAGTAATTAACAACACATATTGTATGAAGACATTCCATCATTGCCTTAAAGAAAGTCGCCTTTTGCCAATATTATACAATGTGTTCCAAGTCACGGATAATGAGTTTCTATGCCTCGTTGCCAGGAAATTATTTTAATTAGACCAATTTAGAGTTTTATTGTTGGTTTCGTATATTATTTATTGTATTAACAATAATTTGCTGAATGATGTCTTCATTGGCTTTGTAATGTATTAAAATTAGTATGTAAATTTTTGTATTAGGAATATGTTTATTTATATAAATAGAGACTTTATAGATTATTCCAATTTATATATAACATAAATTTATTGTTAAAAACCAAAGACGGTTAGGTTAATTTAAATAATAATCGTACTTCGTATCATGAGTTTTGTAATGTTTCACATCGATTTTATAGTCTATATAGCTTTATAATTCTATGGTCTATTTATATTTTAATCATCTCAAGGGTATTGATATATATATATATATATATATATATATATATATATATATATATATATATATATATATATATATATATATATATATATATATATATAATATATATATATATATATATATATATATATATATATATATATATATATAATATATATATATATATATATATATATATATATATATATATATATATATATATATATATATATATATATATATATATATAAATACATACGGCAAAATCTAACTACGCTACGCTTCATCATGTAGGAGTAGAAAAATGAAAAAAAAAAATACTAACTCAAATAATAAATCTAATTCACAAACGTCGCGTTTGAATACACTACAGAAAATAAAAATTGTCAATATTTTTATCAATGTAATCTTACCTAATATTCCGAGTCTGTAGTTCAAAGTGACTACAATGAGATCTGTGTAGCTTGCAAGTATGGAGCCGTCGTAAGGACTTCCTGAACTCATAGAGTATCCATCGCCATGTATGTACACTAGTACTGGTAGCGCTAATTTTGTTTCATCCACTAAAATGTGAAGCAGTTTTATAATAACGAAGATATATAAAAAAATATTTATGTTGTAACAAACTATAAAAATATCGTTTTTAGCAAAGCAGATAGATTTCATTTCCAAATATTCCACGCAGTTTTTGAGATGACAAGTTTATTTGGCAGAATTTAACCTCGAACTATTTGTCTCGTTATCAGAGCTGGGAAATGAACTAATTTATTATGTGAATTGAACACATTTTAAGAATTGTTTCTCTAAATTAAAAATTAAATAAAATTTATATTAAAATTGAATGTATCTAATAAATACTTACTTTGTAAAGGGGCAAATATGTTTAAATAAAGACAATCTTCGCTTTGATTCTTAAGATAAGGTATCAGTCTTTTTATATAATCTAGTCTGCCTTTAGGCATTTTTTCTAAGAGGAGTCGCTCATCATCCAGGTCTGGAAGCTTTTGAGGACAAGCAGGGCCTGGACGGTCAGACACTCTGACACCATCCCATGGTGAAGGTGTTCGTGTGGGGCTAAATCTAAAATGTGAAGTATGATTTTACCTTATCGCTGTAACACGTAAATGGAGTATGCTGAAGAAGCTTAGTGTAAAGATATTGTAAGTAAAATAGTAAAACTAAACACAGCTCTCTGTGTTGACTTAGCTGACATTAAGAATGAAAATAATTGAACTCTCTCTGAAAGGGATTTGAACCCATAACTGATGCGTTTGCCACGACTGAAGAAAGGCGCTAGTTCTATAACAGCTTTTTAAAATAATGTCTAATATTGTTAAAACATTTCTCTACACACCTATTAGATCCAACAGGAGGCGTCGCGTAGGGCACACCTAAAAAAACTTCCAAAGGACTCAAGTACCTTTGTTCGTCCATCGCCAAAACAATCCCCTGTAATTTTCCATATTTAGTCTGAACTATCCTACTACTTATTTTAAACTTAACACTAGACTTGGGTAATGGATTATTAGGATTCAAATAGTATCGTTTATAATCTCCATAATCGCTGTACCCATTTCTTTCGTGTTCATAGAAATTGTGAGGAAATTCTTCATTATTGTAGAAAGGATTTTTATCGAAATTGACTTTTATATATTTATCTCGCTCTTCATAATCTTCATTTGGCTGATCATTCTGAACTTTCATATCGTTTTTAACTTTATCGCTTTTCCGATTCATATTTGTTGTGTTTGAATTGGCTGTTTGTAGAGATAGAAACAATATCAATAGGAATGAATATAAATTGAAACACACTAGTTTTTTGCTATCTGTACTCCGGTCATATTGACGCATTGCCTCGTTTTCGTTTTTAGTTCGCGCTTCATGAAACTGTCCAAGTGGAAACATATTTCGTCACGTTATCATTTTTGTGTTCGATTTATAGCTGTGTTTGTGTGTTGGCTTCAGAATTTTTGTTCGGCATCTGTAACAAAAATAAGTGAAATTAAGTAAATGGTAAAACTAAATTCGTCTTCAGTCTAATATTATTATATTTATAATAAAAATCCTTATAAATAAATAAATATTAATTAAGAGTTTTAATATAAAATATTTATTTGATTTTAAGTAGGAAAATTTATTGCTTAGACACTCCGTTTTCCGCTTTCTGCGTGTTGATGACGTTGGGACGCGGAACTCAAAACCGTGTTTTGTCTAGTTACCAAAATGAAATAATGAAAATATTTCATTTTCCGAACAGAAAATTGAAGCCATAACCAACAAATTAAATTCTACTTTTTTATTTTTCAAATTGTATGGATATAATTTTGCATCAAACATTGTCCTGCACATAACAGGGTAGAGAAAATAATGTTTGGACACTCTTTTTGATATTTTACGTGTTAAGTATTTAAACTGGATGCCACCCTATTGTCTAGTTACCAGAACAAAGGAAATTAATTCATTATCCAATAGAGAAAATTGAACTCACAAACACACAAACCGACCTATTATAAGGTAGATGGTTCTCAAAATTATATTTTAATACATTTAAAACACTCTTCAAATAACAAATTGAAACTACTTCTTCTTCTTCTTCTTCCTGGCATTAATCCCGGCCTTTTTTGCCAGGGTCTGCCTTCCGACTGAGTGCACTCCACTTCGCTCGGTCTTCTACATCCTCAGTGGACAACTTATTGGCTCTCATATCCTGTTTCACAACTTCCAGCCATCGCTTCTTTGGGCGTCCGGGCGGTCGAACTCCGGGGATAGACATATTAAGGCATTTTCTTCCAACATAGTCCTTAGGCCGGCGCATAACGTGGCCATACCATCTCAGGCGACGCTCTTGGAGTTTATCTGCTATGTCACGGATCCCCAGGCTACCTCGAATGAACGAGTTGCGTATGCGGTCTGACCGCGTTACGCCACACATCCACCTCAGCATCTTCATTTCCGTAACGTGTAGCTCCTGAGTGTGCCGAGATAATGCTGGCCAACATTCGCTGCCGTATAAAAGAACTGGTCGGATAATGCTCTTGTATATCAGACCCTTGAGTTTGGGCGGTATTCTGCTATCGCAGACCACACCAGTGACCTCCCGCCATTTGGCACAAGCAGCGCTTATACGGGCATGGACGTCGTGGTCGATGCCTCCAGACTCATGCATAACGGATCCAAGGTATCTGAACGTCTCCCTCTTAACGGCTGGCTCAGATCCAATGCGGATAGTGCTTAAGTCCGGGTTCCCGCAAGCCATGTACTCGGTCTTCAACACTATCAATATAGGCTTCGGGGATCCCTTTGGATCGCAATGCCCACCAGATATACTGACGTGGCACACAGTCAAATGCCTTCTGCAGGTCTAAAAAGGCCACATGCAGAGCTCTCCTTTTTTCCCTGTATGCCTCCATCAAAGACAAACAAATTGAAACTACTTAAATAATATAAATCTTTCAAGTTTCTTGAACTTAAAACTCAAAATATTCACCAGACAAATTGAAGTAAACGAATGGAGAGGAAATATTTTATTCATAACAAAACTTGTAGATAAAGATAAAAGGTAGAAAAATGTTAAAATTATATTACAGTAACTTGTATTTAAATAGACCACTTGCAACGAATGAAAAGGAATCGAGTTTTATTTGGGTACTTAAAATTTTTACGGTTGAATGGCACTTGAGATTCGGGTATTGAAAAATTTTATTTTTGATATATAGATATGAAAGGACGCTGATGTCTCTTTAAGTACCTTGGCAAGAATACTAATTTTGTTTAAAACTTTTTTTAATATAGGAACCCTCTTTCTAGATTCGCCCTCTTTAATGTTATGTAAATAAAATTAATTCATATTGAAATAATTATTTGTTAATAATTAATTAAAATAATAAATGTATTGTGGAATTTTGTTAGTATAGAGGAAAAGCTTAATAATAATAATTAACTAATTTTGTAAGGAACCATCTCAAAAACCGAAGAAAAGCTCTCTTACATCCTCCAAATAAACAGGAATTTACGTTAAGCTACACATAAAAGGTGCAGTCTAAAATCAGTGCAATATTAAAAAAATAAAAGCGGGGACGGAGAAAGCAGGGGCTAAGCAACGGAGTGTCTTAACACTAGGTTCCCACGATCCCTGCAGTTCCCTCTGCCTACCCTGCCTTGCGCGGGATAAAGCTAAAAAAAAATTAATAAAAAAAAAAAAAAAAAGAAAAAAAAAAATTAAAAAAATATAGATCTGATTGAAAACCCATTACAATATAATCCAAAGCTTAAACAATTAAATGGCGCAACTGCATATAATAGTCCGCAAACAAACGAGCCTCGTAACGCAAAATAGCCACATTGGAGGTTGTATTGAGTAATAAAATAAATAAAAACCGCATTGTTTTGACATCAAACAGTATTATTCGGAACAGTTAATGAGACTTTGTACTGGTTATTTATATTTGTTACCATAATATTATTATAATACTGATTATAATAATTCTATTATTATTATTATTTAAATGTGAAAATGTGTATGTTTGTACGTTTGTTATGATTTTATGTCAAAATTATTGAACAGATTTAGAGGAAATTTTGCATATATAGCTTATATATCAAAATAGTATATATTGTACAATTCAAGAGAAATAAATAAAATTCATGAGTACCGTCGTGACGCAGAGGTGAAGCGTCTGCTCTCAGAGGTTGAGGTATGTGAGTTCGATTTCCACTCGGGGAAAATGGATTTTTCATTTCTATTTTATTCGCTCTGGCAACTAGGCAAAGCGTGGTGTTGAGTTCTGTCACTCAAAATGTAATACGCATGTGTTGCGTTTTGAGTGGCGGAACTCAACAGCGCGCTAGTTAAGTAATACGTAAGTAATACTTGAAAAATGGGGAACGGAGTACATTTACACTAGGTTCCTGCGGTTCCCTCTGCCTATACTTTATTAATAACTTAGGCACAAGATTATGTTTTCAATTCAGAATTTTCATACGTGTAGTTAATAAATCAAACAATAAGTTTTTTTTTCTTTATTTTATTTAGGGACTTTTATACTAATGTACATGCCAGCCCCATCGTAACCTAATTACATTAATTTTAATATATATATCTAGTCTATAAATAAACTAATCAAATGTGACTTATGAATTTGAACAATGTTATAAACTCATTAGATGTTGGTCTGGCAAGAACACGTGAAAGTACACAATAAGTAAAACAGTATACGAATATTTCCGGGAATGTTTCAGTTTTAATATGAAGCCGTTAAGGAAATCAAGTGAGCATAAAAGGATGTGACTTATTTTTACTTTGGGAGGCACGGTCGAATAGTTTTATTTATGATGCTCATCGCAACTTTTACGTTTCATTTGACATGGTCGACGTAGTAGATTGAATTTAGCGAAGGTTTTTTTTAGTAATAATATAAATTATTAGTATTAAGAAGCGACTATGTACATGTGTACATATACATATATCGATAAAAACTAGTATCTCTGATTCACCCAAACAAAAACAACTACAATACTAAACAATATCTTGTATCTATGCACTTTACAATAGAATTTTTTTCACTATCAATTTGTTAACAATTCAGATTTCAAATATTCATACAGTTGTATTCTAACAGACACTATTGTTTTAGATTTTTGCTGTATACATTTTTTTGTAGTTTGAGTTTGAACATGGAAATATTTTGAAAATATAAAAAAATGTTTTTTGTTTAAAAAAAATATATGTATAAAAAAATATATAATATGCAGAAGGAATACCAAGACCCTTGGAAACCTAGTGTTAAGGTACTCCTTTTTCTTGCTTTTCGTGTTATTGAGGCATTCCGTGTTGAGTGGCGGAACTCAACGCCGCGCTTGCCTAGTTACCAAAGCGGAGAAAATGGGTATAAGAAAAGCCATCTTCCCCGACTAGGATAGACACAATTCGTCGTGTTTACAAGCAGAAGCTACGCCTTTACGCCACGACGGTCATCAAACTTAACAAAGACCTGAAAAAATCTTGATGAGCATTTTGAAATTTTCTCACATACACCAACCGCGAAGTTACTACCTTGATAACTAATTTAAAAGATATAAAAATCTGCAATAAATACTAAACAATACTAAAAAATAACAAATGCGTACATATAATATAATACTTATTATAGATAATAATATATAATATTACCAATATTTAGTTTTATTCAAATCAAGGATCACGGCTCTAATTTATTATAAAGATTGGCACACCTTAAACGAATATAAAGCAATCTAGCTGATTTTAAAGAAGCGAGAGTGAATCGCGTCTAAAGTAAAGAGAAATTCATTCGCGTTGAAATTTTACACGAAATCACATTGAACATCTCATCATCTGAAGATGAATCTGTCATCTTCAAATTAAGATTAAACTTTCAGCGGAGCGTCTGTCAGTAAGCGCTATAGTTTGCAGTTCGATTCCCACTCGGGAACAATAGATTATTTCGTTGCCATTTTCATCGCTCTGGCAACTACACAAGCGAGGGGCTGAGTTCCTGGGGTTTCTTCTTCCTGCCCTGCTATATGCAGGACAAAGCCTGATGCTAAAAATAATGTAGGGATCTAAAATCTTCTTAATTTCCTTCTATCCATATATATTATATGTTAAATTGCTGCGTTAGGATAGTATCTTAATTTAATGTTTTAAGCAATTCTACCTCGAGACTAAATAGACATAATGAATTTTACTCTCAAAAATCTGACGCTGTCGGCGCTGTGCTTTTTAGTTTTATTCAGCGGAATCTCTCAAGCTTTCCTTTTAACATTGTAAATAAAAATTAAAATGTAAAGTGTTACTCCATTAATAATAAAGTATGTCGCAATATTATATAGCACATAAATAATATGCATGAAAGAACAGAAGTTTTGAACTTATCAAAGAAACAATCAAATCTTTAATCTTTATTTTTTTAGCTTCACGTTTTTATCCTGCACATGGCAGGGTAGGCAGAGAGAACTGCAGTAACCGTGGAACCTAGCGATAAGACACTCCGTTGCTTAGTACCTGCTTTTTCTGTCCCCGCTTTCCGCCTTTTACGAGGCATTGCATGTTGAGTGGCGGAACTCAACGCTGCGCTTTGCCTAGTTTCAGTTTCAGTTTCTAGTCAGAGCGAAGAAAATGGAAATAGAAAATCCATCTTCCACGAGTGGGGATCGAATCCACAAACCGTCGCGTTTACAGGTCGTGCTCGTGGTCGTCGTGCTTACGCATCTGAGCCACGACGGTCCTCGAGTCAAAATTTTTTTCTACCATATAAATAATAGTAAAAAAATTAAACACACAAGATAAATATAAGATCTGGAATATTTCATAATTAAACGTAATGTACAGCGTATATAAATTAAGGAAAATTAAGGAAATTCTTTAGTGTTATGTACATATATTTTTGATTTTTTTGATTTTAATAAACTAAATTTAGAAATAATCTGTATGTATCATAAAATCCACGCTAACAAAGTTTAGGCATTTATATGTTATTTGTATAATTTCAAAAGTAAATGTTCAAAAGAGATATATTCCATCTGTCTAACTCGAAGATATATGGAACGTAATTCTGCACAGTGCAGGGTCATCAATAATCATGCATAAAAATGCATCTTCCACCATTTTTGCTAGAAACTAAGAAGAATTTGTGATAAACTACTTTTGCTTACATGATTTATATGTAACCATATTTTATGTAATTTTTATGGAACACACGCTAGAGAGGTGAAGTAAGTATTTAATTAGGGGCTTTAGTAGCGTTGGTTATAGGTTTGAGTCTCATAAAGTTTATATGTAATTAGGCTTCTACGACATCTTGGCCTATTAAGTCAAATGGAGTTTGATTTTAAACATGACATATTAGTGTTCAAATTACTCTGGTCACTTAGTCAGACAGGACTGTGAATTATATCAAAATGATTACGATAAAAATAACATCAGAATATATTTTTTATCGTTATAGCCTTCCTCGGATAAGTGTTTATTTCAGTATAACTATTTTTAAATTTAAATCCGTAGTTATATAGAGAAACCAATCAAAAGTGTTTTGTCTTATTATAGAGGAGATTTAGAGCACCAATAGGATTTAAAATGGGATTGGCAACAGTAATATTTTACTTTGAACTCTCGATAAACGTGTAATATTTTATGTATTTAAAATGTCCTACGATATTTAGTTTTTTATTTTATTCTAAATTCATGAGATGTAAATAATTTTTTTTTAAGTAGCGAAGAAATTAAATAATTATTGCTTGTATAAGCCAAGCACATATAATTTTTCAAGTTATTAACATAATTATCAACATGAGAGAAGAATGTCTTAAAAACTTCATAAATTAGAAAAAAAGAACTCTAAATCATTACATTATTATTAGATAAATCCAATAATAAAACATTTTGTAGTTTATAAGCTGTAGCCATTTTCCGTTTACGTAGAAATTTCAGGAAATCCTTTTCACGTGCTCCTCTACTGTAGCCAAGGACACTCATCAAATCAAATTTCTAAGTTATGTCATTTCAGTACGGAATTTTAACTAATATACTTTTTTATTATTATTATTAGCTTCACTCAATTTTTAATCCACACAAGACAGGGCAGGCAGTGGGAACCTGCAGGAACCCTAAGAACCTAGTGTTAAGACACTCCATTCCCTGCTTTCCGTCTTTTTGGAGGAACTCAACGTCGCGCTTGCCTAATGTTCAGAGTGAAAAAAATGGAAATGAAAAAAACCATCTTCCCCGACTGGAAATCAAACTCACTGTCACTGTTGCGTTTACGTGCAGACACTACGCCCCTGCGCCGCGATGGTCATCTTACTACTACTAATATACCGATTTCATATATTAAATAATAAATTGAGAGCTATTAAACTACTCTTTAATTTTAAGTGCGTACTTGATATCAATTTTAAATCCCTGTTGAAAACGGATTCACGGCTATCAATAATATCGGCGTGCCACAAGGACTTAACTTGAACCTCATTTTGTATGTGAATCATTTATTATATAATTATTTTATATGAAAATGTTTTTATGTGAAATCCTGATGAAATACTATTACTTACTTAATATTATATTATAGCTTCAGATTTTTTTTCTCTTGGGTCGTGTGGTGTAACTAAACGCCGTGTTTTGCCTTACCAGAGCACAAAATTTAAATAATTTAGTTCCCTCAAGAGGGAATAAAACCCACAGCCACTGTGTTTCAAATAAAGACAACTTTCTGTTATACCATTCTTCTAAGTCATTATATAATACAATAGCTACTGAAATTCCTAAAAATAACACAAATGTTTTTTTGTATCATCTCTATCTAAAAAATATAAAAAGAAATATGAAAATAGATCACTTCAAAAGAAAGTTTCATATAGTGCGATATAATAGAGTATATGTGTTTGTATGTCAAGTAATCTGTTGGTCTAATCGCTTTGTAACATCTACTCGAGTGACAATGTTAAAGAACATCATGTAAAAATTTCTATGAAAATCGCTGATTTTCCAGTTTATAATTTTTTTAGCTTCACGCTGTGTAAGCAGATTAATATTTAGTAACCAAAATATTGATTTCTTTAACAACCTATTAATAGTCATTTACAATAGTATGAACTTATAGATGTCATTATAACTTATAACGTTTTCTTGTTTGTTAACGCCTTGAACAGATTTTATTTGTATTTTACTTTGTACAATTTTAAGGCTGTGGCAGTGCAATGAATTAAGGTATTATATAAAAGTGGAGAACGAGCTTTCACTTGGCGGAATAGATAGTACGATAAAGCGTGATGTAGAGTTACGCTACTTAACGTATAGTCTACGAGTTTGGGCAGATTTATGACAATGAAGGGTCTATACAAAAGATTAAATACCTAGGAAACTTTATTATAACTACAAATTTTTACAGTACAACTTATTTAGTGACAAATTACTTGTATTCGTTCTCTTTATTAAAACTTATATACTTTACAAATAAGGCAGATGGAAGTTGACGAAGTTGAGAGGACGTTGAAGCCTCTGCCTGTAAACGCAACCGTTTGTGGGTTCGGTCCATTTCCATTTTCTTCGCTGTGGCCACTAGACAACGTGCGGCGTTGATTTCGCCACTCAACCTGCAATTTGTCGAAAAGGTGGAGAGCAGGGAACGGAGTGTCTTAACACTAGGCTCCCCTCGTTCCTGCGGTTCAATCTGCCTGCCCTGCTACATGCGGAATAAAGTGTAAAGTTAAAAAAGTGTAACAAGTTTCTAGAATGTTCTCTTCATATATGTATTTGAAACTAATAGATATTAGTGAAAAAAACTTCACTTATCAAAGTTTTACACTGTATACCACAGATAACAGGTTCATGAGATAGAACCATATTTTTATATTATTATAGTTGCATTGAACGGCGGAACTCAACACCGCGCTTAAATATAACAAGCAATTTACTGAGTGAATGTTTACTTAAAATCATATCAATATACCATTTCATAGAGTATATCAGATTACAAACAGAATAACAGCAAAAGTCAACATCAATAATGAGAATTACGTTCTGACGTTCATTTTTGACTTGATTAACAGTTTGTAATTAACTTCAGTAACTTGTCGAGTACACTGAGAACTATGTAATAAGCCATAGTAATTAAATTTTGTGCTATATAGCAGTTCTTAACATTGTGTTTTGTCTCATAACAAATTACATGTCAGAAAAAATATATAAAATTGTGTAATAAAATTAAGGACTTAAGAGTAATGACATCTGCGCAATGATCTGATATACCAGATTTTATTACTCTTACGTCCATAAATGAAAGCATAGTTTTAAATAATCTTATTTTTAAATTAAAAAAATCATGACGGCATCAATTTATAAAAATCACGAAATGAAAATAAAATATCCTGTGCCCAAAAAAATTAAAATTCCTGACTTTTTTGTTTACGACTGTATATGAAATATTTTACCATATAGGTAGTATCGAAAGCGCACTATATATATATATATATATATATATATATATATATATATATATATATATATATATATATATATATATATATATATATATATATATATATATATATATATATATATATATATATATATATATATATATATATATATATATATATATATATATATATATATATATATATATATATATATATATATATATATATATATATATATATATATATATATATATATATATATATATATATATATATATATATACATATATATATATATATATATACATATATATATATATATATATATATATATATATATATATATATATATATATATATATATATATATATATATATATATATATATATATATATATATATATATATATATATATATATATATATATATATATATATATATATATATATATATATATATATATATATATATATATATATATATATATATATATATATATATATATATATATATATATATATATATATATATATATATATATATATATATATATATATATATATATATATATAGCTTATTATCCAGCTGCCGGCATCATATTACAAGATAAACGCACAATATGCAACAATGTACATAGATAATTTGAAATTGTACTGTTCATTTGGAATATTACATTCTCATTACTGGGTATTACATGCTTTACATAGTCATATATATGTTACTCGTTATATATATATATATATATATATATATATATATATATATATATATATATATATATATATATATATATATATATATATATATATATATATATATATATATATATATATATATATATATATATATATATATATATATATATATATATATATATATATATATATATATATATATATATATATATATATATATAACAGTAACATATATATGACTATGTAAAGCATGTAATACCCAGTAATGAGAATGTAATATTCCAAATGAACAGTACAATTTCAAATTATCTATGTACATTGTTGCATATTGTGCGTTTATCTTGTAATATGATGCCGGCAGCTGGATAATAAGCTATCTAGTTAACACTCGGCTAGAGGTGTGACCGGACGATTTATTAAATCGATATTATTTTGTGGTGTTTGGTCAAATATAAATAACAAAATCGATTTTGTTTACATAACAACACAATTTAGTGATACAACACATCGTTGTCTACTCGAATCTTCAAAAACAACGCAGAAATAGCTTGTACCATTTATATCCGTATATAGATAAAATATTAGTTTCGTTTAAATTGGACAGACGCTACACAGTCTCTGGGGTGGTTGCAGAAAAGTTATCGTAGAACTTTCATTCTTTTCTTGCTGTAACTTTGGAAAAATGAATTATTCGCTATAAATGTTTGCTGCTAATATCAATTTTGTATAACAGCTAATGGATATATTGAGAACAGTCGTTAATATTTAAACGTGCTTTAGGTAATAACTATATACAATTATAAGTAATTTACAATTTGTTAGATTCTAATTTATTTAGAGAATCGCACCCTGAACTATTTAATATATCCGTGATTTGTTTGTGTATATATATATATATATATATATATATATATATATATATATATATATATATATATATATATATATATATATATATATATATATATATATATATATATATATATATATATATATATATATATATATATATATATATATATATATATATTAGATTCACGCTTTATCCCGCACATGGCAGGGTAGGCAGAGGTAACTGCAGGAACCATAAGAACGTAGTGTTAAGACACTTCGTTACTTAGTCCCTGCTTCTGCCTGTAACGCGACGGTTTCTGGGTTCGATCCCCAGTCGGAGAAGATGGATTTTTCTATTTCCATCTTCTCTCTGCTCTGGTAAACTAGGCAAAACGGAAGAAAGTGGGGTGGGAGAAAGCAGGGACTAAGCAACGGAGTGTCTTAAAACTAGGTTCCCACGGTCCTTGCAGTTTCCTCTGCCTACCCTGCCATGTGCGGGATAAAGCGTGAAGCTAAATATATATATATATATATATATATATATATATATATATATATATATATATATATATATATATATATATATATATATATATATATATATATATATATATATATATATATATATATATATATATATATATATATATATATATATATATATATATATATATATATATATATATATATATATATATATATATATATATATATATATATATATATATATCGATATATATATATATGATATATATGTATATACATATATATATATATATATATATATATATATATATATATATATATATATATATATATATATATATATATATATATATATATAATATCTAATTTGTATACAATATAATATTGTACTATTAGATCACATTAATATCATTCCAGATTAGTTTGGTAGAGAAGTTAACATAATCCCTGATAGGCGGGGAACAAATTAACCGATGGCATTCGATCGATCGTGTTCATAATGTCCACAGCTTATATTATCAAGCAGCTAGCTCGTTATTAAGTAATATATTTCTAATAAATATGAAACAGATATATGATTCTCAATTAATTTGGGAACAGAAATATAATAAAAGGACCGTTCGATTACTACTTTAGTGGGATAGAGTATTTCATTTATTTTTATTTTCTTTGCTCTGGTGACTTGGCAAGCGATGGCGTTTAGGTATCGTCACATAATACTCAACAAATGCCTCGTAAGAAGAAAAGCTGGTAACGTAATATAGAATTTGGTTGACACTAGGTTCCTACGATTCCTGCGGTAAAAAATATATATTTTAGGTATTTTTTTCTGCACAGACCATTAGACGATTGAGGAAATGATTGTCAATGGGAGGTATAAATTGGCTGTAAATTCTCAGCTCTAGTAATTTTCACTTGAGGAAGACGAGGCAAGACGTTGAGTTCCGTCACTTAATACGTAATATTTTCAATATAAGAAGGAAATTAAAGACACAGAGAGTCTTCGCTGTTATATAGATGTTAGAATACAGCGTAATGATTGTTGTTCAAAAAAGGAAAAATATCTTATACCTAATTTACGTTTTTTTTATTTAAAAATATTTTGCTCTACAGACACTTGGTCCGTACCCTTTTTTAACTTATACTATATGTTCTTATCACAAATATTGATTATATTAATACACTATATATAGAATAAATATTTGTCATAATACAAACACATCATCTATAATCAACATCTATAATAATCTTTACATTTTTTATATTCAATATTACTTAGAACTAAGGCTATATAGCTGATAAGTGAATTACACAAGTTTATACATTTCATTTTTGGTGTTATAAATAAAATTAAGTTATATAATGACAAAAAATACACTTTGATGCGATCTTAAATGTTAGGGCACATTCGCTATAATGGAAGTTGTGACCGCTGCGTTCCTGTCTTTCATGGTTAACTTAATAGTTAACTCAATTAAAGGTTTTTACAAACACTGTTGAATTTCAAAAAAATAGCCAAACTTATCATTTTTAAAAGTAACTACGGTTGGTTCGGAAGGCCGTTTCGTGGGGACGTGCCAGAGCATTACATAAAAGTTACACTCGATAGAAATGAAGCCTCAAAAATTGCATGACTTTCCGAATTAGTTAGCGAGTGAGTCCCATAATTATACATGTTTACCAATATATGTCAATTTATTCTTCAAGATTTTAACCTAGCATAATATGAAATGAGATTATATTAAATGTAGCATTTTTAAAGAAATTTCAAGCTTTATCTAGCTTTACATGATTAAGCTGTTCTATACATATAGTTTGTGCCAACGTTTGTTCTCCAAAGACCGGGATTACACGACCTCGATATAAAAGGCCGGCATTTATATTCACAATTCGCGGCTCTTTCTAAATTCAATATGTAGAATTTTCTTTTAGTTTTATTGTAGATATGCAGATGAAATCTAGTGTTAAAACATTTCATTTTTAACCATTATGGTATTTCCATATTCTAAAATTTTTTGAGTATCAAGAGGTGAAACTCATTGTCTTTCTTTATTTTGAACGAAAATAAAAATAAATTAAAACTTTTTTACAATTCTAATTATACTCAAACATTGCGAATAATAAATAAACATTATTATGTAGTAGTGTTTAGCCTTAGTAACATTTACTTTTAATATTCCATATATTATAAAATAAGTTGAGGAATAACAGTGCTAAGACACTCCATTCTTTCCATTTTCTCTAATTCAATATAAAATGAGTTGAGTAGTGTAACTCAGCGTTTTGAATTTTCTTACTAAAACATATTTCAACAGCATAAATAATGTGAAATATTTAAAAAAATCTAGTCACAAATTTAAAGCAACTTCCAATTAGATGAGCAAATAGCATGTCCTTCTTGCTGTCAAGCGTGGAATCCTCTTTGATCCAACTCGGCTGTACCAACTGAAGTCCCGGAAAATTAAAATTAAAATCAGTACGGAAATTTAAAAAATAAACAAAAAAGCACATTCTGCTGGTGCAATAAATAAAACGTGACTCGTTTTCTCTGTTAGGTTCGCTCATAAAAAGCGAAATATTTATCCTTGTGTTTTGTAGCACAAATTATTTTTCTGGTTTTTTTTATAAAAAATACCCAGACTCTGTCACACAACACCATAATGTTTCAATCTTATTACATTTACCATCGATTTTCATATCATTTTCATATAATTTTTCATATAATATATTTAATTGATGTCAAAACGTGGTATTACAGAAGAAAAAAATAAATAAATAAAAGATGAATTCTGCGTAACTGACAACTGACATAATCAATTATGAAGAGTGAAGAGGTACGCAGAATCAAGGAGACGGTTACATATAAAGCCTGAGATTAAAGAGCAAGTGGCTAAAAGCTATGTAGAGACCGTAGCATTTGCCGCTCTGTAATCTCCGGATACCTCAGCAGGGATAAAGCGTGAAGCTTTTTATGTATGAATGTATTTTAAATTTATGGAAGAGAATTTAAGGATTGTCGTAGTGCAGAGGCGTAGTATCTACTTATAAAAGCGACAGTTTGTGGGTTCGATCACCACTCAGGGAAGATGGATTTTTCCATTTCCATTTTCTTCGCTCTGGCAACTAGGCAAAGCGCGGCGCTCAGTGCTTCCACTCTACTGGCAATGCTTCGAAGGAGGAAAGCAGGTAACGGTTTTAACACTATGTATATATATATATATATATATATATATATATATATATATATATATATATATATATATATATATATATATATATATATATATATATATATATATATATATATATATATATATATATATATATATATATATATATATATATATATATATATATATATATATATATATATATATATATATATATATATATATATATATATATATATTTATATATATATATATATACATATATATATATATATATATATATATATATATATATATATATATATATATATATATATATATATATATATATATATATATATATATATAGGGTAAACTTGCTTAATTCGTACCTGCGCTTAAATCGTACCTCCTCTATATCTCGGCTTGGGTAATAGTTATTAGTGCCTTTAGTACCATAAAATATTAATAATTGGCGGTTATATTGCCATATGACAAATACAAATCTGCTACGTTGCTCCCGACTAAAATATAAGGCAGGTAAGTTTATTCTTACTTTTTGAACATTTTTTTCGCATATTTCACAAGAACTGTCTTGTAAGTATATCGTTCTTAAGCTGTTTACCTTATTATAATATAATAATGCGTATATTTATGAATGTATTTCACAAAATAAAACTCCCTTGTTTGTTGACATTTTTTTTTGCAGCAGATTTGAAATTCAGTTGACACTTGTGCCTATTTCGTACTCACAGCAACTTCTTAAATCGTACTGGTACGATTTTAGAAAACTATTTATAATTTCATTTTAATTTTTAGTTATTTTTTGTATTTTATTTGTATCCAATTATTTTGTTACTATTTTTGGGCTACATGTCAAAAAAAACAGCAAGATCAATGTTTAAAAGGTAAAATAGAAGAAAAATAACTACATTCTTTCTTCAAAGCTAATTCTAGAGACACTTGGAGTATTGTTGTCAATAAATTCACTTCTGGGACAATAAAACCAGTTAAAAGAAAAGCCAAAGACACTCTTGTTATTACAGGAAATCCATATAAACAAGAGCCTGAAGTTAAAGTAGAAGAAACCAAGAAGAAGACCATACCAAAGAAGCTAAATGTAAAGAAAACGAAAATACCTAAAAAAACAAGAAATAGAAACAAGAACAAGATGAAAATGACAGTTGGATGATGACAACATTATTCAACAGAAACAAAGAAAATATGATTAAATGCAGTAATTGTGAATTATGGATACATAAGCTATGTGCAGGAACAACAAAAAAATTAAATGTTATTACTGTGATGACGGACAGGAATTGGCAGAAACCATTGGCTGTATTATTAAATACTAATGTACTAGCATTCAATACATTAGGTACTAAGATTTTTAATTTTAATATTATAAGCCAATGATAGGATCTCAAAGTACGATTTAAGAATATACTAGTACGATTTAAGACGAATGTTCTTAAATCGTACTTTTATATATATATATATATATATATATATATATATATATATATATATATATATATATATATATATATATATATATATATATATATATATATATATATATATATATATATATATATATATATATATATATATATATATATATATATATATATATATATATATATATATATATATATATATATATATATATATATATATATATATATATATATATATATATATATATATATATATATATATATATATATATATATATATATATATATATATATATATATATATATATATATATATATATATATATATATATATATATATATATATATATATATATATATATATATATATATATATATATATATATATATATATATATATGTTTTCTGCCAAATGCTTTTAATCTTAACCAAAATAGTTTTGGCCTATATTAAACAGTACAAGAATTTACAAACAATAAAACCACATTCTACGATAACGTGTACTCGCATATAATATGAATGTCATAACACGATTCAATGGACTGGAGATTCCTATTAAATTGCAAGCACGCATACTCTACACAGTAGAAAATCTTAAGCTATACATGAACGGAATACCTGGAATTTAGAGCTGGGACATACTTGTTGTTTAAATATTGAAATTTTAAGTTAAAATGTAAACAATGTAGATAAAACAGTGTTAAGACACTTAGATCTTTATATTTATACTCTTAAAAAATATAAGGATTTCATAATAAATTATATTTAGGACTTAGATCAAGCTTACTTTCATATCGTCTTTTTGTGTAATTTATTTCATTATTTATTTTTTCATTAAAATATGTCATACACATACACTCTAAATGTATTTATAATATGATATATTAATACATCATACTTCTGCAATATAAATATCATAATTTCTTTGAATAAAGTCAGTAAATTAAGTCATTTAATCAGTTAAATCAATCTATCAAGTTAGTTAATATAATTAACCAGTTTAGTAATTAAAATTACTATACTGTACACTATTATTATTATACCAATGTATTTATCAAAGACAACTCGACTCAAAGGACTGAGACTCGTTTGGTAATACTTCAATGACGAAAGTTTATAACAATTGGTGCCTTTGTCGCTTGTTGCTTCAATACTTATACTTCAACAATAAAGTTACCAACTATAATTATGAAGCCTTACGGTAAAAGATAGTAAAATTAATAAAATATTTATTTTTATAATTATTTGTATATTGTCATATGGTTTAATATTATTACATTTAATTGTTTTCATCTGTTTTGAGATTTAAATTTAATTCTTACTAAATTTTTAAATAGATATTCGTTATTTTAAGATTTTCCTGCAAAGATATATGCAGTGTCTGAATGTAAAAGCGATAGATGTACAAATGTTTAAATGTTATATTGCTTGGATTATTTTGCTTAGTAACATGACGAAATGTTGAAGTAAGTTACGCTTCTTCTTAAATTCAAAGAAAACATACTGCAAACATAAAATTATTTATAAATAATAATATTTAATTTATTATTTCTTTATCAATACACACCCACGAGAATAGCATAATGTATGTATATATGTAAGCAAATAGTTTAAATTTCGTCACTTAAAAGGAGTTATCCTCGAAATATTTACCAATTTCTTAAATGTATATTTCAACATTTTTACTATACAAAAATATGAAATATATATATTTTTTCATAAATCAACTGTTTATAAGCTAAGTAATATACATACATATATACATACATATATTTATATCTAGATCGAGAGCGCAAGCATTGTTGGAGACTCGGATATCCTGTGACAAATGGCTGGTTCCGGTTATCGTCGCGGCCCACTGAACAGATTAAGCATGCTTGTTTAAACAAATGTGTTTCGCGTAATATTATGGAATGCATTGCTTTTGAGAAAATAGAGTAGAGAATAATTAATTTAAAATCAAAAATAAAGAAAACAAAATTTTATTTAATTATATGTGAAATTTTAATTAGTATCTTCTATTTTTTTTTAATTAAATAAAAACAAAAACATTAAAATTATATGTGTATATATACTAATATATATACTAATATGCTTTAAGTGATTTTAAAACCAAAAGAACTATAAAGTTATGGTCATAAAATTTATTTAGTACTGACTTTGCAACAAGCCCTACAATACAAAAGAGAATCGTCTAAATCTGTTTGTAATTGGAGGAAATATCGCGTAACGAATCTGCTTCCAAATCTACAGTCGAATTTAAATATTTTTCTTTTTTAAATCGGTTAAAAATGATCATTTTAAGTTTAACTAAGAAATTTGTTTAGGCTATGAATATTTTGTATAGCTTTTAGAAAAACTAATATATGTAGCAAAATTTTTAAAATAATACTTTAAAAATATTACTCTAAAAAGGGAAACCTTTATTGATTTTCAAAACACAGTTCGAAGGTACTGGGGGAGGGTCACGTTAAAAGCAAGATGAACCTCAGAGCCCTCCTCCAGTACCTTATGAAGAAGTTATTGACAGTGGACGAGGCAAAAGAGGTACGCAGTGACTCCGGGCTTCGTTCTCTCTTACTCGAGCGGGATAAAGCGTGAAGTTATGCATTTTGGTATGTATACAAGTAACAAAAATAATAGGCCAAGAGCCAGATTAGGAGTGGAATGTAATGATAGCTTTCAAATCTTACTAAAAGCAACATTACATATATTTTAAAAATGCGATTGTTCTGTCTCTGTTAGACATAAGCATCATCCATAAGTATAATTAAAATTGAAATGTTTGCATCGTCAAGATAACTAATTTGTTTAAAGAACACCGGTAAAATATAAACAAATATTTTAAAAATGTTTTTCTACCTTTCTGTAGGTGCTAATCTCCAGCATAGCCGAATTGACTTTTTGAAATATTAACCCAAAAATAGAGGGTCCCGTGGAGTAACTTATAGGGCATTTCATACTGGAATTCCCACGGGATCGCGGTTTGATCAAAGAAAAAAACCGCGTGTATTGCACGCTGGTACAGACAAAATATTGCATAGAAAATGGCATAGATTAACAATAAATACATAATGCATATTAATTAGACATTTAAGACATCGATTAATAGAGTGAAGGCGTCATCTTGATATTAAAATAGAAGAAACAGAGAGAAAGATAGAGAAAGACTTCAATCAAATAATTCATATTTAGTGAGGATTTAGAGTCAGGACACTCCGCTCACCAATATCTCTTCTAATTGCCAACATTTACATATACCATAGCAAATAGTAAAACGCTCATATTTTCCTATCTCTAAAACATCATCATGAATATAATTTATTGTAATAGATAACCGATATATTTTATCTGTAATCGTATACATAATATATGTATATATAAAAGATTTCATAAAACTCTTGATACTGGCAAAAGGCCAGCTATAGTTGGGTTTTGTCCAACACAACAAATTGCTGACATCAAATATCATGATTAAAATTGTATAGTTCCTGCTAGTGAGTGTATGTAATGAATACGGTATAGAATATATTATATTAATATAAAGTTCATAATAATAGTTGAACTAGCAGTTGCATGGTAAACAAATATTTCTAAAAATCAAATTTTAAAGTTGAAATAGAAGAAAAGTTAGCTAGCGGAGTGACCATAAATAGAATTAGAGTTAATTTCTAATTAGTAAAAGCTGGAGCGAGAGATATAACAGAGAAATCTCTCTATAATTTGTCAAAAAATCTCGGCCTCTCCTGAACTATCATTAATTAGTCCTAGAACATATATTGAAGACCGCACTAGAATCACGATAAATCTTTTTAAATTTGGCATGTTGGTGGAGGAGCTCGAACAGTGGAGGTGCGCGTTAATGCGTATTCTAAAAAGACTCTTTAACCCTATACTTGGGTCGCAAGCCCCGGGCACTGCTTTGAGCACTTTGCTTACAAGGCGATGGACCCGAAGTAGTTTCTTCTGTAATATCGAAACCATTGAGGCATAGTATGTCACTTTGACTACAACTATATGTATAGTTTATTTATTAATTTATTTCTGTTAAATTATATTAGTTGTAAAGTTGTGTCTCTCAATTCTCAATTGACGGCTGTTCTTTGTCATGTTTCTTCTTGCCACCTAATACATCAATATTTTACGTGTCCATTTTTGTTGTTTTAATTTTTAATAATCCAACCATTCAATTATTAAAACAATATAGTCTTATAAGAATTTCGTTGTATCATATATATAGCAAGGCACACATTATAGTGTCATAACTCTCCATTCTCCGTTTTCAATTCGAATTCAATTCAGGTTTTAATCGAACTGTACTCCAGATTTTGTCCAGATCACTTTTACTGATAAAGTCTATACATCACTAGAAACTCTTAACTTTTAAACAAAATAATCAATCTCAAGATAGCCTGAATAAAAATACTGACCGGAACACACGTAAAAAAGAAAAGAAAATCTTGATATTGTTTTTTTAAATCAAACAAAAGAAATGCCCAAAAAAAATAAATACAAAAAAAATCCATCATTAAAATATATGCTAATGTTATTAAAATCAGCGCGACGCCGCAATTGGCAAATGAAATAGAAATCTTAAATCTGCATTTTTATGCTAAAACTGATCTGGGGATGTATACCATTAAGAGATATTGAAATTCTTGATCTGAAAAAGTTTTTATTGAAAACTTTATGCAAATTTCTGTAACGAAATTATATCTAAAGTACCAATATTTTAATGAAAATTTAAATACAAAAATTTTGGTCAGGACGACAAAATATTTAAGCAATATATAGAAATCTATGAAAATAATTTATAAAAGAGCCAGTGCCTCTTCACTACTTCTCCTTTCATATAAATGTAAATAGATTAACCCCAATTCAGAATCATGATTTTAACAATATTTACAAATTAATTAAGGTTGTGCCTATTCTCCTAACACTCTAATTTTCAATTTATTATGACAAGCGTAATACCCTAGCTTTTTATGCATTGTACAGTCGTACTACCGCACATTTTATGTATCTATGTCTGGCGGTGGTGTTTTTACGTTACGTTGCGTGGCTATTTTTACGTTAAATTAGTACGCAATTAACTTCCATCGCGGTCTATTGACTAAAAGTAACTTTGTGACATCATTGGCAATAAGCTATTTGTAAACAATGATTTGTTTGTGTACTCAATATAACATCTACTTTTATAATAACTACTATACTTACTTACTAGACTGTTAGTAACTCTATCAAACATTATTTTTTTATGTCTTCAGGCTTTATACCTCACATGGCAGGGTGGGCAGAGCATAGCAACATAGAAATAGAAAAATCCATCTTCCCCGAGTGGGAATCGAACTCGTAAACCGTTTACAGGTCTCTCCGCGTACATTAATTCAAAATGTAATATGAAATAGGATAATTGTAAGGCTTTTGGAGTTCATTAATTATTTGGATATTCAGTTCATTATAGTGTGATTGCATCTGTTTGAATATAAAAAATTGCATCGATACCTTATAACAATGGTGATGCATATTTTAATGTACACTGAAATTAAGATAATCCCTATTCCAGAATTATTTTCATTTTCCTGCCTTAATGAAGAAAAAAAAGGCATTAAAATAATATAATAATGATTAGTTATTGAATGTAAATAATTGGGGATAATAAGTGGGGACGGAGTAAGCAGGGACTAAGTAACGGAGTGTCTTAACACTAGGTTCTTATGGTTCCTGCAGTTCCCTCTGCCTACCCTGCCATGTGTGGGATAAAACGTGAAGCTAAAAAAAAAAAAAAAAAGGATAAGTAATAATTAAGGTAATGAAGATGACATGGAGTCAAACTCACTACTATAACAATTGAAATAAAAGATTGTACTTTTCTCTAATAAATCATGAAAAATTATAGAAACGGGCAAAATCCCAGTGAAACGCTCTAAGCACTTTCTTCCTATTGCTTGCGTTACATTATACTTTTTTCAAACAAGGGACTTATAAAAAGTAATTTAGTGATTCAAATAGCATCTAGCCTTTTATGAAACGATGAAAAGACGCACAAAATGACAAATTCTTAGATATGGAAAATGTTGTTGAAATGCAATTTTAAATATTTCCATATCTTTGATTCAATTTAAAAACAATAGAGCGAAAAAAGAAATCAATACAACCTTCAGATTGTAAACAAATTATAGAAGTGTTAAGGATTTCAAAAAAAATATTTTAGTACGACTATTGAAATCCATACACATACAAAATTCTATACAAAACTTAAATGAAAATATATTTTAATTCGTTTCTCTTTGAAATAGCAAGAGAAATCACTTTGAATGTCTGCTAAACGATTGGGATAGTTTACGGTCTAACGCGTTTATTACTACAGTTACTTTCCAATGCGAGCTCAGCGAACAGCTTCGGGCGATGTATTCAGTATGAAATCCTTTTATCGATTGACTTAAACTGTTCTGTGTTTGACAATATGGTCCAGATTATCGACTATTTTTAGGCAAGACTTGGTGCGGAGTTAAGTTCCGTGACGTAAAACCGTTTCGATCAAAAAATAAAGAGTCTTAGCACTACGTTATCCTTACATAAAATGTGAGGCTAAAAATCATATTTATATGAAATAATGAAGCAAATACGATATTATAATTAATTCAGCTATAAAAGTTTCACACGAATATATTTTGTTATGATTCAATTTATTGGAAATGGTTGAAATATGCAGCATGTTTTTTTTTTTAATTTTTTTTGAATGTATAATAATATTATATATTTTTAAATGTGTACGAAAATAATTTTATTTTTCTTCATTTGACGAAAATATATTTTAAATATTATATTTTATTGTATTTACAAAACGAAATCCAAGTTTTTTGTATACCAGATTGCAACTTAGTGTAAGGATTTCTTTTACTATTTTTCTACTAGATTTCATTTAATAGAAAGAGAAACAGAAAGCCACGGTACATCACAACTATCTTGTACTTTTATCTATAAAAAAAATTTCGAGGTCCATCGTAGTACAGAAGCGCAGCGTATGCCTGTTTCATTTCCATATTCATCGCCCTGGCAACTAGGCAAGCGCAGCGTTGAGTTGAGTCACTCAATATCTCGAAAGGCAGAAAGCAGGGAACGAAGTGTCTGAACACTAAAATTTTACAGTAGCATGAATAACATGATTATACGTTTCATAGTCCACGTAAAATGATATTTTAGTTTATAGATTGTTAAATTAAAAAAAAAACAGTGTAGGTCATTAAGATTTTTTTTCCCAATTAGCGAAAAATTGCTTGAACAAAATATAATAATATAAATTTATAATATAAAATTTTTAGTTACTTCAAATAAAAAAAAAATGTCTAAAGTATTGATATTACGTATATATCAATACTTTAGGCATTTTTTTTTTAATTTAAAGTAACTAAAAATTTTATATTATAATATATAATGTATGTATATCAAGCATTTTAACAATTAAAAATGTTGAACCTTGGAAATATATTAAATTGCTATAATAAAAACTTCTTTAATGTGAAAACATAAGTAAAATATTATATTTATATATATATATATATATATATATATATATATATATATATATATATATATATATATATATATATATATATATATATATATATATATATATATATATATATATATATATATATATATATATATATATATATATATATATCAAAAGTCCCACGTGGATATTCCAAAGTAAATATTTATACTATCATATCGATCAGCCAACTTTCCAGATCGTCGAGTAAACTCGTTAACAGTAGTGTTACTCAAAGGATTAATTAGTGTGATCAAATTGGTCAGCCTTTTATAATTTCAGTGTTGTCTCAAGTTTTCTTTCTAATTTTAGGTTTAATAAAAATTTTAAATGTAAACTTAGTAAAAAGGTTAACATACAAAGGGTGAGTAACGATATTGCTTTCACTATGAAAAGATTAAAAAGCAAATTTGTATACTTTTTTTACCTTCACGCTTTATCCCGCACATGGCAGGGTAGGCAGAGGGAATATGAACCTGCATTGCGTGTTGATTGGGAAAACTCAACATTGTGCTTTTGCCTAGTTGCCAGAGCGAAGAAAATGGAAATAGAAAAATCAATCTTTCCTGACTGGGAATCAAACCCAGAAACCGTCGCGTTACAGGCAGACGTTGCACATCTGCGCCACGACGGTCCTCTTATTTGTATACTTGCTTTACTTTTATTAGCTTATTTGTTTCTCTTAAGCGGTAAATACACGTAGAAAAAGTACCCGCTTAGTATCTCAAGAAGCAGGTTTTGTAGGAGTAAAAATTTCTTATCTGATAAAGGAAAGATGAAAGGAGTATTAAATGCTACAAAGTAGAATATTTTTCAAGTACAAACAATACTCGTGTACTGAGGGTTCTGTATCGATTTCATTACAAAATAAAATATTGGGTCGTATCTTTTCATTTTATGTGAAACAGACTTAAAACATATATTTGTAATGATTTTATTTACTGTAATTTCACATTTTTTGTCTAAGTTCATAAACTTCATACTCATATTATTTAATTATTTTAACTCCTTTCCTTAGTTTAAACAAAATCGTCTTGATTGACAGACAGGCAGACAGGCAAATAGACAAAAATGTCATCTTATCAAAGTTCCATTTATTTACGTTGTACAGAACCCTAAAAGCAGAGTGAATTGACTTAAACACACAGGAGGTACACGAATAATTTTAGTAAATAACAACAATTCATTGTAATGTTTCGAAAAGTGAACATTTCAGTTTCAAATAATCTATTTCCAGATATAATTCCCATGCAAATGGAGCACTTATTTGAATGTATATATTTATGATAAATTCATTAATTCATGAAATTAATTAAATCTAAATTTGTATTCATTTTCTATTATATTCTCCAACTGTTGTAATTTATTTATACCGCTTTAATTAAATGATTAAATTCAGTTTATTCTAAATTTAAATATATATCAAAAATGTATATATGTATATAAAATATGTGTACAGTCTATATATTACGCGTACTTTAGGGGTTCAATTGTGACTCCTAGTGAAAACATTTTTCCATCTCCATTTTTTGGCTCTGGCATATAGGCTTGCGCTGCGTAATGTTTCACCACTTAACACGCAATGTCTCAAAGAAAAGCGGAAGGAAGGAAACTGAGTGTTTTAACACTGTTCCAACAGTTCCTTCTGCCTACCCTGCTATAGACAAAACGTGAAGCTAAGAAAAATATCTCTATATATCAACAATTTTGTTTATTAGCATTTAGCTCTGTTCTTTCTGACAATAAATCGTAAAGTATTTATGTGTGTATGGAATGTTTTTTTACTAACTTAAGATCTCACGTCATCTTGTTACAAGCATTTAAGTCATCGATAATTATCTCCAACGGAGCCAATAACTAATATATAACACAATACAGTCTCATTAGATATTATTACATAGTAATTAATAAGTAAATAGCGGCGCAGTACGCTCGTTATATCGTTAACCGTTATATAAAATTTAACGTGATGCTTATGGCTTAATCAATGTTGTGAGAGAATTTTAATGGCCACTTGTCTCGCCTAAGAGATGCTGTAATATGGGTCATAGTTATTATACAATAAGGACTTTGATTATGTATGTTATCAGGTCATTTATCTTTCATATACTATATCTTATATATATCTAAATCGAAAGCCTTAGCACTAGGTCAAAGTTTAGTAGTTTTTCAAGTCAACTTTATAGTTGCTATGAATTCCAGAATTATATGTTATTAGAATTAGAGTTTAAAGCTTATATAATAAATTAATTCATTACATGAAAATTCATTTGTCACGTGACTACTTTTCATTAAGTGAGTTTTTACCTCATAATATTTAAGTGTATAAAATGGTTAATCATTTAATAATTTCTCAATATATACACATAAATTGGAAATTTTAAAGACGCAGTGGAACGGCGTCTGACTATGAAGACGATAATTGTGGGTTCGAACCCCTCTAGGAGGAATTGAATATTTTCGTTTCCTTGCCTTAGTAGGATCACTACTCTTTACACGCAGCGGAAAAATAGGATTGTCTTTATACTAGGTCCCTCCCTGTTTATTCTGTCATCACTTTAATTCAATTATAATTTACTTCAAAAATCAATTTAAGCGTTGAAGCACTATTATTGTAAGCGCGGCGTAAGTTCCGCCCTTAAGTATATAATGTCGCCAAAAGTAGATAAATTCCAAGCAAAAATTATCTAATATAAAAATTGAAGTCAATTCGAACATACCAAAACAGACCAAACATCAAACACCTTACATTACAAAAGCCGTTTCGGTTTATACGCACTTAAAACTAAAACTGAGCTGGAAATGTGAAAAAAATTGGGACGAGTTTACATATACCAGTACTGTGCGAGTAGAATGTGAAATTTATTCATCGTTAGGTCCCTAACGTAGCGCTATCTTACCAAAAAGAATGGACCGCAGGAAAAAAAACTGCAAACGGATACAATTGATACTGATATCCGTATAAAAGAATTATTTTAAACTGTAATAACACCATTTTTAATATTATTTTTTAATTTTTAGCTTCACGCTTTATCCCGCACATAGCATTGCAGGCGGAGGGAATTGCAGGAACCGTGGGAACCTAATGTTAAGACACTCCATTCTTCGCTTTCCGTCTTCTAGTGGCATTACGTGTTAAGTGGCGGTATATAACGCCGCGCTTTCCCTAGTTGCCAGAGTGACATTGCAAATATCTCTAAAAGAGGGTGTCATAGCCCAGCATTAGATAAGAATAATTCTTATCGATTTCTCCTTCTGATATAAGCCAAAACGCGGCGTTTGGTCACTTCATTCAATGCTAAAACTGAGGTGGGAGAAATTAGAAACTCAGTGTCTTAACACTAGGTCATTTGTATCTCCCCCCTTACATATAAATTTCATGGATAAGTTATTTATTTGTTTTTTTTTTTTTATTTTCACGCTTTATCCCGCATATTGCAGGGTAGGCAGAGGGAACTGCAGGTACCATATGAACCTAGTGTTAAGACATTCCGTTGCCTAAGCAACAGGGACTAATTCCTGCTTCCTCCATCCCTGCTTTTCCGCCTTTTTCGAGGCATAGCGTTTTGAGTGGCGGAACTCAACGCCGAGCTTTTGCCTAGTTTTCCAGAGCGAAGAAAATGGAAATAGAAAAATCCATCTTCCCCAAATGGGAATCGAATTCACAAACCGTCGCGTTTATAGGCAGACGTTTACGCCTCTGCGACGTCCTCACGACGGTCCCCAATTTAGAATATTTGTTTATTTATTTATTCATAACATTTGGCAAATATATTAGGAAAAAAATTATACAATACTAACCGTATATTAGCTAAAAACGGTGGCTAAAAATATGTACTCAACGTAGCCAAATTATTCACTTGGAAGTATAAGCGATTAATCTAATAAATTTAAATAATTTTAAATTATAATTTGACCTTTATTCCTGACTATTTAAAATTAAAGTGCTTATAAATTATTTCAATTAAAAATTACGATATAGTAAATTCTTTGACTAACTAACGTGAAAAGTAAAATATATTTTCAATTTTCAAATTAAAGCACGTTCAGTTGCTTCCAAGCAATCCGGCACCATATTGTTTTTGAATTGAAAGGAAAATAAGGAAAAAGGAAATAAAATTTTGCCATCCCTGCAAGATAAAGCCTGAGGGTAAGGTACTTCATTTACCCATTCTACCCATTTAAATACATTTTATACTAGCCAGCAGAACCTAAAGCGATTTGCCTGTCCAGATCAAAGGAAATGAAGGCCTACAATACTTGTTTCTACACGCGGCTTTGCTCGCTTGGCCGTATAGAAATAATTAAATATAAATTAGAATTATTATTATTTGAATTATATATATATATATATATATATATATATATATATATATATATATATATATATATATATATATATATATATATATATATATATATATATATATATATATATATATATATATATATATATATATATATATATATATATATATATATATATATATATATATATATATATATATATATATATATATATATATATATATATATATATATATATATATATATATATATATATATATATATATATATATATATTATACGTTTATGCTGTATACCGTACATAGGGTAAAAAGTGAAAATATAGTGTTAAAACACTCCGTTTCTCGCTTCCTGTCTTTTAAGACATCGTGTATTTAGTAGCGAAACTCAACAGATAAATCAGTGACTTTAATTAAGTCTTTGCGCTTGTCAAATAATAAGCTATTAAAATATAATTTCAAAGCAATAATTCAATTTGAAGCCACCGTCCATTTAAAAGATCGACGTAATATATATAGAAGTAATGACAGAAGTTTACGTTACGATGCCCCTCCGGTAAGGGTTGATCGATTTGAGCCCTCCTCCACGCGTGTTCTTATAAAGTCCACTTTTATACGGAAAATTTGGGTATTTTCTTAACTTTTTGTTATTTTTTTCCCTGATACCTTAACGCTCTTGACGTTTCAAATATATTGCAAAGACTTATTGTCAAAGACGACAGCTGTATACATGAATACAAATAACATAATAACGTATGCAGGATCTGTATGTTGCATATGTCAGGGTTGGCAGAGAAAACTTTATCATAAAACACTCTTCCTTAAATTTTGCGATTGGCGCGTAACTTAACGGCTGCTTTTTTATTTACTAAAGAAAATAACAATTAATCATTTCCCCAAGGAGGAATTGAAGTCGAATCACACCAAATTCCCTCAATTGATGTATGATAACGAATAAAATTTATTAATATACAATAATTACAATAATATATTTAATATATTAATAATTTTCTTTTTAGCTTCACGCTTTATCCCGCATATTGCAGGGTAGGCAGAGGGAACTGCAGGAACCAAATGAACCTAGTATTAAGACACTCCGTTGCTCAGTCCCTGCTTTCTCCGTCCCCACTTTCCGCCTTTTTCGAGGCATTGCGTGTTGAGTGGCGGAACTCAACGCCGCACTTAGCTTAGTTTCCAGAGCGAAATGAAAATAGAAAAATCTTCCCCGAGTGGGAATCGAACCCTCTAACCGTCGCGTTTACAGGCAGACGCTAACGCCTCTGCGCCACGACGATCGGTCAGTATTTTTTATTATAAACATATTTGTTATGTACATTTAAAGCTTTGAAAGCTCTTTCACTGCAATAATGATCTGTGAAAAGCACCTGTGACAAAAGTAAATTACACGTCATAAATTCGTTATGTTCCTCATACATGAAAATAAAAAATGTAAATGTATTTTATTCAACTACACTTTAATATGTACTTTTAAAGCAATTACTCGTATTATGAAAATGTGAGTATTTTTCTGTCTGTCCTTTCAATATTTTATTTCTTAGTCGATTGCTAGTTAGCTAGTTTTACATGTGGCTTTTGTGATATATATATATATATATATATATATATATATATATATATATATATATATATATATATATATATATATATATATATATATATATATATATATATATATATATATATATATATATATATATATATATATATATATATATATAATATATATATATATATATATATATATATATATATATATATATATATATATATATATATATATATATATATATATATATATATATATATATATATATATATATATATATATATATATATATATGTATATATATATATATATATATATATATATATATATATATATATATATATATATATATATATCACTTGATCTTTTGAAGCTTAGCGAGTTACGTTAATTGAAAGGTATATTCGCCCTACACTTCGGGTCAAAATATTCTTTTTATTAGCTTCGTGCTTTATCCCGCATATTGCAGGGTAGGCAGAGGGAACTGCTAGGATCTTATCAACTTAGTGTAGTAGTTTCTCCTTCCCTGCTTTCTCCTTCCCTGCTTTTTCATTGCAAATTCATGCTGTCAATACTAATTTTCTTGATAATTTAAATGGACGTCTTGAATCAGAAAAGCATTAACGAATACGCTCCATAATTACAATATCAATTAAACATTGTTAATTTATCATTTGGTTGAAACAACCGAAAGTATATTTTGAATAAATTATTTATTGAAATTTACTTTTACGTTCTCTTATTGGTTGGCAAATGTAATTATATATTGTAATGATAATGTCACATACAGATAATCATTCCATGATTATTATTGAAATAAATGAATTAAATTAGAGTCGCGACGTAGAGACGTAAGGGTCTGCATGTAAACGTGACGGTTTGGGGGTTCCATTCCCACTCGGGGGAGATTGATTTTTCTATTTTCTTCGCTCTGGAAACTAGGCAAAGCGCGGCGTTGAGTTCCGCCACTCAACACACTATTCCTCGAAAAAAGGCGGAAAGTGGGGACGAAGAAAGCAAGAACTAAGCAACGGAGTGTTCTAACACTAGGTTCATATGCATCCTGCAGCTCCCTCTGCCTACCAAGCAATATGCGGGATAAAGCGAGAAGCTAAAAAAAATGAATCAGGTTTTCAGGCCGGTTCATTTGTACGCGACAGACGTGAGAGCGAATTATATAACAGCGAAATCTATAGTTTGCCAAAAGATCTCCGATATCCTTACATTGATAACATAATTTACTAGTAAAGTTACTTTCTAGAAATTCTATGAAAAGGTCTCAGGGTCTGTTTAGAATTTGTTTAAAAATAGAGGTGAGTATCAAAGATATAATTTCAAAAGGATTCCTATATCTATACTTAGAACATAGGTTTTAATGAGTACCTAAAACTAGATTACCTACAACATGACAGGTTGAGCAACAGCATAAAAAATGTCATGTTTTTTCTGTTAAATAGTATTTTTTTAAGTTTTTTAGCAACTGATCGCAGTCTTTATATATAAGTTGCAGAGTTAAACACCGCGTTTGTCTTGTTACTAGGGTGAGGAAATGAAATCGTTCATATCCCCAAATGGAAATTGTACCTTTAAAGCTAAATTGTTTCAGATACTTCTCCTTTTGCCTATATTTTATACCTCTATAATTTTTTTATAAAATTTCAAGCTTTCAGGTGCAAAGGTTAGCTCTCTCATTATCGTCGTTAAATATGTCAATGTCATATATGTTTATGTATACAAGCCAAATGCAAGATAGGTATGTAACTTTTTAGTCTACAAAACTGCTTTAAAATAATAAATACCTACAAAGGCGAAATTATTAAGAAGAAATATACATACATAAACGTCACTTGCCGATACGTTACGTAGTCCTCTATCTACTATAATTAATAAATAATTTCCATCGTACCAGTTAATTTGAAACTAAGCTAAACTTCGAAGCCCAGCAAGTAGCGTCTTAAGTTTGGAAGAAAAATATTATTTCTGGAACCTACAATTGTTATAGATTTGTCTGTTTGTCTGTGCGTTTGTTCATATTAATCTCAGAAACGACTAAACCGGTTCAATTCAATTCATTTCATTCACCATTATGCTATAGAACTCTCTACATGTTAAAAAATTTATGTAAAATGACGTTTGTAAAGTGATCACAATAGGTTTAGGGAAACTTGGTTGAGTTTGTTGTGGGCTCTTCTCACCTAGGCCGCGCTTGGAACCCTCATAACTTTAGTTTTAAGTCGTGGAGTGTGTAGGTTTCGGAAGGGGTTCAATTTGATATTTATTATCGGAATTGGGCTCCTCTGACACTCCTCCGTTCGCTCTATCTAACGCACACATGTGATCATCTTATTGATTCTAAGTGGTAAATAAATAAATAAATAATAAATAAATAATTTTGTACCAAAGTAGCTTTTCCACGTAAGGAAAGTTGCGGACACATCTAGTCTCTTAAATAAATATAAACTCTGTCACGTTGAATGCCTCGTTAAAATTGCAAATACACTTTACCCTTTGCCGCCATCGAACTACGAAACTGTTCAGTTGTTGCAGTTCACAGTTTAAAAACTAATAGCTGGGGTGTGAACTGAAATTGCCTTAAAAGTTGTTTTACATTTATAAATAAGATAGCTACACCTTTGCTTTTTTCTTTTAGATTTTTTTCTAGCTTTACTCTTAAGCTTATTACTACACCATTTGTCAGAGAAAGATGAGATGCAGCGTTTGACCCCGTAACTTAACTACGCAATGATTTTAAGCTCTTTATATCTTAATCACAGAACATATGTACGCATTGTGAAGTATTAAGGAACTCTTACCTGTCCAAACTTAAGGCATTATATCCTAGACGTTGAAACTTAGCACCTAGGTTTAAATAACCTGGCAAGATTGATATTATATTTATTTATAATATATCATAATAATCAGAGGATAATATGTGTGATGTGGGGTGGTAGGTTCAATTCCAATGTGGGTCAAAAAAAAAATGATTTCATTTCCATGCTCTACATGACAAATGGGGAACGGAGTATCTGTACACTAGCTTTTCTCTACTTTATTATGTAAAGCTATTTTTTCCAGAGTGTGGCACAACTGTCTCGATACTGAAATATTTAAATAATATTTGTTTTGTTATTTAGAAGAAATCTAAAATCTAAGTTGTATTTATTCATTCGATCGTATCTCTAAAACTTTATATACATTTTATTATGGCAATATTAAAGTGCTTGAACTTTATATAGGTTATTAAAGTATATTGGTACAATATGTGCCCGTCGTAAGATTATACAGAGCTTATTTTAAGGTAATACGTGACTTTCTTACAAAGAAGTATGAGTATGAGTACAAATGTATTTTTTATATTTGCTTCAAAAAATTAAAGCAACAGCCAAGTTTATTAAAGACAGTCAATTGTGTGGTATATATATATATATATATATATATATATATATATATATATATATATATATATATATATATATATATATATATATATATATATATATATATATATATATATATATATATATATATATATATATATATATATATATATATATATATATATATATATATATATATATATATATATATATATATATATATATATATATATATATATATATATATATATATATATATATATATATATATATATATATATATATATATATATATATATATATATATATACACGTCAATTTATTAAACAAGATTACACAATCTCATTCTTTAGTTCTTAGCTCAATAAGAGCTACTACGCCATATGGCTTTTGACGCTTTAATTTCTCTTTTATATATAAATTAATCAAAGCTCAAGATCAACTTTTCCGATTAAAACATTATGTTGCCCCCCTCTATATTTCAATTAAGGATTTGAACCCAAAATCCTTATTATTCTTGATGAATGATTTATTTCCTTTAACTTACATAGATTTAAAATTAAATTATAATTTATTCGTTAAAGGCTTGGTCGCCGTTTCTTTGTATGAATTACTTTTGAACTTCCACACCTTTAAGGAATGTAGGCGAAGATGAGTCTAATACTCGTATCATTAAAAGTAACGTCACACTTTGATCATAAAATAAAAAGGAAATAGAAGAATTTAAAAAGAAAATAATTACACAAAGTAGGAATCGAATCTACTACCAACTCTTAACAGACAGAATATTGGTTCTTGTAAACAAACGTAAAATCGTATACTATTCATAAGTTAAGTTAAGTTTAAGTTGCTCTATATAAAATATTCATCTTATAATATAGCTTATACATTTATTATACTATACTATATATTTAAAAACAAAAGTACTTAAAAGCGATTTTTAGAGAAAAATATAGAAACACACGTAGACTATCTTTTCAAAAGTACTCGGGGACAGTTTCTGCATAATTGCATTGACATAAATCTCCTATGAACAATATTCCTTCGACTACGGACCGTAACCTGGTTATAGCAACCAGCTTCGATTGACACGATTGCGACTTCACTCTTATTACAACGAAATATATATAGCTGCATGTCAATGTAGAACTTATACTTACATCTGACTTTATTTTTTTTTAATTCTTCACCTTTGCCATAATACCTGTATATAAATTTGAAAGCTCGCCATGTATTGTTATGGAAATTCAGCGGGACACTTTTATACAATACATTGTTATTATTTAAAGCCTGTAGTAAAATCTATTCAAGGAATGATAAAACGTCGAATAGGCGTACAATGTCTAGTTCAATTTAAACAAATCCTTTCTGTTTCGATATTGTGGGACGTGGATTTGCGATATATATATTTTTAAATACAGTAAAAAAAAATAAAAATAGAAATAGGACAGTCATGGCGTAGAAGCATAGTCTTTGCCATTAATCTTGATACTTTGTGGGTTCGAACCCCATTAGGAGAGAACGATATAATTAAGTGGTAAGAAAGGTAAGAGGAGACGTGTGTGTGTGTGTGCCTGTGTGCGTGCGTGCGTGTGTGTATGTGTATGTCTTTGCTCTGGAAACAAAGTAAAACTACGACGTTGATGATCAGTCAACACACAAAGTGAAGAAACGGAGTGTGTTAATACTAGGTTTCTTAAGCCTACGGTTCTCTTTGATAACCGTATTACGTGCTAGCTAAATAAATCAGAATATCCTTGTACCAACATAGTGAATTACTAGTATAGCACTAGTACTCATGTTAGAAGGCTAGTTCTATAAATGAATGTATGCATATTTGTGAATGCAGTTCAATGCAATTACTTGTTGTAATACAATTAATACAATTCATTACATATTAGAAATTTAAGCCTAACTTAATTATAAAAAAATATATGATTGTAGTGAATTCAATATATTTAATTGATATATTTTTAAGATTCCATAGACAAATGGCTAAAAGGGAACCTTTATAGATTGATGTCTGTTTGTCTGTAGATCGCAGTCACTTTTTCCTAATTTATAAGAACTATACTGTAGTAATTTGGTAAGTAAGTGTCTTCTCTGAACTTCATTAAAATAGAAAAAAAATTAGAAATTAAAAGTTTCTCTATTTCAACTGCAAATTTGTTTATAGAATTACATTATATAGAGGAATCACGTGAAACTTTTTTAAGTTGAGAAGTTAAAATAATTAAGATTACAACATAGAGCTTTCTGCCTCTGTATTAGTATGGTATAGTTTTAAAAATTTATTTTGCACAAATCACTCTGTACAAAGATATATTGTTTAAAAATTATAAGAATTTCTTAGACAGTCTGTGGTTTGAAAAAATATTATATTAGAACCGAAATGTAAAAACTAAATAATAAAAATAATAAAAATATTTACAAACGAATTTAAAGTTGGAAACTAAAAATAATAACTGAGGAGTAGCAGTACCTTAATAAAAACAAAAAGATAAGCTTTTCCAATAGCACGTAGCTACGAAAATAGATGAAACTGAGATAGCTAGATAGCTGGAGTACTAGTTAAACAAATTCCCTAAAGTTAGTGCGCTTGAATGCTTTACGGCACAGCTTCTTGTCCTGACTAGCGTATGGTCTTTACATAATGATTTTTTTTCTCCCACTTTCCGCCTTTTTTGAGGCATTGCGTGCATATAAAAATTCATCTTCCCCGAGTGGGAATCGAACCCACAAACCGTTGCGTTTACAGGCAGTCGCTTACGCCTCTGTGCCAAGCCGGTCCTTTACATAATGTACTAGCTTTACTATTTATGTAATCATCTTATCGTATTTCGCCTGTATTATATGAGAGTTATAATTTAATACTATTTAATATTATAATCATTTCTTAAAATATTTTCATAGTGGTAATGCTTATCTAAAAAATAGTATAAAAAATATTAATAGAATAATAAAGAAGGACCGCCGTGGAGCCGATCTTGTGGCTTATATTATTACTATGGAAAAACGAATTTTCTTTGTTTTGACAACAAAGTAAGAGTTCGTATTTGATTTCCGCCACTTGCTTCGAAAATTAGAAAGCAGAGGGCACGGAGTATCTTAACACTGGATTTCTTTTAGTACGCTGTATACATAGAAAAGCTCCTATGTGTACAGCGTGAAACTAAATATTTTAAGATTGTATGGAATAGTGTGTAGGTGTTTCGATAGATCTGTTGATAATTAGATGCAGAAATAAAGCCATATATTATATATTTTATTAACGTATTGTAAAGTAACACTGAAACTGCTTTTAACATGTCACGAGTTTTCAAAAGCTTTATTGTACAAAATTAGTTAAAAGTTAAGGATGAAATAACTTTCGCGTTTATAAACTTCTTTTATATATATATATATATATATATATATATATATATATATATATATATATATATATATATATATATATATATATATATATATATATATATATATATATATATATATATATATATATATATATATATATATATATATATATATATATATATATATATATATATATATATATATATATATATATATATATATATATATATATATATATATTAACTGTCTATTAAAAAATCTCTACCTATTAATAAACAAGATTAGTAGAGTAGAATAATATTAAAACACTTACTAAATATAGTAAGGTATCACATAAATAAAACTAGCTTAGTTTAATCTCTTAATACTAATACAAAACACACCTGATAGAAACGTTTCACATAATTTTCCAATACACATGTATATATGTACGTATATATTGTTGTTTCGATAAACAATAGAAAATTGCTTCCTACCATACATAGAGTGGTTGAAAACTCATTCAGTATGCAGCATAATAGTGGCTACCCGACGCCCTCACGTAAAACAAACATTTGTATGTAAACTGTATAGCACAAGATACGGCAGATGTTTCAACAGCTACGTATCGGTAAATGCGGAGAGTGAGGTTAATTACAGTGGAAAGTATGGGAAATTGAATTTTGTCTTTTGGAATAAATTTAGATGGAGCTTTTTTGGTTTTGAACAGAGTAATGGGTGGTGGATTAAGTGATCAATTTCTCTGTGTCTCATCTGTATTTCCTGTGTAACAGAAAAAATTAAGTGAAAAACCTCTTTGTTTTTAATTTACGACTAAAATTTTGTATGCTGAAGCAGTAAAACGAAATAAATATGTAATTATTATCTCTATTTACCAAGCAAAAAATATTACAATCTACTACAACACAATCTACTATAATACGAGTACGTAGCTCTATTTTTTAATATGACATTTTTACTTACTGTTTCTTAAGCTAACTAGAAGATAGAAAGCTTTATGACGTATGACAGCCATAGTGCATGACATAAACATGACGATGTCGAGTTCGATTCCCATTCAAGGAATAAACGATATGACTAACTGTGTTCTTGGCTTCTATCACTCAGTGTCTCAAAAATTTTACTGGTAGATACACATTTACACAATATAATAAAATCAATTGTAGCCAAAACGATGTGCTTAAATTTAACCTCTGTATATTTGTTAGTCTAAAATCACTTTCTCAGAAAGGCTATTTTAGACTATAGTTCAATTACGTTAGGTGGATAGTGGCATTTATATAGTTCGTAAAAAGGAACTCGCAAGATAAACAAGTTATATAAAAAATAATAATTCATAACGTCTTTGATATCACACACATACATATTAATATACATATACCCTATATAGTTAGTATATATAAAAACCTTTTTCCATTTAGTGAGTCAAAGCGACGTAGATTGATGAAAACGTGTAAAAAGTAACCGTCGACAGTGTCTTTACGCTTTAAAGGCCTGGTTAATATGAAATATGAGATATCTGAGGTTTTGAAACTTCACATCATTTCGTCTTTAGTAATGAGATTTTTTGTAACTGAATTGAAATTCTTTAAATAATTACAATTTTGATGATTTAAATTCATAATTTATTTTTATAGTGGTTTTCTGTCACTGAGAGGCTGTTCCTACGTTTTTTTACAATATAAAATATGAAATCCAAAATTTGAGACAGTATTTTGTATGTAATTACTTGCGGAACTCAACGCCGCTGTATTTTATGAGAAAAAACATCTATTATCTTTAATACCCTAGATTTCACTTCATTTCTTTAAATAATATTTTTAGAAAGATATTTCTAAAGCCACATAAGCTGATGTAACGGAGCACATTTCTCAGCAATTTAATATGAATTCGATATTTGAATTCACATTTACTTGTAAAGTGGACACGTAAGCGTTATTGAGAACGAATTCTAGGAAGAAATCGGTATATTTTACAAATGCTGTCATTTTAAAGAAGAGAACATATCATTATCTACTATTTAAAATGTGAGAAATTTTTGTCACTTCTCCACGACATAAGAGCTACTTGTAAGGAAATATAACTGTAGAGGTTAGAGGCATGTGCGATATACACAAGTCTGATGTGGCGTTTACAGGAACACGCTGCGCCTATGCGCTACGACGGTCGTTTTTAAAAATTTAATCTATAGTAAAATATTAATTTAATTAAAGTTTAAATATATAATATAACTTTCAATTCAAAACGCATTCACACAAGTGAAGCACATAAAAACGACTATCGATTACAAACTTAACTTTACGAATCGGATGTAACTTTACAAACTTACATAATACTATTAAATTAATTCGAGCCATCCAAGTAAAGTTCGAGCTAAGACTGGATGTTGGGTCAATTTGTGAAATAGCCCCGAGGGTGCAATACGACGGTATCTCGGATTGCAGCCGAAATAGACAGTTTTAATGTCGATCCTTAATTTACTTTTCTTTGTAATTTCCTTGGGAGATGTGCAATTGTATATATGATAGCATCAGACTGTCAAAGTGATGTTTGTGGGTTCAATTCAATTCAAATTAGGGAATGATATTTTAATTAATGAAGTGCAGTGTTGAGTTCCGTAACTTGATATTGGCAATGTCTTGAAAATTTTGCTTCAACTAAAGGAAAAACACCTTTAACACTAGGTGTAAAATTGTTCTACTTATATATGTATGGTGAGATATAGGGTCTTATCTACCTATAGAGTATCGTACCTATACTACCTATATTTTTTTGCCTACCTATTATATTTGCCTATAGGATTAATATGTAGGCAAAAAATTTAAGATATATAATATAAAAACAATGAAAGTATATAACATAATAAAATTCTGTATAATATGTCGTATTATGTATATGTCTGTAATATATCATAATAAAAATCTTTAAAAACAGAAAAGCTTTACCATTGAGATAACTATATTTTAACGAAATGTAGGCTAAAACAGATTATGTTAATTTAGTAATTCCTTCAAATTTATTCAAAACGCGTGTCAAAATAATATAAAAAATATTGGTCAAATGCGAATAGTACTCCCCCTATGAGTGTTCAGTAACAATTTCATAACCGTTGACCCATTGGCAACGTAACATCTTTATAATTCGTCTTTTTAAATTGTTAAAATTTAAAAGGTATATAAGTAGAGGAATAAAATTTTATTTATTAGATTTTGAATTAGTTAATAATACCATTTTGATAGCACGCACATAAATAAATATATTTTATTGCACTTATATGAAATTTAAGCTTCTCCTATAGCTTAGTTAATTATGAATGAATAATAATAAATATTAAAAAAAGCTGTATATTATTCATATTTATTTAAAAATGCACAAACATCATATAAAAATTATTACTAAATAATACAAACACAAACAAACTCAACTTAAATATCCAATCGACTTTGAACTCATACCCTTTCAAAATATAGTACATTTTACATAGTTGTTACTTTATTTTTTACGCGTACATGTACTTTGCCGAAACGGGGCTAAAAGCTCTACGGCGCAGGTTTTCCGCTGACAAAAAAATTGAAACGTGCAAATGTGAGAAAAATTCGCTGATGATTTGAATCGTTTGAGTTAAACGTTTTTTTCTCAACGAAATATTTTATTTGATGCCAAAATACAGTTGTAGTATATAGTTACATACAAAATATAGATTCAATGAAGGGCAAGAAATATTTTTTTTGTAGCTTCACGCCGTTTGTATATAGCAGGTAGAAGGAATAATGTTAAGACACTCTGTTTCCCATCGCTTTTTGACCTGCTACTGTGAAGAAAATGAAAGTAATTCATTCTACTCAATTATGAATCAAATTCATAATGTTTTCGTTTAAAATTCGGCGGCTTAGATAGATATTTGTCATCATAAATAATTAAGTATTTATTAAGCGTTTTATAGGTTTGTCTTTGTGGAACGTGAATTATTAATAAACATTAGCAATAGCTTGAAATGTACAATAAGTTTACAGGCATGATAGTATACAAATAAAGAGGTTGGAAGGAAAAATTGAATTTAGAGAACTTTCTTTTTTATTAATTTTACATTATTTTAAGCTGTAGGTACTGTGTGTAGTGGTATCACCAAAAACTTAAATTTTCGAATTTCAAAATGCAAAGCGCAGCATTAACTTCCGCCACTCATCACACAATATTTAAGAACACTGACAAAGGAGAAAGGGGTCTCTTAACACAAATTTCCTCTACCTAAGGAATATAAGCTGGAAAATAAAGATATAAAATCTTGTTCATATACTATCAGCTCTACACATCACAAGACGTCATCTAACTAAAGAAGAATTAAAGACGAGACTAACCAAATTATTACTCTTGAAACATTTAAAAGCTAATAGGAAAAATACTTAATTAAATGTCACTTATAGGGTATCTCTGGTAACTAGCGTGTGTGTGTGTGTGTGTGTGTGTGTGTGTGTGTGTGTGTGTGTGTGTGTGTGTGTGTGTGTGTGTGTGTGTGTGTGTGTGTGTGTATGTGTGTGTGTGTGTGTGTGTGTATGTGTGTGTGTATATGTTGATTATTCACCAGAGCAAACACTTACTGAATACTTAACCAAAGATAGTTTTTTATAATAAATATACAACTTTAACCCCTGTATAAAAATGCAAAAATATTTAAAGGAAACAGTACGTTCAAATTAAATGAAATTGTACCTCGTTAAAATTACTTTTGACAGGTAAGTAAGTACTAAGTGTACAATCAAGTCGGCAATTTAAACTTTTACTTTGATTTGGATGAAATAATTTCACACTCTACGATGATTTTCAAAGTGTCTTTGAAGGTGTTTTTGTTTATTTAAAATTATTCAAGTGTTATAATTGGAGATGATTACAGCAGATTCTTTTCACTTCCAGCTTGACCTTCAAGAACCAATATACTGCTGTAGGTATTTTTTATAGTATAAGTTAACCTTTTCCTATAAATATTCTTTATTTGGAGGACCGTCGTGGGCAAAACGTCAGCCTCTAAACGCGACCACTTGTAGGTTCAATTCTCACTAGGGGGAAATAATTGTTTTTTTTTGCTCTAGTATCTGGTGGATTTTTATAGCTTCACGCTATAAAATACTTCATTCGATATGTTCGTAACTTACGTAACGTACGTACGTAACTTAACGCTGCTAACAAAACTATTCTTATTTTTTTTAGCTTCACGCTTTATCACGCACATGGCAAGGTAGGCAGAGGGAGCTGCAGAAACGGTACGAACCTAGTGTTAAGACACTCCGTTGCTTAGTCCCTGCTTTTTTCCGTCCCCGCTAACAAAACTATTTTGACCCAAAAAAATATCAAACACACAGATCGTCTATTTATGAAGATTTTAGAAATATCTTAAAGAATAAGCAACTTAAAGGACTTGTGCTCGTGAAGCAGCATAGTCCTTAAAAGGCGAAACGAAGTGACTTAGTTCTAACTTCACTCTGCTTTCACAGTTGAAGCTATAAAATATTTATTATATCAAGACAGTAGATTAGATGACAAAAATACCCCAATATCAGATTTGAAAGCAAATCCTTGATATAAAACAGATGAAATTTAACGACACTGTTAAAGTAAATTTATAGTGACAAACGAACACCGCTCTGCACTTCGATATCTTTGAGTATTTTATGTCCTGAAACGTTTTATTACGCCAAAATTCTTATACTTAGATAAAATATTTATAAGGATACTAGGCTGTTTTATTTCTACTCGCTTCGCTTGCAACCCAACGATCGCTTCGCTTGCAAGCCAACGATCGCTTCGCTCTTTGTATTTATACAAAAAAAATTATGAGCAATAAAAATATTATAAATATTTAGTTTTTGTATTATATCATAAAGTGAACATTTAATTGACTTATCACTAATTTTTCTTTTTCAATGCTAAGTCAGGAGAATCAATTATTTTCACTTCTTCGCTCAAATACCCAACGCTCGGCTTTAATTTCTAACAACCGTCCAATGTCTTGTATATTGGGCAGAAGATGGTTAGCAGTTTTTATTTTGTTTCTCTTAAAATTAATTACATAAGCCCTGTCTTGCTTTTTATATAACGCATATATCAACAGGAACCTAACCTATATAACTTTCAACTAATGGTAATTGAACTCACAACCGTCGTGTTTGCAGTGAGGTATAGTGCCACTGTGCAACGATAAATAATAGAATCATGTATATATACTACATATACTAGCAGCCTCCGGAGATTTCTTAAAATTTTATTGTTACTCCACTCTTATTAGCCATATCTCTATGTTAAAAGCTATATAAGCTTTTAAGTTGACAAAAATATATTTTTAACAAAAAAATATTTATTCAAACTAGTAGTTTTTGAGATAAGCGATTCAACAAACAAACATACTCTTCAGCTTTATATTAGTAGTAGATATATATGCATAACAACTGGGCTCCAAAACCCTGAATGCTAACGCAGGGAAAATTAAAACCGAGAAGAATATATAAAACTTTTTACGACATACAATACATTTTTAATCTTACAATTAGGTACTTGCCCCGAAACATCGTTGAACGTGTTTTATTCTTACACAAAAAGCTCAAATTAAACTTTGAAAGCTTTGCCAAAGCTTATACGTTGTAAATGGCTTTATTAAAATAAAATTCGGCCTAAAATTCTAGAAAAATTAAGGCGCACTGAGAATCTTATATTTTTAAATTATAAAAAATAGGTTGAATTACATTTTTTTACGATTTCTATTATGGAAAAGAATGTTATTAATAACTAACTAAACGTTTTTTTATTAATATATTGCAAAAATAAACTTCTAAAATTTGTAAGTAATTTAATTTTTATGAAATTTTTATCATATGTATTAATAGATATTAAAGATACGAATTTAAAGACTAAATGTGATGTACTACACTACTTTCCATTTTTCGAGTTATTGCTTGTTAAGTAGCGGAACTCAACGCCGCGCTTTTCCTTGTTGAAAAATATGAAAATAATAGATTCTCTTCAGCTGGGAAACGAACACACAACCAATCGAGTTTCACCGTCATGGTACAAATACAAATACAAATACAATGGTACCATAACGGTTCGGCTACAGCTCGGTTCAGCACACGGTACGGCACAGCAAATTGCGGTATTCACCACTTGTTTGTAATGCCTTAAATTTATATGAAAGGCTAAAAGTGTAGAGTCTTCACTTTATCTATATTGTCTCTGCCTACCATAAAAAGAAAGGTTTAATATATGCCGAGAAAATGTAGACTGCATAGTGACTTATAAGTAATGTTTTTCTTTCTTTCGTTCTAGCCTGTCCACATTGAAGAGATAATAGCATAATGCAGAAGCTATATCATGTTATACTATCATATATCATTATATTGTTAAAATATATACATGTATGCATAAACTCATACATATTTTTAGAATAAGCCGTAATAAAAGTCTAGATCAAAATTCACGTGCAGTATAGAGCAAATTGATATCCTTAGAAATATATTTGGTAAAGGTGAAGCTTTACGAAAATTGTTGGATCGAATCTAACGTACTGAAACGTTTGTATATCTGAAGTAGGAATTTATTGATTACTTCTGTAGGTATTGGTCATTCTACACAAATATATATATATATATATATATATATATATATATATATATATATATATATATATATATATATATATATATATATATATATATATATATATATATATATATATATATATATATATATATATATATATATATATATATATATATATATATATATATATATATATATATATATATATATATATATATATATATATATATATATATATATATATATAGTCAGTTAGCTATATATATAGAAATCAGAAGACAGCAAGACATTTTATATAGGTTTATAAGGTAGCAAAGGATTTCGCAAAAGTTGTGCAGAAATGATATTATTCTGATTTTACCTGTTATCAACTACATAAGCAAAGCAGCAGGTCATAACTTGTTGTGTTATACATTGTTTGTGATGAGAAGTTTAGTTGAAGCAATCTTTTGTAAAAGCTTTCATTTCCTAGTAAATTAGTAAATAGATTAAAATTATGTATATCAACCTGGTATCAGGCAAATCGATGTCAAACACCCAGTTACAATATCTCTAAATTTAATATAAGCAGAGAACGGAGAGTCTTATCACTTACCACTCTACCTTAATATATAAGTACGTAAAGACACAAGAATGTACATATTAAACCATAGTTTTTCGCTTCGGCAATACAAAGTAAAAACCAGTTTCGATTTCTCGTTCATCGTGTATTGTAAACAAACATTTGTATGCAAACTGCACAACACGATACGGCAGATGTTCTGCAGCTATCGAAATGCGTATTTAGATTTCATTCGCCAGCCAATATATGTTCTTGGATTTTGACTGGATTTTTTTGTATTTTTACATGAAAATCCCATTGATTTAACTTTAAAAGCTTCTTTATAATTTAGAAAATATTAGCAAAATTTCATAGTGTCAATGAAAGTGAGCGTTTCCGTACAGCTGTGGTGCATTCATGTTTTATTAAACATTGTAATTGTATATTATTTAAGTAGGCCATATAAAGGAATATTCAAAGAAGCCTAGACTATATAAAGGATTATAACTCTGGTATTTTGATGTCTTTACCAGAGGAAATTGAGTATACATTTCTACAATCCTCCTTAACTTCCCTGTTTCATTTTACGCCACAAAAGTATTTCCTTGCTATTAATGTTGATTCCTCGATTGATCCAAAAGCACGAGCAAATTTAAGAATAATTTAAAAAATCTTAATATTGAGTTGCCTTCACTAGCCCTGCCAATACAGTTCTGAGATAAAATTGCCCCTGAATTATTATTTTTTTTGCTGGAATATACAGTATTTATATATCTTTACGCTTTATCCCGCATATGGCAGGGTAGGAAGAGGGAACTGCAGGAACTAAAGAAACCTAGTGCTAAGACACTTTGCTGCTTAAGTCCCTGTTTTCTTGGTCGCCATTTTCCGCTTTTTTCGAGGCACTGCGTGTTGAGTGGAACTCAACGCCGCGCTGTGCCTACTTTCTTGAGCGATGAAATAGGTAATAAAAAATAAATCTTCCCCAAGTGAGAATCGAACCCACAAACCATCGCGTTTTTAGCAAAGCAAACAAAGGAGAACTGGTATTAAGACTCTCCGATAATAAGACTTATCTTGATATCAGATCAAGTGAAGGAAATCAGCTAAATTCTTAAACCAGTCGCTATTATAATATATATTTAATATTTGATATATTATATAGAATGAAGAAGATTAAAAATGTTTTTGCCATATTTTGGTTAAAAAATATAGATCTTGTATTTGCCATGGTATAGAGGTAGCAGCGTCTGCATGTAAACGTGACGGTTTGTCGGTTCGATTCCCACCAAGGGAAGGTAGAAGGTAGAATTGTAATTTCAGTATTATTTGCCCTGACATGTAAGTAAGCGTGGCGTTGAGTTTCGTTGTTTAACACACAATGTACCAAAGAAGGAAAAAGCAGGAATGGTGAATCTTAACACAGAAGATAAGCCATGGTTCCCTGTAGTTCCCTCTGTTGACCCTGCCATAAGCGGAATAAAGCGTGAAGATAAAAATGTTATTATAATTAGCTTCACAAATTCAATGTGATATATATATATATATATATATATATATATATATATATATATATATATATATATATATATATATATATATATATATATATATATATATATATATATATATATATATACATTGAATTTGTGAAGCTAATTATAATAACATTTTATCTTCACGCTTTATCCCGCTTATGGCAGGGTCAACAGAGGGAACTACAGGGAACCATGGCTTATCTTCTGTGTTAAGATGTCGTAAAAATAATCTCGAGGCTCAAACAAAGAACATATTTTAACGGGAGTTCGAGTCGAGTATTTCTTTTATTATTGTCTACTAACTATTACATAATATATTGAAATATATTAAAATATATAAAAACTGATACATAGTATAATTTACCATAATTTAGTAATTCGAATTCTGATAATAATCACATATAAATTAGTATGATTAATAGGTTTATCAAATTGACCAATGGATAAGCAAATCGTTAAACGCTGGCGTCTAATGTTGTGACCTTATATTAGTTATTTATGTTTTTTTACTATATATATGTATTTTTATATATATATATATATATATATATATATATATATATATATATATATATATATATATATATATATATATATATATATATATATATATATATATATATATATATATATATATATATATATATATATATATATATATATATATATATATATATATATATATATATATATATATATATATATATATATATATATATATATATATATATATATATATATATATATATATATATATATATATATATATATATACATATATATATATATATATATATATATATATATATATATATATATATATATATATATATATATATATATATATATATATATATGTATATATATATATATATATATATATATATATATATATATATATATATATATATATATATATATATATATATATATATATATATATATATATATATATATATATATATATATATATATATATATTTGATTACTGAAAAAGAATTCGTTGTTCTCTTGAAACATCTTTTACGATATAACTTGAACAGGGGAAATAATAATTATAGTATTACAATATCCCCATTTAATTATCAATTACTATATTTACAGCCAAATACTCTCTCAATTCAACACCCTCAATGGCTTGTGTTTAATTCAAAGTTATATAGTTATATATACATACATAGCTCACGCTTCGTCTCTAACGGATTAGTAGGTAGTTGTTGTGTATACAAAATATTTGATTTTCTACGAGTTCCCTGAATTTTGAATAGATATTAGTCTTGGATATATATATATATATATATATATATATATATATACAAAGCGCGGCGTTGAGTTCCGCTACTCAACACGCAATGCCTCGGAAAAGGCTGAAAGCGGGGACGGAATTGTCATTTTCTACAATAATTTATCATTTTATTATACAAAACAACAAAAGACAACGATTGCCCAAACATGAAATTATACAACTTTTAAAGGTATACCCAGGGGAATACGCGGCGGTATAAAATTAGAGTCATCGATAGAGATATACCGAAACGAGAATATTTAGATTTCTTAAAATAGCTTTAAATCTAGTGATTCTAGTGGATTACAAAATTGTATTACATTTACGATTCTAATCCACAATATAACGTATACGGTCATATAGTTGACAACTTAGCTACGAAAACATTTTGTATACTACATTAAGCCTACGTAATCAGGAAGGGCGAAGTAAGGCTAGGTATGACCTCTTTTTATCCTCTTTCCGATGGAATTTTGACACGACACGACAAATATCAGCTTTACGCTCAATAGTTGTAATTTTTTCATGGCATTTCATTTCATTTCAGAGGCATTTATATTGAAGAAATTTTTGCTTAGCAAATAAATTAACTTAGCAAAGTCTTCATTTAATAATGTTTAAAAAATTACCACATTACGAGTAAAAAGTAATGGAAAAATCTTTTCAATACAATTTTTACCTCTGGAAAAATTATAGAATTAAACTTAAATTTAGCATTTTATTCGCTTTTGAAAAAACAAAAGTTCGTCGTAAACAATTTTCAAGCATAATAAGCGTTCTCTTATGTTTGAAGCCCATCGAATAATTCTAGTTTTTATTATAAAATTTTAAACTATATTCTGCTGCTTTGGTTTAACAAACATTTAATATTATGGAGTTGTTAATATTTTTACTTTTTATCTATTTTTCATTTCATTTCGTTTCAGACCTATCGCGGTGTTGAGTTCAAGGTTACACTATTTCCTTCAAATTTTATTTAACAGTTTATATTACGTGTAGCAAGAAGGACAGGACTCAGGACTGAACTAAATGGCGTCTTTTTAATCGAAAAAACACTCTAAGCTAGTATTACTTCGTCAAAAAGTCCTTTTCTCGTTCTGTTATTTTTATGAATGCGAGGTGAGAGATTGTTAACGTTTAATAGAAGTTTTGTACTACTAGATCTTTTCGTTATTCATATTTTGCACGTACTATGCACGTACAATTTATAAATCTTGAGCTTACAGCTTTATGTACGCTAAAATATTGCACCCTATAGGTAATAGGTAGGTAGGTAGGTTTTGCTGTTACATATATCTAGAATATATACATTTATATGTATATGTATATGTATATATATATATATATATAATATATATATATATATATATATATATATATATATATATATATATATATATATATATATATATATATATATATATATATATATATATATATATATATATATATATATATATATATATATATATATATATATATATATATATATATTTGTTGCGTAACTCAACGCTATGCTTAATCTACTTACCGAAGTGATGTGAAGTAAAGGTGAATAGAATGAAAATAATTTAATTTCAGGAGTATGCCGCGACTCCGAGAGGATTTCATAAGACATTAATATAATATTAATATAAAACCAATATACGAACACAGGCTCCATCCATATTGCAATAACCGTTGAGCGCGGCGTTAATAATAAGAGTAAAAATATTTTGTATTAAACTTTTTTAGCAAGAATTTATAAAGTAAAAAAAGATATGAGGTACTTTCTTTAAATTGTTTATATTTTTACTTTTGAAGACATGCTTTGTTTATACCAGTCGTAAATAAGTAATATGTTTAAATAAAACATTGGTAATCATATTAATTTAAAAAAAGCAAGTGAAGCCAAAAAGAACTTAGTGTTTAGACACTCCGTTCTCCGTCCAATACTGAAGTATTCAATGTTGAGTATTGGAAATCAACGTAGTGCTTTGGCTACTTTGAGCCGTCGAGATAACAATCTCAATTAAAATGATATATGACTCAACTATAGTTATATAAAATGTAATACAATTTTGTAATCCACTAGAATCACTAGATTTAAAGCTATTTTAAGAAATCTAAATATTCTCGTTTCGGTATATCTCTATCGATGACTCTAATTTTATACGCCGCGTATTCCCCTGGGTATACCTTTAAAAGTTGTATAATTTCATGTTTGGGCAATCGTTGTCTTTTGTTGTTTTGTATAATAAAATGATAAATTATTGTAGAAAATGACAATTCCGTCCCCGCTTTCAGCCTTTTCCGAGGCATTGCGTGTTGAGTAGCGGAACTCAACGCCGCGCTTTGTATATATATATATATATATATATATATATATATATATATATATATATATATATATATATATATATATATATATATATATATATATATATATATATATATATATACATATATATATATATATATATATATATATATATATATATATATATATATATATATATATATATATATATATATATATATATATATATATATATATATATATATATATATATATATATATATATATATATATATATATATATATATATATATATATATATATATATATATATATATATATATATATATATATATATATATATATATACATATATATATATATATATATATATATATATATATATATATATATATACATATATATATATATATATATATATATATATATATATATATATTATATATATATATATATATATATATATATATATATATATATATATATATATATATATATATATATATACAAAGCGCGGCGTTGAGTTCCGCTACTCAACACGCAATGCCTCGGAAAAGGCTGAAAGCGGGGACGGAATTGTCATTTTCTACAATAATTTATCATTTTATTATACAAAACAACAAAAGACAACGATTGCCCAAACATGAAATTATACAACTTTTAAAGGTATACCCAGGGGAATACGCGGCGGTATAAAATTAGAGTCATCGATAGAGATATACCGAAACGAGAATATTTAGATTTCTTAAAATAGCTTTAAATCTAGTGATTCTAGTGGATTACAAAATTGTATTACATTTTATATAACTATAGTTGAGTCATATATCATTTTAATTGAGATTGTAAACTCGACGGCTCAAAGTAGCCAAAGCACTACGTTGATTTCCAATACTCAACATTGAATACTTCAGTATTGGACGGAGAACGGAGTGTCTAAACACTAAGTTCTTTTTGGCTTCACTTGCTTTTTTTAAATTAATATGATTACCAATGTTTTATTTAAATATATTACTTATTTACGACTGGTATAAACAAAGCATGTCTTCAAAAGTAAAAATATAAACAATTTAAAGAAAGTACCTCGTATCTTTTTTTACTTTATAAATTCTTGCTAAAAAAGTTTAATACAACATATTTTTACTCTTATTATTAACGCCGCGCTCAACGGTTATTGCAATATGGATGGAGCCTGTGTTCGTATATTGGTTTTATATTAATATTATATTAATGTCTTATGAAATCCTCTCGGAGTCGCGGCATACTCCTGAAATTAAATTATTTTCATTTTATTTACCTTTACTTCACATCACTTCTGGTAAGTAGATTAAGCATAGCGTTGAGTTACGCAACAAATATATATATATATATATATATATATATATATATATATATATATATATATATATATATATATATATATATATATATATATATATATATATATATATTATATATATATATATATATATATATATATATATATATATATATATATATATATATATATATATATATATATATATATATATATATATATATATATATATTATATATATATATATATATATATATATATATATATATATATATATATATATATATATATACATATACTATACATATAAATGTATATATTCTAGATATATGTAACAGCAAAACCTACCTACCTACCTATTACCTATAGGGTGCAATATTTTAGCGTACATAAAGCTGTAAGCTCAAGATTTATAAATTGTACGTGCATAGTACGTGCAAAATATGAATAACGAAAAGATCTAGTAGTACAAAACTTCTATTAAACGTTAACAATCTCTCACCTCGCATTCATAAAAATAACAGAACGAGAAAAGGACTTTTTGACGAAGTAATACTAGCTTAGAGTGTTTTTCGATTAAAAAGACGCCATTTAGTTCAGTCCTGAGTCCTGTCCTTCTTGCTACACGTAATATAAACTGTTAAATAAAATTTGAAGGAAATAGTGTAACCTTGAACTCAACACCGCGATAGGTCTGAAACGAAATGAAATGAAAAATAGATAAAAAGTAAAAATATTAACAACTCCATAATATTAAATGTTTGTTAAACCAAAGCAGCAGAATATAGTTTTAAAATTTTATAATAAAAACTAGAATTATTCGATGGGCTTCAAACATAAGAGAACGCTTATTATGCTTGAAAATTGTTTACGACGAACTTTTGTTTTTTCAAAAGCGAATAAAATGCTAAATTTAAGTTTAATTCTATAATTTTTCCAGAGGTAAAAATTGTATTGAAAAGATTTTTCCATTACTTTTTACTCGTAATGTGGTAATTTTTTAAACATTATTAAATGAAGACTTTGCTAAGTTAATTTATTTGCTAAGCAAAAATTTCTTCAATATAAATGCCTCTGAAATGAAATGAAATGCCATGAAAAAATTACAACTATTGAGCGTAAAGCTGATATTTGTCGTGTCGTGTCAAAATTCCATCGGAAAGAGGATAAAAAGAGGTCATACCTAGCCTTACTTCGCCCTTACCTGATTACGTAGGCTTAATGTAGTATACAAAATGTTTTCGTAGCTAAGTTGTCAACTATATGACCGTATACGTTATATTGATGGATTAGAATCGAGTTCGATAAAAAAATAGATGTCAGAATATATAATTAGGAACCTCGTTTAAAACGAGAGACATCTTATTTTTAGATGACAAAGAGTATGAAAGCAATGAGTCATATATTTTATTATGTATCGGAGTTGTTCCATACCGACAATTGGAAGGGAACTACTCTAAAGTATTGTTTTGAAGTGACTTATGTCATTTAATGCAATTATGCAGAACCTTTGTTCGAATACGCTCGAAATCTATGGTCTACGTTTGTTTTGATGTGATTATACAAGTAAAACTAACCACTTCTGGTTTCTTATAATATAAATTTTCTTTAGTTATATACGTTTTTGGAATGTGATGCTTGCATCCATTTACAACAGATATAAATAAACTAATACTAAAAACACGCTTAAATGTCCTGGTATAGAAAATTGTATTTATACTGCAAAATTGTTGATCTCGACTTAAACATTTAACAACATATACTACATGAATAAATGAATGAGTACAATTTCATGCAATATCGTGATTAAAAGTGGATAACCATAGGGAAACTACTGTTAAAATACTGCACTTGCATCCTTTCGCTCTATGCACCAGACATTACTTGTCCAGAATCCAGTTGCACGACGTAACTCAACGCCGCGCTGCTGGATTTTCCCGTATCAGAATTGAATTCACAACCTTCGTATTTTCGGGTAGACGTTGTTTCGCTACGCTAAGGCTTTTTTGGCAAAAGGGATATCAGACTAACACTGATGGTTCCTTCAGCTACTATGCTATATGCGGAATTCGGCGTAAAGCTAACATATATACGGTGGATACATATATTATAATTTAAATAATTCACATTCTACTCATATATCTAGTATACGAATATGAACAGAATGCATAAACGTATGCATTCGAAGGACAATTGCATTCAATAAGCACCTAGCGCCATTTGTAACCGCAACGAGTTATAATTTAACCCCAATATATATATCTATATGTGTCATTAGACTATTTATATATGTTATATATTACAAGGGAGAGAGGCATCTGTGAGTATATCATGGTTATAGGTCTATATTATATTAAAAAGTTAGATTTAGTTGTAAGACTGTTATGACATTTCCTATGTTGAATTAATTTTAATTAAATGATCTGAATGACCGTCGTAGCGCAGATGCGTAGCATCTACTTTGTAAACACGACGGTTCGTGGGTGCGATGAGCAACAGAGTGTCTTAACGCTAGGTTCCTATGATTCCTGCAGTTTCCTCTGCCTACCCTGCCTTGTGCGGGATAAAGCGTGAAGATAAAAATATCCTGAAATAAGACACAAAATCAAATCTGAGTTCCAATAAGTAGAGAAATTCGTACTTATATGTATATAAATTTGCAACAGAAATAAAAATACTTAATCTGCATATATGTACATATATGTATGTATCACTGAGGATCAATGAGGATGCCTGTAAGCCCGATGGTTAGTAGATTCAATTCCACTCGGATGCATACGCAATGCTACAAAAAGACGGAAAGCAGGAAACGGAGTGTCTTAACTCTCTGCCTACACTGCTACTGAAACTTTATGTATTCACTTTCTAAAGGTATATCCGTATGTAAACAATATTTTTTTAAATAATATTTTAAAACTTTAGTAATGAAATTTAATTAATAAAGTGATTACTAATATACGTTCCATTAGAACTATCAAGCCCAATTATACTAATCTCATGAGTCGGTAAGGGATTTAAGTTAGCTGTTAAATGGCTTGCAAAGGTTCCAAAGGTCAAACTGATTTACCGGGGTCAGTTAAATTGGATTACTGGTAGAGTTCATTCCATCCGATCTTATAGCAATGAAAAGAGGAACAAACGAGGTTTAACTTCTGCTAGATGTTTGAAATTTATGTATTCGAATTGAACTAATTGTATGATCCTTGATGTTCACATTCACATTTCTATTGATTTAAATACTTTAAAATATTAGTAATAATTTATTAAATAATGATTACACAATTATTTCAACATTTAGAGTCTGGCGCAATTATACTAATCTCATGATCATAAAAGAGCGATTTAAGTTAGCTGTTTATTGCTTCAGGTTCAAGGTCAACTGATTTACCGGCTTTAATTGGTAATGCTAGAGAAAGGCAAATGTATGAGGAACATAAAACTAGCTTTGAAGGGTTTATATGTATTTTCGATGAAACATCCACTTTCCGCCTTTATTGAGCTACTTTCCTTTGCATAACTAGTTAAGCCCGCTTTGCCTTTAGATGTATAATGAATTAGAAAAATCCATTTCTCGACGGATTTAACATTTAGACGTTCGCGAAAGAGTTATCGCGCACAAAAAAAAAATTGCATGTTTGTTACATATGTTAATTAAACGAGTTTTTAAAATATTTTATTTTTATTCGCTAGAAAGATGATTCAAGGGCTTACAAGTGTTAAAAATCAAGTAAGCGCCTCTTACTTACAATGCCTTAAAAGGCAGTTAGTGCGGATCGGAGTTTCTCAATACTAGGTTCCCAAAGAAACAAAAATATCTACTAATAGTTATTACTCATTCCAATTATATTTTTATAGTATATTTTAAATGCAATGTTTTTTAAACATAATTTACATTTTTTTTCAGCTTCATGCTTTATCCGGCACATGACAGAGTAGGCAGAGGGAACTGCAGGGACCGTGGGAACCTAGTGTTAAGACACTCCGTTGCTTAGTCCCTGCTTTCTCCGTCCCCGCTTACCGCCTTTTTCGAGGCATTGCGTGTTGAGTGGCAGAGCTCAACGTCGCGCTTTGCCAAGTTTACCAGAGCGAAGAAAATAGAATTAAAATATCCATCTTCCTCGACTGGGGATCGATCCCAGAAACTGTTGCGTTACAGGCAGACGTTGCGCCTTTGCCACGACGGTCCTGACGATAATTTACTTTTGTATTGAAATATTATACGCCGGTTTCTAATAAGAGAAAAAGGTTCTAAAATAGAAATATCTAGCAGATAAAGACCTATTCAAAATATCAAACTTCACTCTGTATTCTGTATGTGAGACAGAGAGAATTTTATTAAGGCACTTCTTTCTCCGCTTTTGGCCAGAGTTAGAACTCTACATTGTAGTACGTTTTAGCTAAGCGGAAAGATTAATAAAATAGTGAACTTAGTCTCTATTTTATATATAAAATATTTAAAAGCCTCGTTTCACCAAATAAATTAAACTAAAAATGAACTCAAATCACTTTACTCTCTATAATTGATGTGAACAAAATATTACATTCTTACGAAAATCTCATATAAAACAGCTGTATCCTTACCATACTCGTATACACCCACAAATCATTTCTACATTATTAAATCAAGAGATACCTTGCCTTGTTACACGTGATACAGTAAATTACACCTTATGTGGTTGAAATAGGAATAATATTTCATTCTCATCAGATATATAGCTTTATTAAAGACGACGTTAATACTAGCAAATATTTGAGGTAAATAAATTAAGTTGTGTTCTGTCGATGTATGAATACAATATACAGAATGATTTTGAAATGTTCGCCAATTTGATTCTTAATACCTTATATACTGCTAATATTAATATCAAGTGGCTTAACATTATATATTTTTTAGTGTCATCCTATATCGTGCACGGCCAGGGTAGAAAGAAAGTGGTAGAAAGCACCATAGGCAGAAGGTACCTCCGTTCCGACTGGAGTGTCTGAGCACTACTGCTTAGACACTCCGTTCCTCACTTTTTACTATTCTGGGATTGCATACTGGCGGAACTCAATACGCTTTCTCCTTTTGCCTTACCAAAATAAAGAAAAAATTAAAATGTGAACTATTTTAATCTCCAAGAGCTGGAATCTAACTCATAAACCGTCACGGTTACTCTTTACAGATATTGTTCCTCTATATAAATACCCTATCATACACTTCAGTATAAAAAACCTTTAAACATTGTAAAAAATATATTTTACCTTCTCCTGTAATACGTGTAAAAAGCAGGAAGCTATATCTTTTTTTCTATGACAAGTGTTACTTACTGGCCCGGCGACTTTTCCCGGTAGAAATTCTTATTTGATCTAAGGAATTAATTCTAGCGAGCCCTTGGATTATTACTGTTATTATATTTCAGTGCTGCAAGAGACTCTTATTATCTTTTCGATTTATGTAATATCATGTATGCCACAATTTTAATATAAATTTCCTTTTTTTATAGCATCACGCTTTATACCAGTACGTAGCAGAGTTAAGATACTCCGTTTCCTGCTTTCCACATTTTAAGGCATTGCATGTTGAGTGGCAGAACCCAACGCTATACTTGCATAGTTGCCAGAGTGGGGAATGTGGAAATTAAATAATCCTCTCTAAGTGCGAATCGTACTCACGAAATAAAAACCCAATTGAGATTTCAATACATAATTTTATTTTGTCTACGAAAATAAATTTATTAGAAACGAAATTTGGCTGCCTTTTTGTATGTCTAAAGAAATATATCTATACTGAAACGAGGAGACGTCCCCAAGCAACAAGTTAATAAACATAAAATCTGAAAAATATAAAAGAATATTCTTATAGCTTTTATTTTATATTATTTCAAGAAATTGTATTGGATTTATCCTTTGGTTATTAAGCTAAAAAAGCTTTTTCTTATTGGCTTTCCTAAGCACTAAGCCTAAGCTTTTTGAACCGATGGTAGTGAAGTGTTCAATCAGTAAAAAGTAAAAGTCTATTTTATTAAAGAATATTTTGAATTTGATTTTGAAATGTAATATGTACCCACTTAATGAACGTCGATAGTGATTTAAACTTTTTGAATTGCTAACTAAATTGCAGGCTTTGCTTAATTTCATATTTTTAGTTTTTTAGCGTCTTGTCTAGAAATTACTAAGAGTTAAGGCAGTTCGTTCCCTAAATAATCATTTTACATATTTATTTGAACTTTAATTTAAGACTGAAGCCGTCATGGCGCAATATCCAAAAGCAAGCGTTCAAAACAGTTGGGGTACCAATTTCAACTCGGGGAAATGAATTAATTTATACTTCTTCGCCTTGTTAACAAGACGAAGTGCAGCGTTAAATTTCGCCACTCAATTTTTCACTACACATATCTACTAGATTCCCTTTGGACATTCTTCTATTGATACAATGGGAACTTAAAATAAACTATTTACGAAAAATATTACTTTTTCTAAATCTTTTTCAAATATATATTTTAGTATTTGAGATGTGGGTCGTCGTCTGATTGAAGTTGAAGGTGTAGATCTAACTTTAAGCTAACGTCTTTCTGGAGCTTTTTCTTTGAGATTTTCAAAAGTTCATCTCAGTGTGAGAACGACAGGTTGAAAAGCTTGTACTAACATGCTTTGATGTACGAAGTCTTTTTCAAGCTTGTATTTTGTAAAGCCAACTAGCTCAGTAGGACACTATACAACGAGAATATTGCGAGTTGAAATCTACTAGCGATATTAATTTTAAGGTATTTAAAATATTATTATCTTCAAAGACGTATTGACATAGTGATACAGCGTTTAACTATATAGGATAGGAGAAAGCGCGGCGTTGAGTTCCGTAACTTAGCATGCAATGTGTAGAATATAAAGGAACAGAGTGTCTTCATAATAAATTCTCTTTGTCTACCCTGCTATGACTATAATAGACGCAACATGAAGCTTAATAAAACATGTTTTTGCTCTCCTAAGTCAAAGAATAAAGGTCAAAATTAAAGTCAAACTATTTTATTCAAAATAAGAAGTACAAGCTTCATTTTTTGAATGTCATATAATTTAATTTACCACCGGTTCGCTAAAGTTAATGCCTTAAACCTGAGAAGAACAGGCGTAAGAAACTCAGTGGGACTTAATCTGTTTTTTTTCACTTGCCAGATATTTATAATTTCACAATTCTTATTAATAAAAACGATAATCTTAAACTATACTGGAGCGAGCATTTCATTCCCAAGGCGTGTTATCATGAAATCATTAATGTGGTAATAACCTTTAACACACAAACGTCGTTTCACAACTTTTTTAAATTGTGACATAGAACAATCTTGGACGTTTTCTGGGATCCTATTGTAGAAGCATACAGACTGTCCCACAAAAGTATTGCGGATGCGATGTAGTCTAATTACATGCGCGGTAAGTTTATGTCTGTTTCTTGTATTAATATTGTGTACATCACCAATTTTGGTAAAATCGTTAATATTTTTTTATACATACATTAAATTATCAAAGATATGCACATTATGATTATTATATCAGCATTATTATGATGATGCAATTGTAATTATATTTATTTCCTTAAATTTTTGTATTAAGGAATCTTTAGAGCTTAGATTATAGATTGCGCGAAGAGCCCGCTTCTGCAGGACAAAGATGGAATTAATAGAGGCTGTATTACCCCAAAACAAAATGCTATGTGACATAATGCTATTCATAGCATTGGCTCGCCTTGTTTACTTTAGTTACTTTCAAGTAACTAAAGTAAACAAGGCGAGCCACATCAGTTAATAGTTTAATTTTTTAAACACTGCTGAGCTGAGCCTATTCGCCAGTCCATCAATATGAGATACTGTCATTTAGAGACAATGGTGATACCTGGAAATACCGTAAAATCGGTTCCACAGTTTCACCACCCAAATGTACATCGGCTTAAACAGTTTTTGTATTCGATGTTCTAAATAATACACATTTAGTCTTATTACTATATAATTACAAACAAACATCCTAAAAGTCAAATGTCAAGGTATATAATATTAAAATATTTTACTTATCCTACACAATATGCAACATTTGCGTAAAAATGATAAAAAAACAACCGTCACAGAGTAAAAATATTATATAACCGACAAGTGTCACGCCAACCTCACCTGGTGTCACAAAAAAGTATTAAATCCCCAAATAATCCTATTTGTTAAGCCCCTCAAACTGTCAACGTTGTGTTTCTGTGGTGTTTATCTGTGACCAAAATGAACATGACCTTTTTATATATATACAAATATATATATATATATATATATATATGTGCGTGTGTATTCCAGTTGAATATTTATTTATTTATCTCTAAAAAGCGAATAAATTTTGCTTTTTAAAATTAAATTATTACCATATTATCACTTTATACCATTTATTACCAGGACAAGATACATTGTACATATATAAAAACTATTCCATCGTTATATTTACAGCAGAAAATTATTTTTTAAAAAAGCACAAAATTACAAATGCGTAGAGAACTAATTGTAATATCGCCTTGAAATGAATATTTCTTCCATTGTTACATTATCACTTGAGACGAGCCTAATAATGACATCGTGCTCCATTGAATTTCTTCAAAAAGGTTTTTTTTATAACACCGTATATATGTTTTCTTTACGTATGTTTTACTATCCTTAGTGTATATTATAACTAAGGACCATAAAAATATATTTTTTTATTACTTATTATGCTCAATTAAGACTTTTTAAATATTGATTATTGTTAATAAATATTGTTTGTAGATTGTAAACGTTTACAAAACTATAAAAAAATTCAGGCCTTTTTCTAACATTAGTAAAAGTTAAAATGAGCTTATAAGAACATACTAGAAGGTTCCCCTAAAAACACGAGCACCTCTCGAAGAGTATGTACAAAAAGGTTAATGACATTGGAAGAGGCGAAAGAGGTATGTAGGGACGGTAGCATTTGTCGCTCAGTTTCCGCTACCACACTTTTCATAGTACACATGTCAGCAGTGAAAATTCTCTGGCAAACTAATATTAAAATCTTATTTATATTTAAACTAATCTAAAGCTTTAGACTTCCGAAATTTAGAGGGTGAGAAAAATAAAGATATTATATTGCGAATTTTTCATTTTTTGTCACAATAAAAAACCCACATCGCTCTATCACATGATTGCATTTCATTTGTAACTATTTACCCTTAAGCACGTAAAGTTTTTTTTATGTCTTCACGCCTTATCCCGCACATAGCAGGGTAGGTAAAGGGAACTGCAGGAACCATAGAAACCTAGAGTTAAGATACTCCGTTGCTTAGAGCCTGCTTTCTCCGTCTCTGCACGAAAAGTTTCATTTCAAAAACAAAAATAAAGCTCTAATGCATATACAAATTTTTTTTTTACTGTTTTATATATTTTCTATAATATAATTGTCTTTTATCTGTGGATTAACACCTTACAATTCACAGAAACATTTTTTAATAATACGTTCATTTCTTTTATAAATTATTATAGACAAAAAATCATTTATCTAAACTTCTCACATTTTCCAAGAAATATCTTTACATAATTTCATTTTTGTTCCATTCATTTTATAATAATATACGGCGTTTTAATTGTTCTAGTTTAGAGTATATAGACGTCGTCGTATAAAAGGAGATTCAATTAAGGCTTCCTATTGTTCAATAATAAAATTCTAAGGGAATGTTTTTTATTAATATGTAAATTATGTACTGGCTTGATAAAATAATGTGATAAATATATTTTTTAGGCCTTCATAGAAATCTAGTGTTAAAACAATCCGGTGCTTAGTATCTGCTTTCTCTGTCCCTGGTTTCCGCCTTTTTCGAGGTATTGTGTATTGAAACTCAATACCGTGCTTTGCCTAGTTTCCAGAGCGAAGAAAGTGTAAATAGAAAAATCCATCTTACCCAAGTGAGAATCGAACCCACAAACCGTCGCATTAACAGGAGCCTCTTCGCCTTGACGGTACTCCAAAAAAAATTAAAAATATATTTTGGCTATAGCTTAATGCATTTTTAAATAGAAATATATGACATACGATGATACGATGGTGAGCTGAGGATTTTTTAATTAATAGGGAGGCCTGACGTTAAGTAATCACCGCTACTCATAGATTAACGTGACGCGATATAGCTTGTAAATTTTACGCGAAAGATGAAATACTATTTCCTATAGCACCCAATGGGCTTAGAAATGCAAAACGAGTGGCTAACTCTGTGAGAATTCTGTATCCCTTTAGCTTTAAAAAGGCCCTAATTCATGACTGGTCTTCAGCACTATTAAAATTCTACCTGAATGCGTTCCAAATGACTCTTCCAGATCAAAGTAATTTAGTAAGATGGGGTAAAGCTAACGACAAATCTTGCTACATCTGTAAAGAGGCAGTGGGGACAGCTAAATATATGCTGGTAGGGTACTCTTGGAAAGTGGTCAATACTCGCGGCGCCATGACAAGGTACTAGAAATCATATGTGAAGCCGTTAGTCTTTCAGTAGCAAGAGCACAGACAAACATTACAACATACATTACAACCAGCAAACGTTTAATAGAATTTGTGAAAGAAGGTTCTGTTAAAAAATACACGCAAAAACTTTTCTCAATATTAGATCCAGCTCCTGATTGTACTCTTTTGATGGACACGCATGAGAAACAGTATAAAATCCCTGAGGACATTGGTGTTTCGTCATCCAGACCGGATATTTTTCCTTTATTCTCGAAACCTAAAACGCTGTAGTGACGCGTAGTAAGAGTAACGCGTAGTATTGTAATTTTAAATGCTAAATTCTTGCCAAACTTCATAATTTCTTACATGTTGAAATTACGTGGAAATTTTGATACGACACGTAAAGGAGCATAGATTTTACTTAATTTCCTTTTCAAGTACGGTAGAACTTACTACTAATGGTAGTTTCCAGAAACCCTGACTTAAATCCAACAATACAAGTAACCGGCAAAAATCTAGAGCGGACTCGTCAGTACAAATATCTTGGAGCTTGGGTAATTGAAACATGGAAATCAGACCAAGATATCAAGACCCGGATAGAAATGGTCCGAGCTTCATTCACTAACATGAAGAAAGTTCTGTGCTGTCGACGAATTCACATCAAGTTCCGAGTAAGAATCCTCCTATGCTACATCTGGCCTGTTGTATTGTACGGTTGCGAAGCATGGTCTCTAAAGGAAGATACCCGAAGATGTCTCGAGGCATTCGAGATGTTGTGTTATCGTCGCATGCTTCGCATCAGTTGGACGCAAAAAGTCAGGAACGAGATTGTTCTCCAGCGCGTCTTCATGTCCCGACAGCTATTACCATCAAGAACCCATCAAGAAACATAAACCATCAAGAAGCGGAAAGTTGAATACCTCGGTCATGTGCTTAGGCACGATAGGTATAATCTGCTGCAAGTCATCATGATGGGCAAGGTTGAAGGAAAGAGGCGCGCTGGACGCTGGAAAAAGTCGTGGCTCAAAAACATCAGGGAGTGGACAGGCATCACCTCTATCCAACAACTGTTCCGATTGGTCATGGACAGGGAGAGGTTCAGGGAACTAACGGCCAATCTTCAGTAGTGAAGAGGCACTGCAAGAAGAAGAAGAAGAACTTACAGTTCCGTGGGAGATAAATATCCCTAAAAGTCATAACTTCAAACGTAATAAATATTTCGAGCTCACTAACGAACTGACCAGGAATAGGTTTAGAGTAATTTCATATGCGGTGGAAGTAGGAGCGAGAGGTATAACAGCGAAATCTCTCTTTAGCTTGCTAAAAGATCTCGGCCTGTCTTGAACTATTACTAATACATTTCTAGAATGTACTTCAAAGGCGGCATTAGCACATTTATTTCTAACTTGGTTAGGTAGTGGGAAGAGCTCGGACAGTGAAGGTGAGCGTTAATGCATTTTAAAGCGGCCCCTTTAAACCTATACTTGGGTCACAAGTCCCAGGCGCTGATCGGAACTGGGCCCGGCACTCGTACGGTGACTCCAAGGAATGCTAAGCTGTTTCTTCTCATAACAAAATTTTTCATCATATTAATAGTCTAGATATAGTCTATCTGTTCGTACAATAGAAGATATATCAGTTTTTACAATAACAAGAGGCCAACGACCTTTTAAAATTAATTATATCATTTACGAAACTAATTTGTAAGTGTCAAGATAAAAAGCCAAAGAATTCCAGTCAATCTAAATGATAATAACCTCAATAAGCATCTTTATTAATTTTCCCAAAACGATGAATGCCTTCTCTATTGTTTTACTGAATTTATTTTGACAAATGAAGTGGCAATCCAAAATTTGTTTCAGCGGAACTCCCGATATTATTATTTTAGAATGAAATTATCTACGTCAATAGGTTTGAAGATCCCTAAATGTCTTCACAGCTTACAATTTTATAGTATATTTGTTTTCTATAATTCAATTATTCCTTTGGTAGTATTGTCATGAGGAAAAGACAAATAAATTAATTGGAAAGTTTGGAATAAGAATTATTTAGAATAAAAATAAAAAAATTGTTTCTACTTCTTTGATTAACAGATGACTTGTTCATTATTCAAAAATTATATCATAAAGAATATTACATTAGCAAGTTAGGCTTTAAAATAGGCAAAGTGTGGCGTTGAATTCCGCAACTCAATACGCAATGCCTCAAAAAACGGCGGAAAAGCGGGGACGGAGAAAGCAACAGAGTGTCTCACTAGGTTCATATGGTTCCTGCACTTCCCTCTGCCCACCTTGCCATGTGCAGGATAAAACGTGAAGTTAAAAAAAAGTTAAATTTTATGACATATAAAAAAGGAAATAAATAATTATTATCATAATTTACTTTTAAAGTACGGAACCTTAAAACAACTAAAAGTTCATTATTCCATAGGTATAAAATCAGTACTCAGTAACTCACAAGGAAGAAAGGAACTATTTTTCCATTTTCTTCGCTCTGGAAACTAGGCAAAGCGCGGCGTTGAGTTCCGCTACTCAATACGCAATGCTTCAAAAAGGCGGAAAGTGGAGAGGGAGAAAGCAGGAACTTAGCAACGCGTGGAGTGTCTTAACATTAGGTTCATATGGTTCCTGCAGTTCCCTCTGCCTACCTTGCAACATGCAGGATAAAGCGTGAAGCAAAAAACTAAAAAAAAAACAATATACCAAAAACTTGATATATCAACATATTATAAATTTTACTAATAGCATATATATCACGTATTTTTAAGATATTAGGTGTGTATATATATATATATATATATATATATATATATATATATATATATATATATATATATATATATATATATATATATATATATATATATATATATATATATATATATATATATATATATATATATATATATATATATATATATATATATATATATATATATATATCATAAAAAAAAAAACATTTTAAGAGCACTCTAAAGCTATTATCTTTCGAGGCGTTACAGATTTGCCTGTATACAAAAATATTCTTTGTTCAACACCTGGATCCTGTCATCGAATTTATTAAATTCACTACGGCTTACTTCGTAACCTTTTCCCAGGGAACCCTTACCTTGGCTCAGCATCTAAATGACACGAGAAAATGTAGGCTGGATTATGTGGTAATATTAATTTTCTTTAGCCTTTCCAAATGGAGTGGGATTTTCGGAAATTTTCATTGTAATAAAGCGTAATTGATCTTTGTATTGTTATTTGGACGTATATAATATTATTATTGGGTGGATTTTCACTTCTTTTCGTTTAATTATATTGGATTTTATTATGAAAGTATATTTTTGCGTATATTGTTTTATTTGTGATTATGCTAATATTTTATTGCAGAGTTTTTTTTATAACTAAGAATTTAACACATTGCCTGTGTACCGAACCAGGTCCATATACCTTTGTATAGGGTATTGAATCGAGACTAGATATTTATACATATATTTAATTATATCAAAGACATAGAATGAGCCAGAGAATTACTTTTGTTTTTTCCGGTTATAGAAAAAACCGTAATCTACATAATATTTCATCCTAAGCAGGAAGTTTGTCGAGTACAAAGAAGACATGGCGATTAATTCAAACTTCCGTTTCCCTTGGACAATGCTTGCATAGCTAGCTTTTGTACATTAATTTGATATTAACCTAACCTAAACAACTATTTAATAATTATGTAATAACAAGACAAATTGCGGCGTTGAGTTCCACCACTTAACATCCAATGCCTTAATAAAAAAGGCGAAATGCGGAGAACGGAGTGTCTTAACACTAGGTTACCACAGCTCATGCGGTTCCCTCTGCCTACTATGAGCAGGATAAAGCGAGAAGTCATATTAAAAATAAAAAAAATATATCTACTAAATGATAGTAGATTGAATTCTACTTGAAGGGCTATATATATTATATTATATATGTATAAAAGAGAATGCGGCAACTCGAATTATTGGGATAGAAAACGAACTCAACGACACAATTATGTTTATCATATGTTTTATTGTAATGCAGCTATATCTAGGCATCTACTTTGTTATCCGACGTGTACTACAATGTATATGTGTATACTTGTATATACATATATGTTTGACTTAAGCTGTCTAAATTAGTAGGCTATTTTGACATAGACCCACGTATCTGATAACATATTAATGTATGAAATTGAGAAATACATGTCAAATGTGTATATATATATATATATATATATATATATATATATATATATATATATATATATATATATATATATATATATATATATATATATATATATATATATATATATATATATATATATATATATATATATATATATATATATATATATATATATATATATATATATATATATATATATATATATATATATATATATATATATATATATATATATATATATATATATATATATATATATATATATATATATATATATATATATATATATATATATATATATATTAAGAATTTATTAAGTAAAAGATATGAGGTACCTTCTTTAAATTGTATATATTTTTACTATTGAAGAGTTGCTTTGCTAAAACCAGAAGAAGAACCAAAAACCAAAAAGTACTTAGTGTTTAGACACTCCCTTCTCCGTCCAATATTGAAGTATTCAATGTTGAATATCGGAAATCAACACAATGCTTTGGCTTCTTTGAGCCGTCCAGTTTACAACCTCAATTAAAATCATATATGACTCAACTAAAATTATATGAAATGTAATTGTAATTTTGTAATCCACTAGACTCACTAGATTTAAAGCTATTTTAAGAAATCTAAATATTCTCGTTTCGGTATATCTCAATCGATGACTCTAATTTTATACCGCCGCGTATTCCCCTGGATATACCTTTAAAATTTGTATAATTTCATGTTTGGGCAATTGTTGCTTTTTGTTGTTTTGTATAATAAAATGATAAATTATTGTAGAAAATCATTGAAATTTATATACATCTACATATATTTATTAGTATACAAAAGCATTTAGTTCTGCCACTCAACACGCAATGACTCTAAAAGCGGAAAGCAGCGAACGGAATGTCACTCGTAGAAAATCAAATATTTTGTATACAAAACAACTACCTACTAATCCGTTAGAGACAAAGCGTGAGCTATGTATGTATATATAACTATATAACTTTGAATTAAACACAAGCCATTGTGGGTGTTAAATTGAGAGAGTATTTGGCTGTAAAATACTCTCTCAATTTAACACCCACAATTAATAATTGATAATTAAATGGGGATATTGTAATACTATAATTATTATTTGCCCTGTTCAAGAAATCAAATCTGTGACCAATGCATATACACGTACAAGCAGCATATTAACGTACAAGTAGCTGACCCACCATGGCGTCAATATATTACGGGATACTCCTAAACATACAGAAAAAAGGATTTTTCCAAACGATCAAGCCTTTCCGACCCTTTGCTTAATCGATTTCATTAATAATATCGCCAAATAACCAAATTTATATAGACTATATTCATATTAATTATTAGAAATGCCTTCGTAGCACAGTGGTACTGTTTTTTACTATATATATGATTGACTTGGTTACGATTCTCACTCAGAATCAGAGGTTTCGACCATTTTCTACGGAAAACGAAGAAAATCTACGCTACAGTTAAGTAATTTTATCTTTATAATTTTATCTCCCGTTCTCTTAATAAGACAAAAAACTTTAATCATTTACCTACCGTTGTGACGCATAGAGACATCATTATTTTTACTTCCGCCATTTAACTCTTTCTAGTATATTGAAAATTATGAGGAGAGTAAAGAAAGACACGTCTTCCCTCTGCCTACCCTGCAATGCGGGAAAGTTGCCCAATTATATGAAATCGGGAAAAAATGCTACCTATTTTTATACAGGTACCTATTCAAATAAATCATCCCTATAATTATTACAGTAACAGCAATATTTATAATACTCTTTGTTTTTAATTAATAAACATAATATTTACATCGTTATGCCAAGTTTATTTTAGAGATGGGCTTCGAATTTAGATTGAAAGATAAAAATTAATCAGTTCAGTAAATAATTAATATTGAGCACAGAAAAGCGTTTTGTGTTAAATATTAACTTATTTGGTTACATTATTATTTCATAATCATTACTCGGTCTACTACGGTACTAGGAAAAGTATCGCATTGAGTTTCTCCATTTCATGTCATAGAGAAATGGAGAACGAAGTCAAGTTTTCTACTATATGTTCCTTTACTCAATAGAACTAGTAATATTGTAAATATTCAAAACAATTCTAGTGGAAATACAAAAAAACAACAGAAGTCTATTATAATAAATTGACAGTAAAAAATCATGGAAATATTCATGTAAATCGTTTGCAGCACTATTTTAAAGGGATCTCCCATTTACCAAATATATCGGGTATCCTTTACAAAGAGACGTACGAATGTATGTTCGTTGTATTGTAAAACAATGTGTATTATGTATTTTAAATGAATATCGTATAAGGGTATGAGATACCTATAATTGGGGCTTAACATATAATTTATAGTAACGAGTAAAATTTATATTTATTTGCGAATAATCACATTAGTAAAAGCTTTTTTATATTCACGCTATATCAAGCAATTAGAAGGACAGACCGAGGAAACCTAGATCACAGATTCTAATATTGACATGGATTGGCGGAACTCAACGCCGCGTTTTATCTTGTTACCAGAGAGAAATATTATTTTTTGTTTTAATCTACGATATTAACCTACAACTATAGCGCTTAGAGACAGACTTGCCGCGATTTATTTAAATAATACAAATAAACATCATATTCCACATAAGCCAGCAATTTAACGCCTACTTGAGCTTAGCTATTAATTTCGCTAACATACGTACAAACATAAGAGAGTAGAATACTTAATTCCTTTACATAACGAAAATTTATGCACCACCTTTTGTTATGACTTCAAGGCGTATTTGCTTTGGGTTATTTCCGTATGGGTTTAGTTCAGATATGTTATGGGTTTGGTGTTTTTGAGTTCTGTTTTTCATTTTTGCATATTCAGATTGCATCTCTAGGCGTTCGTAGTGGCACAGAGTCTGCAAGTGAACGCGACAATTTGAGTTTGATTCTCACTCGAAGAAAGATTTATAAGGATTTTCCATTTTTATTTTTTTCGCTCTGAAAAGGCAAGACTAGAATGGTGTTAAATTCCACTACTCAACACGCAAAGCCTCGAAAAGGCGGACACCGTGGATTCGGAGTGTCTTAACACTAGATTCTTAAATTTTTTGCAGCTCATTCCACCTTTCCTATTGTGAGCGAGATAAATCAGCTATATATAGAAAACTAAGTGTTAAATCATTCCATTCTTTACTTTCTATCGTGAAGTTAAATATTTATACCTGTATTTTCTAGTCTAAATAATAGTTTTTTAGTAAATATCAAAAATATATATAAAATTTTTGCTGGTCATAGTTTGGTTAAGTCATATTTAGAATTAAGATTAAAAATTGTCCTGTAATAAAGTAAATATGCTATATAAGTAAATCGTGCATTAAAAATTTTTATTCAAACACAATTCTTAATAATTTCTCTTAAATAAAAGTGAAACCTCAGATAAAATCTACTTTAGTATAAAATTAGCTAACACAAAGTTTCTCATAAAAATACTCTACTTTAACAAAAGAACATTGAAATAGACTCGACATAAAACCTTATTCCGTCCTCACGCACGACTAAAGCTAAGGCCAAAAGCTGACCTAGATTTTAAAGGTTTTTCCCCGAAATTCTGCATACATTAGAGGAACTAACGCAACTGCAAGATAAACGTTTATATACTGAATTTGTCTACAACTTTCAAGCTTCAAGTGAAATAAGTAAAGTTTTAGAAAGTTTGAGTTTTACTTTACAACTTCATAAGCAAACTTTCGAACAATAATAATACCATTAGATTTATTTGATATAATATATGCAAATGAATAACGTCAGTTAATAACTAATTGATATTTCTGAGTCCTAATAAAATAAGGTTGAAGAGAAACTACAGATTCATATTCGTGTGTCAGATAGTGTATAATTTTGGGAGAGGCTATAGCCTTCTTAGTCTATAGACTATATCACATCACACTGACTATTTCTGCGGTTAGTTGCTTGGTCACTTGGTTATGTATTGTACTCAATTTGTGGTTATTTCCATTTGGCAATACGTGTAAAGCCACAAATAAAAGCTACTACGATATAGTATTGACGCACTCATATTATATAATCAAGATATTTAAAGATGTACCAGTGTTAGTGCACATGCACTCATAGTGTGAAAGTACACTCGCACTCAGTGACTACCAGTAACTAGAAAACACATAAACCTTACCTTAAAATGAAAATATTAATAAAAATTACTTTTATTTGTGTCTATTGTATTACAACTTTAGCAAAACTACATTATAACTAGAAAGTCCCAATGGAATTTTGGAACTAAGTTGAAATTTTTGACTACCCTGCTAATGGTTCTAAAGTTATAATGCTAAATAAAATTTACTTATTACAGAGTTTTGCTGTATAATTTAGCATACATCATAAGCACAGTTTGAATGAATAGTATATTTAAAATAATTTAGTTTGTTCATTCTGGTTGAACTATGTGATGTACCACTGGAATAAACTAGATGGATGAGATGGACGAAAACGTTTGAATAATTTTACAATGTATTTCAATTATACCTGTATATATGTATAATTATTATTTCTTGTTTAGCTTCACGTTTTATCCCGCACATATCAGGGTTGGCAGAGGGAACCACAAGAATTATGGGAACCTAATGTTAAGACAATCCGTTCACTGATTTACGCCTCTTCGAGGCATTGCGTGAATGGCACAACTTAACGCCACGCTTTGCCTAGTTGCCAGAGCGAATATAATGGAAATGGAAAAATCTATTTTCACCGAGTGGGAATCGAACCCACAAACTGTCGCGTTTACAGGCATTTGCTATGCAAACGACGGTCCTCTATAATTTCATTTTAAGTATAATTTAATTTTCGCTACTTATTTCCATTTAATAACACAAAAATTTTATTCATATAATAGATATTTTCAAATGAACACTATTGTTAATAGAAATCTTTTTTTTTTGTTTACTGCATCATGAATACAGTACAGGTGCTCAGTGGCGGAACTTAACGCCGCATTTTATGAAACATTTAAATAGCTCATTCCTACTATGGACGACCATAAAGATATATATTTCATCAATATGTTTTTTATATTGAATTTGTACATTTTTAGACATCTTCCCACAGAATTGTGTCGCGATAGTTGACCTCGTTTCAATTCAACTTTACTTTTCAATGTAGTTTATAATTATAATTTTGCTATATTTAATTATTTATATGTATTTAATATTATCATTATGTATGTAAGATATGCTTACATACTTTTAGTGAAATTTTAACGTTTATGGACTAATTGAGGTGCGTAAATTAACGCCGCGCTTTGTTTAGTGAAATCGAGCCATATTATACAAAGTATATTTTTGGTTCAACAAGACTGTCTAATAATTTTAATAAAATAAATTTAGTATTTTTTTATTATTTTTTTTGCAAAAAATAGCAAATCGTTGCGGTACGTCATGGCGTTGAGTTCCACTACTCAACAATCAAAGCCTGGAAAGGCGGAAAGTATGGGAACGGAGTGTCTTACCACTAGGTTCTTAACGCATCGACAGTAGGCTATAGGCTAGCTAAATTAAATAGTAAGCAATTTTTAATTAAAACTAGTTGTTTTAAAGATTAGTTCCTTTAAACTCCTACTTTGAACCCACATTCACCACATTCAGAGAAGCAAGCTCCAATATTTCGTGTAAATATTAAATTAAAAGGTAAACCATTGCAATTTCAACCCCAAAACTTTAATAGCGAGCTAAATTGAAGGCTGACCGTAGAAAAGCCCTTACGCCGTGACCCAAAAAGCTCGATTCATTTATCTACGTAATAAACAAAGTTAATTAAGTGAAACTTATTTAATTATTAATTTTAGTTAATAATAAAGGAATGGATGAAGCTTGAAAACAATTTCGCGGCGAATTATGAACGTTGTTTGAAATTAAAATCTTGTTAGTGTTTAATTTCTTTGGTAATTTTATAAGGTAATGTAAGGTAAGGTAAGTTTTAGTAGTTGTTGAGCATGTAAAAGTTTAGTTTATTTTTTCACATAACCGAGAACACAGAGAAATTCTAGTGTTAAAACACTCCATCACTTTTGTCATATAGAGTTAAGTGGCGCAACCTCACGTCATAGGGAATTACAATAAATGAGGAAGGAATTAATTAAACGAAAGTTTGAATTCTTAATAAAAACACACACAGGTACAGGCTGATACAGAATATAATAAAAAATATGTTTATATACAATTTTTACAGCTTTTCGTTTATTAGACCTATACAATAAATTTTCTTTAGAGATTACTCTTAAACAAACTACATATATTACAATTTGCCATGTGAAATAACTCTCATTAGAAATCTAAGAAATGAACAGTGTCCTTCTACTATATCTATATCTATGTACATATAAACTTTCCACTAGAATTAATTACCTATTAAAAAAATCGCATCAAAATTCATTGGATTTATTTTAATAATCTAAGTATAAATAAGGATGAACTTTGCTTTATACTATGTGGAGATTATGTATAGCTTTACTGGACAAAACTGACTTTTTTGTGTGTAACTTTTTTTAAAAAACTGTAACTTGTTTTAAAAAAACTTAAGTTTTTTAAAAAACTGTAACTTGTTTTTGTGTGTAACTTTTTTTTTAAAAAATAACATTTTTTTTTTAAAAAGTTACCATGGTCTCAGACCTATCAAATACTCTGCTTAATAATTAAAATCTATTCGTATATGTATATCTATTCATAAACCATGTGCAAAGCATACGAAAAATATTTAAATGTAAATGAAAATAATCAGCTTATATGTAATTTAGAAACGAATAAAAAGGGCAACATCATTCTATAGCGTGAATGAAAATACATGAAAAAAGAAAATTCGTTAAATAACGTAGACATTTTTACATACATTCTACTAATTGTAAGAATCATATTCAAATTTAAGATGCGAAATAAGATATTTCTTATTTGTACGAAAAAAGCTTCCTCAAAGTATTTCTACTTTAAATAACTTACTGGCTTCAGGTGTAACTTTCTTGTTTTTGTTAGGGTTGTCAAAAATCTTATTTAAAAAAAAAAGTGTCATTCGATACTAAAGGAAGAAATATATTAAAGTAAAAGCGACAGTTACGAGTTCGATTCCTACTTGTGAAGAAATAATAATATTAATTCTATCTTTAGTGTGGATTAACACTTTAAAAATCATAGAAGTATAAGAAAAAGAATCTTTATTTTATTCGTTCTGGATACAAAGGCAAGGCAAGTTCTAATATGATTCCGATTTCAGACACTATGTCTATTAAGAACTTAAGTGGAGAATGAAGTATCGAAACACTTAATTCCTTCCACCTAACTCACTAAACGCAGTCTATAGTGTAAAGCTTAAAACTTACTATAATTAATAAGATAATAAAAAAGTTAAACGTTTTCAACAATATTCTTTAAGTATTCCAACATAGCATCCTATATTTTTGTACACTTTAACAATTTGTTTCGACCGGGCAGGCGAAATCACAAGCGAAACAATAGCTATTTATAAATAACTTCAGTTAAACATTCAATGGAAAATCACATTACATTATAAGAATCAAAGTAGGGAAGATCAGTAAATCCCTTATTTATTATTCAAGGCATCTCTCCCTTAAGCGGTAAGCTTTCAATTTATCGAACTGTTTATTTATGTATAAACTTTGAAACAAATTTTTGGGAATTAAAAAGGTTAAAAATTTTAACACATGGTCCTTAGCATTCCACAATATATGTATTTACAAAGCGCGTGCGCATCTTGTTGTTTCGAGAGTAGCTCCAATAATTTCCCTAACTATTGATATAGATTATTATTTATTAAAATTAAGCCTTTATAAAATTGGGTTCAAATATTTAACTTTACTATTAAAAATATCTTTAAAATTTTAAATTAATGTATAAAAAAAGTAAGGAAAAAAACACAGGCAAACTTTACAGGTTTATTTAAAAAACTATAGTGATTTCGCTTATTCCTTTTAGTCCTACTTCTATTCTAACCTTAAATGTCTTTCTTTGTTACAGTTCGAAAGTAAACTAGGAAAAAAATTTAAAAAATTTAAAATTATCAAAGTTTTTAATAATGTTTAGTTTAGAATTATACTTTATTACAAGTATTTCAAGTTTTTATAGGAAATGAAAATGTTCAATCCTGATGACGAATCAAATATATTAAATTCTTAAATTTAATAATTTAAGAACATAATTGGCTTTTTTATAATTTCATATGAATATGATCTTTTTCTAAACGCATTATAATTAATTGAACATAGGTAATTAGAGTAATGTTAAAGTTATTGATGAAATATATTAGTTCCAATTTCAAAAAACTGTCGAATGGGTTTAGATAAAATATTGCTGTAACACAGCTTATAAATCACAAAAATATATGACAACAATATACATTAGAAATTATGACAAGCAAATGCAATTCGCTTGACTAATAAATAAGCATGACGAATGCGAACCAGTGTGGTGCAGAGGCGTAGCATCAGCCTGTAAAAGCGACACTTTGTGCATTCAATACCCAATTAGGCAGAATGGATCTTTTAATTTCCATTTTATTTGCTCTAATAACGTGGCAACTGCGGCATTGAGCTACGCCACTCAACACGCAATACCCTGAAAGAAGGCGGAAAACAGGGAATGGAGTGTTTTAACACTATGTTTTCACAGTTCGTGCGGTTCCTACTGCCTGTCGAGTTTATCTCACAGATAAAGCGTGTAGCTGTAAAAAAATTACCAAAAAAAATTACACATTAAGCGGACAAAGTCGCGGGCTGGCCATTAATGTTTTTACTACACTAAGTACCTAGCCGCCTTGTTTTCAGCATCGTGTGTGGTTAGCCAGAAACACTCTACTAAAAAGTCACTTGCCGCCCACTTTACGTGCTAAAGTAGGCAAATATATCATGTCCAAAATGTAAGTTAAATTGACCTTTAAAAGAAGAGAGAAAACGTTTAGGAGAATAATTGTATGATTTATGTATTATATAGATAATTACTAATTCAATTCCATTTTCTTTGGTCTGGCAACTAAGCAAGCGCGGCATTGAGTTCCATCACTTAACAAGCAATGCAATTCTAAAGGCTGTAAGCATGGAATGGAGTGTCTTAACACTAGGTTGTCACGGTATAACAAAATGAAAAATATGATCATATAAAGTGATCATTATCATTTATATATTATCATTAACATCTTTTATATTTATTAAAATTAAGCAATTAAGAGACCACTAAACCCTAAACCCTAATTGCCACTAAACCCTAATTGCCTCATACATATTTGTGATAACTAAGTTTTTTTTACAAATTAAATGATTTACTTTAATTATTGATATATTTTCTTAAAACTCCGGCAACCCTAATTTATTCTGGTGAGCGTAATAAGACTTTCCCATATGCACTTCAGAAGTTACAAAACAAAGTAGTTCGTTTTGCTTTCCTGCAAATATTATTCAGGAAGGTTCATTATGAAAATTTGTAAGAAAATTGTTTTTTTTTTTCTTACTTCAGCGCATCTTTTTTAATTTGTGGTGTAATAAGTCACTATTTTTACTATTTTTTAATAAATTCAACTGGAAATATTATATATTTTTTATAGCGTAATGGGTTTGCACCTCACTTATTTCCACATGGTCAAAATGATCTATTTATAATATTATCGTTCGAACAAAATTTAAATTATTGACTAAATATTTTGTATATATCCATATTATTATTTTTAAGCTTTACGCGTTATCTCGCACATAGCAAGGTAAGCAGAGGAAACCTTAGGAATTGCGGTAATCCAGTGTTAAAGCACTTCGTTCCCTTCTTTTCGTTCTTTTCAAGATATTGCGTGTTGAGTATCGGAACTCTACACCGCGTTTGTATGGTTGTCAGAGCATAGAAAATGGAAATAAAAAATCCATCTTCTCCAAATGGGAATTGAATCCACAAACCGTCTCCTACAAAGGCAGACGTTACGCTTAACTATGACATATATAAAAGGTATAGTCGTGTACCATAGAGCCTTTTCTGAAGTCATCTAAAAATCCGATAAAGCTGTCGATTAGGGCTTTCTTTAAGAGTGACGAGCTTTTGTTTTCCATTTGTTACTTCACTTGTCTTCGTAAAACGAGTCAATATTTACTTTTAGATTGTTACTAGTTTATTTTCTGCATAATGGAAACTGAAAAAGTAATAAAAAATTTTGCTATTTTTCCTATCAAAACCAAATATATTGTGAATTGAGAGCAAATGTCGTAATTTTTTAACGGAATGGGTAAAATAATTTTTTAAGAACTTTTATATTTGTCGAATTCACAGCTATTGTTTTCTAAAAGCCTTTGTATTATAATATATATTCAAATTCCATACTTTTCCGCTACCGATTAAATTTCTAAAAGTCATATTTTAATCCTTTTACCTTTTAAAGGCACAAAAATTTTCAGTTTTCCACGAAGTGGAGCTTTCGGACCAATACATTTGTTCCTTTATGTAAATGCATCTAATGTTAGTCAAATATTATTTCTCACCATAAAACTAAGTTGTTATCAAAGTTCAATTAATTTTGTTACAATCTAACAAATTATTATTTCCAAGTTTTTGTAATATATGCAAGAACTTTTGTTTATTTTGACTTATTAAAATCGCTTTCTTCAAAAGATGAACTGTGTTTTCACATTAATTTCAGCTCCACGCTCCAACCCCATCTGATGCCTCCACACAGAGACAACGGAGCCTATACAGCTTATTTTTCGTATACTTATATATCTACCGATGAATTTTTTTTGTTTCGAGTAACAAATCTTTATAAACCAACTTTCTCTGAATTTTAAAAAAAAATTCCCATATCAAATTAAGTCCACATAATACTACAATAATTATAATCAACACTAATATTCATGCTTATACTAGAAATTATAGTTGATCCAAGGCTTCACGCATCATCAATCATCCATTTAAGCTATTTAAGTGAAATCCTTTGATATGAGATGTGAAGCGTGAACTTAAATAAACAGGTCGTCTGGCACAGTCATAAGTTAATTTATGACATTATACATAAGAAATGGTATATATATGGCATACGTTTAGCTGTAAATGTAGAATGTGTAGGTTCAATTTTGATTTAGGTTCCTTCCCTATTCAATTTATTCGATTTGGGTAGAGAGAACCGTAGGGACCATAAGAACCTAGTGATAAATCATTCCATTTCCCGCTTTTCGCCTTTTCCGAGGCATTACGTGTTGTGTGGTGGAACTCAACGCCACGCTTTGCCCTAGTTACCAGAACGAAGAAAATGGAAATAGAAAAATTTATCTTCACCGAGTGAAAATCGAACCGTCCTCCACATCCAGCCACAAACCATCGCGTTTACAGGCAGAGGCCTCTGCGTCACGGCGGTCCTCATATTTAATTAATATATACGTAAGATACCATCGTGACTGACGTGTGCAAAATAGCAGGCAGTGATTTAGAGTTCATACAGAATAGTAGGAACCTGAAAAAAATCTGCAAAAAAAGCAATAGATTGTAAATGTATCAAAAATTATTTATTAATATATTTACAATATATAATGTCGGATCTCTTTACACCGTTGAATTGAAATGTAAATTCTATAGTTTCGACATAAAAACAACATGGCAAAAATAAATATTAAGTATACATACATATCTTCCCTTTATATATATATATATATATATATATATATATATATATATATATATATATATATATATATATATATATATATATATATATATATATATATATATATATATATATATATATATATATATATATATATATATATATATATATATATATATATATATATATATATATATATATATATATATATATATATATATATATATATATATATATATATATATATATATATATATATATATATATATATATATATATATATATATATATATATATATATATATATATATATATATATATATATATATATATATATATATATATATATATATATATATATATATATAAATTATTTCCTTCATATTACATTTTTACCTTAATATTATTATCTAATGAATCTAGGCTATTCAATATTCGGCTAGAACTCAACGTGTGATGTGATTAGAATCACAATAGGTTTCTATATATTTTATATCTCACAAAGAGGTTTGGATCTGAGAGATTCCCAAGAGGTACAAGCTTATCCCTCTATGTTGAAAATAGAAAATAAAAATGGTTTTGGAATAATTCTCACGATATGCTTCTTTTTCACGCCTCAAAAATGCCCCCACACTTATTACCTGATATTTGTAAAATATGAAAAAACAAATATCTTACCTTACCCTGTCAAAGATAAAAAATAAGAGTGAAGGTAAAAAAAAAACATCTCCATAAAGATTTTTATCAATCCACAAAAACCTATCGTAAAAATCTAGTATCAATTCGGCATAGCCAGTCAAAGTTGGACTAAGTCCCAAGTACGCTATAATTTAGGCAAATAAGCATTTCCTTTTACATAATCACGGAAAAGATATAACCTAAATTTTGGCATATTGAACTAATCTAGATTTCGGGTCTTCGTGACCCGAAGCCATCTGACACTGGGATGACATTCAACCCATTCTTCCTTATTACCAACCTTTTGGGTTATAATACGTCCTAAGATTGTAAGGATCAACTCAAACTTTCCGAAGACTTTGATGTTTGATTTATTTGGAAATACTTTGTATTTAATAGTTTTTGGGACTACTGCTAAAGGAACAGAGGGGTTTTATCTTTATTTAAAGGGCATTGAAAAAGAATTCTACCGGCTACCCTTATTTATTATGTAACTGATTCTTGTGATAGCGTAGTATGTCGTTTGTAAGTTAACAAACATTTAGATGGACTTAACAGTTAAGAAACTTGATATTTTTCTTAAATATATTAATAAACAAGTTATATGAAAATTATAAACTTTATATTGAATAAATTTACTTTAATTAATTATTTCTAATCACATTAAGCAAAAACAAAAACCGACGTCTAATTTTAAGTGAAGTGGATGCACGAATTAACAATGATTAAATTTAAATTATTTTCATATTTCCGTTATAGTAAGATAAAGCGCGGCAATGAGCTCCAAAAATATAATAATATAATACATAGATCGAATTGGGGTAGAAAACGATGAAGGTGAAGATGATGAGGAATGCCTTAATAATAAAATTTCTCCGTATACTTTGCTGTATGGCAACAAGTATGAGTAGATAGAGTCAAAATTAAATAACATTATTTAAAATAGGAAGATCATTCTTTGAACATCAAATATATGACCAACAACTTACTAAAATTAATGCTTATAAGTTGAGAATATTTAGTGGGACATTTTTCCTTTTTTTATTAAGCTTCACCCTTATTCCACATGTGAAAGGGTAGACAGAGGAAACCACAGGAACGGTGGGGACGCAGTGTTCGGACACTCCGTTCCCCACTTTCCACCTTTTCAGGGCATTACATGTTAAGTGACGAAACTCAATGCCACGTTTTTTATACTTGCCAAGGCGAAAAAATTAGAAATGATGTAATCAATCTTCACTAAGTGGGACTCGAACCCATATATCGTCGCGTTTACAGACAGACAGGCTGTTATTTTTTTTTATATATTAATTTCAAATTTCAATTATTCAAAGCAGGAAAATATCTTCGCTATCTCATTCGTCTAGTAAATGATGGAAAATTATATACATATTATAAGATAATACTTTCACAGTAAATATACCCGTACCTTTAATAAGCATCTAAGGCAATGTCACGGTCGAGAAATATGAATAAAATATATCGCAGCGTATGGTTGGAAGTTCATACAATGTATGAAGGATAATGGAATGTAAACACTTAAGTGCTATACAAAAGTTGAGAACATAGTAAATTTGAGCTTTATTTTACCTTGAATATTAGTAAAAGGTACATTTGATAGCTTCATCCTTCTCCGATATACCGAAATATACCGAAAGTATGGGATATACCGAAAGTATGGGAAACTAGTGTTAAGACACTCCGTTTCCCGATTTCCGCATTTGAAGCACCACGTGTTCAGTTGCGGAACTCAACGTCGCGCTTTGCTTTCTTCCTACGGCGAAAAAATGAAAATGTAATTATCCAGCTTTCCCGAGTGGGAATCGAACCCACAAACAGCCGACTTTCTGCTTACGTACGTACATATATCCGTAGGAGAAGGTTTTGATGATCTGAACTAAAATTTAATCTATTAAATTATCGGACATTGTAAATAATATATGATTACATTAGAATATCATCCAATATCGAAAATTTTCGAATTTATTATTAAATCTTCAATCTTACAAACTACATATAACCAATAAAGACATATTTACAAGAGACGTATATAATATTTACTTTTTTGTGGCTTCGCAGCATGAAACCTGCAAGTTAGTTTTGCAATCCTTCCACGAAAGTAAATATAGTTGTGGTTTCCGGACTCAATACCGTCACTATGTTAGATTTCAATTTCATCGTATAAAGTAGGCGAAGGAAAACCCTGTATTTATTGATTTTTCAAAAACAAAAATAATAAAATGAACTCATGTTATTATTTTTATGTTTTATGTACATTTTTTAACATATTCATATCTAGTTTTGTCAAACAAACATTCAGCTTTATGTATGTATAACAGATTCCCTAGTTTTCACGTAAATTCGACACATGATATGTTGTCACTAAAATGATTTATTCTTACTCGGTAAGAATCTCTCCAAAAAGCCAGCGATACAATAACATACGATGGACTAAAAATACTTCAAATAACTTTTTAGACAGTTTCCAAGAGGCAGTTTAAATAAATGTTGATTCCCAATTTAAAAATCATATATAAAAAAAATATCTACAGATTTTCAAATAGACCTACGAGTATATTATTCTATTTCATAGCCTAACGATCTATTATCAATATTCTAGTATGTATAAAAAAAGAAATTTGAACTTCAATGATATTGTTCATGTCGCTTGAATAATAATGATTCATACTATTATGACAGGGTAGGCAGGGTAAACTTCAGGAACTATAGAAACCTAGTGTTAAGACACTCCATTGCTTAGTCTTTGCTTTCTCCGTCCAAAACTGGTACTTTGGATGATATAATTTTCTTCTTTATTTTTGAATTATCTATTCACTACAAAAATTAGTCGCGTACATTATATTATTTCAAATTAAATTTAAAACGAATTGAATTTAAACAAAGAGAAATATTTAAATAATTTTGTTGAATTGGCGTTGAGTTCCCCTGCTTGGAATAAATCGTAGCGTTGAGTTTCATTACCCAACGCACTCTATTTGAATTGACCAAATGTTATAATGTTAAATTATATTATATATTCTTGTAAAATTATGACGTATAAGTATATGAATTACACAATTACGCGCCATCCTTATTTGAAGGCTTCCCGCTTTTGTCCTGGAATTCCATTATCAGATATAATATTAACGTAGTGATATTACAGAAATTTAAATCGCCTTAGAAATTACTGAAAAATAGGGGTATATTCATGAAATATTATAGAACATTAAACCTATTTTCTTGATTTTTTTTTAAATCCTCCCAACCCAATAACCGCTTTGGTATATAATCTTATGTGAAGATGAACAAGCTGTCATTGATATTTGGGCGTATCACAAATCATCTAGTTAAAATATTCTAAAAGCCCGGGTTAAATGTTATCTAAAGGAATGAAAGGGACGATGGCCTTAATTAAGCGTAAGAAGCACATTTACCCTTATAAAAATGTTAATAAATAAGGGAAGGTCTATTTAAAAATATTATATTTAGCTCATAATAATATAATCGAGTGTGATGCATACAGATTCAAATTCGATATTTTCTTGTTGTTACTACAAAAATTATAGCTTTTATTTCCGTCAATAGAAAATAAAATATCTTCTAGATGAAACGCAAACATAAAGCATAGTGTTTTATCTCTCTATTCATTCCATTTATAGTGCTTATTATGTATATATAACTAAGAAAAATACTGTGAAAATTTGTCTTTGCGTCCAAATCAAAATTTACACCAACATGTAATCGAATATGCTACACTATGTCATACGTACCTTTGAAACAGCATAATGTGACACTCATCCACTTATCACCCCTATACATTATTTACACTTAAAAATTAAAATATTTAAAATCTTATGCTATAAACTATAAATCTATGAAAAGAAAATCACTATTCTCTACTTATACACAGCACTCACTGTTCGAAATAATAAATTTTGTATGTATATGTATATCGCGGAATATTTACGGGTTGGAAGGGTAACGTCCTTCTCTGCCCACGTCGGAACGGCAACTGAAGCCTGATTCTGAACACAATATACCTAATTCTGCTGTAGGTTTTCAATGAAAAGGTTGCCTTTAATAGATAATAGATGGCGTCACTCTCTAAATGATATTTTTTAAGTAAACCTTAGTAAGAAAGTGAAATATGTATCCCAGTAATGTAGAACTTTACAGGAAAAAGCTTTGATCACGGTATCAATAATAAGTTTTCATAATATTAAGCTTGACGCTGAGTTTTGGCTACTACTTGATCCCGCACATAGCAGGATAAGACGTGATAACCTGGTTTAATTCCTTCTCCAATTTCTGCCTAATGTTGAATCATTATTTTTGTTGATTTGTTTAGTTCAATATTTTTTAAAAATAATTTATGCATGGTGTGGATATTGAACCTATAACACTGTGTTACTATTGTTAGCCATAAATCTATATCGATATTTACAGCGATAACGACATCGTTAACTATTTTTAGGTTGACTTACATTAATTTTCAAGTATATATAAATTCATTTGCATACGATGGCTCAGGCACTGAGCTCCGAAACCACCCGTTATAATAAGGAGGTTAAAATGAAAATTAATTCTTTCTTTTTTTTAGCTTCACGCTTTATCCCGCACATGGCAGGGTAGGCAGAGGGAACTGCATGAACCATATGAATCTAGTGTTAAGACACTCCGTCGCTTAGTCCCTGTTTTCTCCGTCCCCGCTTCATCATTTAATATATTCAATAGCTTGTGTTTTTATCTGGTAAACATATATAAATATAGGATCTTATATATATATCTTATATATAAATTTAGTATTTATTTCTTAATCAGTAATGAAATAGGAGCTCAAATTTTGTATGATAATTGCTATTTTTGATGTAAATTACATCTTTACGTATCGTATTTGGATTAATAGCTTAAAATAATTATATATCTCAGAAATTAAAGAGAATTTTTTAATAAGGAATAACATAGAGGTTGAAAGTTTGGATGGCATTTATATGTACATACATAATGTTTTTATACACTAAGGTATTTTTTTTTGCATCTTCACGCTTTATCCCGTACTTTTTAGCTTCATGAACCAAACAAATAAATAGGACTTACAGGAATTTTAGAAATTTGCATAATAATGATGAAAAAAAACTTCCATAATTTGTGATACTAAAGCTTAGATTTAAACTATTTTTACGGTTTAAAACAAGTTCTTACGTGTAACAGCAAAATTATTGTGAATAAGCTTTACAATTTAAATATATTAAAACTTGAATTAATTGTCTTTATCCAGTTAACTATGGAATTTGACATATGAACCTTGAACCGGCAGAATGTCAAACGACAACGCTTTAACAGGTGCGCGGTGAGGTAGTGGATGTGATATAGTGGAAGTAATTTGCAAATTATTAAGTAAACATTCTTAACCCTTCAAGCCTTCCACTTCATATGATAATGTCGATCAGCAACTTAAAGAGATTCAACATTATGCATCGCCACCAAATTTATAGTAACGGTACTTTATCCTTCATTTAAGATCAGATTTGATTTAAAATTAGGAGATCATAGTTCTGATCTAATTTTAAATATGACGTCACCTTAGTATATTTTATAGAAACAGAATTAACCTCTCTTTTTGAGTATATACCTCATATAGTGCTGTGGCAACATCACCACACTCCTATAAGTACAACAAGCACTCTTTGGCGATTAGAATTCGTGACGTTGCCTGATGAAACATTTCGAAGAGGTTATTTAGACGTATACAGTTTGTTTATATCTAAAAAAAGCATCGCTTCAGCTCTGGATAGTCTGCTTGCCATGCTTGCTTGATATTGTACAAAAGTGGGTTAATAGAGCCTACTCCATTATTAGGCAATTGCTCTTATGTGAGACTTATTGAATCCTGATTTTTTCTTTCAACCAAAATCCCAATACATTCTGATATCCTCTCTCTATAATCAATGTATACCTACTTCTTGAATTTTGAAAATTTTCAGTATATTTGATCTTATTTCTCCTTCCTACTCCTAGCTAGTAAGGTTATTTTTCCACTTATATATAAATGACGCTGAACCCTTAAATTGATAAGATCATTTTGATGTTTTTCCTAAAAACGTAACATATATATTTTCGAAAAATATATATCAGAGCTATATATTATGTAAAACCCTTAGTAATAGACGACATTGATAGATATATAGAACGTAAAAAAATATTTATTCCAAATTTTTACGATGTAAATAAACTAAAATTATTGATACACTTAGGTGTAATGAAAATAGATAGAGTCAGACTTCATACATCAGATCAAAATTAAACAAATATTTTCTTAGAAATATATATTTATATTTTTTGTTCTGTTGCCCATCTGTTTGGTGTGAGTTATAAGTTACAAGAGTATTTTGAAATTAAATTCATCACTAGTGGGTTTCCTGCGTACATGCGCGTTTTTTGTTAGCTTAAAAAATGTTTAGAGATGGTAAACTTAATTTTTAGTTGTTAAATAATAATTTTCATAGTTCAAGAAGTTTTTCATACAAATCCAATATCCTATTGGCCAATTGGCTATTGTATAGAATTTGTTAAAAGAATTATACATTGAACTGTACAAATTAGTAATCGGCTGTGTTTTTCACTAAATTGCCTTTTCGAGATCTTTAAAACGGTACTAAGAGTCAGTGTTATAAAAAATATTGTAAAGGTATTTTAAAAAGTTGAAAAAAATAAATAAAAATAATCTCACCGCAAGTATATTTATAGTTCCGACTTTTCCATTTGTACCAAACATAAGTTCTGACCTTCATTTATATATTTGGAGAGAACAAACATTTTTCGACATTGAATTTCTCCACGGGTTACGCGAACAATATTCCTAAATCATTTTCGATTTCGACCTCCGCCTCATCTGCTACTTATACCGCCTATAAAGTAATTCATCCGCCATTTTTTCCAAAAGAGATCTCTTCTAAATGAAAATTTACTTTTATAATTAAAGGGTAGATTTTTTCACGGAACACAATCGCTTGTAACAAGGCAACAAGGGATTTTTAGACGAGTTTTGGTCAAATTAACGTAATTATTTCCTTAATAATGGCCTATTGTGGATATTTAAAAGATTAATTTTAAAAATATAATAAACAACAAGGTTAATTATTTCAGTTAATTCTATTCTTTATCTACTGTTATAGATATATGACCGGTTAGAGGTTAACCGTTTTTCATAGTAAAGGAAGAAAGAAAGCTTTCTTTCGAAAGCGAAAATAAAGTTATAAGTTGATTAAATAAACTAATTTCTGCTGGATTTTTTATACTTCTTCACTCTCAACAGATGTACTGGATACATCTGTTAAGAGTTTTTTTGAGAACAGAAGTTAGCTTCCAGTTGTGCCTATAATAGTTAGTCAGTGTAACAAACAAATTACAAATATTAGGTACTGTATTTTACATATAGATTATTTATAGTACATATCATAAGCTCGTCATCTATAATGATTTTGGAATACAAAAACAACTAAAGAAACTTCATTGTTTATGGATTTATTGTCATTTAAAAGATTTTTTTTTTACTTTAACCCACCCATTATACAAAATTGTAGATCTATTGCTACAATTTTGTAAAATTATTCATAAAACGCTTTGGAAAAGCAGAAAAAAACGTTGATATAGTATTAACAGTCTATTAATTACGACTAAACATTAAAATGAAGGTACTTTTGAAGAAAGTGCATACATATATATATATATATATATATATATATATATATATATATATATATATATATATATATATATATATATATATATATATATATATATATATATATATATATATATATATATATATATATATATATATATATATATATATATATATATATATATATATATATATATATATATATATATATATATATATATATATATATATATATATATATATATATATATATATATATATATATATATATATATATATATATATACTAGCATTGCATTTATGTTTATGTATGTATGTTTATATGTGTTTTATAAGACTTGCCTCAGCTCAGATACTTTGCCGTTCAACTTTAAACTAAGTAAACCATCGGGCAGGCAGTCAATCTGATAAAGTTTTGAATCCAATTTTCGTTAGTCACTAGCTCAACTAAAATACAAGATAAAATAATCAGCTTCGGACTCCAGTACAAGATCCTTAGAGGTTCACCAACAATTATGAATGAGGTGAGCTTTTGACTTACAATAAGTTAACTTTGTACAGAATTATCTTAATCTTGAAACGTCAATAGTTTTAGGTTTCATTTGATAAAATAGAATGTAGACATTTTTGTTTGGATTAAATTTGAAAATTTTTAAGTTTATTTACTCTCGATACAAAGCTTGAATAAAAATTGCTTGAAGCGATAAGATCGTCTTAGTATATTTTGTACAATTCTATATTCTGTTTGATTGTATAATAAAGTATACATAATAAAAAACATTATGGAAACGAGATAACGAAGATAAAATAATAATTTTCAATAAACTATTATTATATCTCCATATACTAAATCTTATTTTAAGTAATTTCAATAGACATTAACGAAAATTAAAATATTTTCAACGTAAATACTCTATGATTATGATTTTGGATATTGTTATCACCTATATATCCAGTATACAATACAAATACAATACAAATATACTTTATTGCACAACAGCATAAACATAACATAATAATTATAAAAATAAAAAGGAACAGAAGTACAACCAGGCGGCCCTATCGCTTAAAGCGATCTCTTCCAGGCAACCTTTGGATGTTGGAGTTGTAAAAACAAACGGGTGGTGCATTAAATACAACATATATTTAAATACATAACCAAACAAAAAAAAAATAAAAAAATAGAATATAAATATACATACATACATAAAACATATATACATACATACATACATACTCATAAATACATACATTTATAATACACATAATATATAAATTCAATACCAATACACTTAAACATAACAATCTTAAACAGCATAAAATATATATATATAAACAAAGGCAAAAAACTACTGATTTAAATAGTAGTTTTTAAGACGCTTTTTAAAAGTGTCCAGGCTTTTCGCACGTCTAATTTCAAGGGGTAAGGAATTCCATAGTCGGGCAGCTTTAATAGTGAAGGAATTAGAGAAAAAGGAAGAAGAATGAATAGGAATTTCGAGTAAAAGGTTACTATTGGAGCGTAAGGAACGTGAGTGGATGTCATGAAGAAACTTAAATTGTTGCTTCAAGTACGGAGGAGTAGAAGGATTAAACAGCACTGAATAGAGAAGATGAAGAATGTGTGTATTCCTGCGAAGGCGAATAGGTAGCCACTTGAGCTTATTACGAAACTCGGAAATATGATCATATTTGCGTACACCAAATATGAACCTGATGCAAAGATTTTGAAGTCGCTCAAGTTTATTCAAAAGCTCCTCTTTAATGTCAAGGTAACAAATATCAGCATAATCAAGAATTGGTAATAGGATTGAATTTGCCAGCACAATTTTGGTGGGTATAGGTAAGAAGTTGCGCAGCCTACGCAGGCACGAAGAAGCAGCATAAATTTTTTTACTTACCTCTTCAACTTGTGGAACCCAAGATAAATGCTGGTCCACAAGTAAACCTAAATTCTTAACTGTTTTACTAAATGGAATAGTTGACCCATTAATTGCAACACATGTCATATTCGATTCATCAATGTTCCGCAATAATCTAGGACTGCAGATAACTATAGCTTGACTTTTTATAGGATGTATCACAAGGCCAAAATTCTTACTCCAAGATGAAATTTACTCAAGGTCACAATTTATCCTTTGATGGTATTAGGAAAATCCGTGAGAGTACTTTGTGCGTAAATTTGTAGATCGTCAGCATACAGGTGGTAGAGAGAAGATATTTTATGACAGATGGAATTAATAAAAATAGAAAAGAGGAGAGGAGACAACACGCCACCTTGAGGAACGCCAGCACTGGTTGAGGACCAATCAGAATAGGTATCCTCAATTCGAATGCGCTGTCGACGTCCGTACAAGTAAGAATGAAACCAATCAACCACCTCAGGAGATATGTTAAGAGAAACAAGTATAGCAAGTAGTATGTCGAAATCAACAGTGTTGAAAGCGTTACTAAAATCTAGTAATATCAGAACCGTCACTTTCTGATCATCCATACCCTGTCTAATATCATCGGTGATTTTGACTAAAGCAGTAGTCGTACTATGACCATGGCGAAAGCCGGATTGCAAAGGATTTAAAAGACTACAATTTGATAGGAATGTGCTAAGTTGCTTATGAACAAGACGTTCAAGCACTTTTGATAACAACGGAAGGATAGAAATAGGACGGTAATCGGAATAAGAAGAAGGATTAGACTTTTTAGGCAAGGGAATAATTTGGGCATCTTTCCAGACGGTTGGAAAATCACCTTGGAGTATAGAACGATTTAAAATGGATGTGATAACAGGAGCCAACAGGTCAATTATAGGAATGATCATTTTACGACTAATGCAGTCTGCACCAACTGCATCCGACTTAATAGCTATAATATTTCTCTTAACATCACATACAGTGAATTGAGTAAACTTAAACGGAGGAACCTCAGGAGTGGATATTGTGGAAAGATAATTCAAAGTATTCAGTTTATTTGTACTATCAATTGTACAAGAAGCAGTGAAATGTTGATTAAGAGAATTAAGGTCTACGTTTTTGGGAAAGATTATATGCTTAGTTTTACCAACTCCGAGAGATTTGAGAAACTTCCAGACTTTGGCTGGATCATCTTCTTCAGTTATTGATTTATGAATATGGCGTCGTTGACTATCTCTACAGACCCTGTTGCAACGATTTCTAGCTCTCACGTATTTCTCTCTATTGGCGTCACTTGCATTGGAAATATATTTTGATTTAGCAGCGTTTTTCTTGTTTTGTAATTTTTTAATGTCCGCCGTAAGCCATGGTGCAGGTAGATGTTTCAATCTGACTGGTCGCACTGGCGCATGAGCATCGTAGAGTTTAATTAAAAGAGAATTGAAAATATTTACTTGCTCATCGACTGTACTGGCATCTTCAATAATAGACCAGTCAATTTGGTTGGCATCTTCAAGTAAGCGCTTTAAATCCATACCGCCAAAGTTGCGCTGGAGAAGAATTCTTGATTTAGCTTTAGAGGGTCTAACTTTGTAGGATAAATAAAGAAGATCATGATACGAAAATGCATGTGCTGGATACTGACCATGACTCGCTACATGGTCAGTGGAAGATACTATCATCAGATCGAGAAGAGAAGGATTAGTGTTTGGGAAGTGATGAGTTGGTGCTGTAGGTAAAATATTTAAATTAGCAGAATTTAATAAAGTTTGCAGACGGGAAGCTCGATAGTCTTTTTTAAGAAGGCACGTGTTAAAATCCCCCATAATCAAGGTATGCTCATAAGAGGGGGTTAATTGATCAACCAGGATTTCAAATGACGAGAAATAATCAATAGTAAGATTAGGACTATAAAAAACTCCAAGAAGAAGTTTAGTATGTTGTAATAAAACTTCAATGAAAAGGTGCTCAGCACATGCGCTGCCCTGTGATAGTGATATATTCACAATAGAAAAAGGAATGTGAGCACGCAGGTAGATTGCAACACCCCCACCGACTCGTCCCATCCGATCATTTCTAATCAGTTGAAATCCCGGTAATGCGTAAGAGGTAGACTGTAAGCATGGTTTAAGCCATGATTCAGACACCAAAATTGCATGTACATTTTTACTAGTGAAACTTGACAACAAATCAGAGTAATGTGCAGGAATACTTTGAGCATTAATATGGACTATGTTAAAATTTTTCGGAAAGTCCGAGAAATATGAATCAAGATTTTCACCGAGTGATGGAATGCTAAGAAAACTTTCGGTGCTGTCAATGCCTTCGGAACTGGAAGATAAGGATAGAAAGGAATCATTATCGCTGTTGCTAAATGCCATAGTTTTATATGTAAATATATATATATATATATATATATATATATATATATATATATATATATATATATATATATATATATATATATATATATATATATATATATATATATATATATATATATATATATATATATATATATATATATATATATATATATATATATATATATATATATATATATATATATATATATATATATATATATATATATATATATATATATATATATATATATATATGTATGTTTATAGATAATTTATATAAATAAATATTATAGTAATCACAAATAAATAAAAATAAATAAATATAAAATGAAATTAAAAAATAAAAAATTAAATTAAAAATAAAAAGTAAATAAAAAAAAAAAAATAAAAAAAAAACTAAAAATAAAATAATTAAAATAAAAAGAAAATCAAATAATTCAATATACCCGCCAGTTGCAAGAAAGAAAAAAAAATAAATCAAAATACACGCAAAGAAAAATAAAAAAACAAAATAAAAAATTAACATAATTAAAACAACATACATACAGATAAAAACAAAAAAAAAATATTTCACAAGACATCACCATAATATAACTGACAGTATACAGTATATATAGATATTTTAAAAAAATATTGTAAAATCTTTAAGGAACACATTGAGTACTGCTATAGTACATATCCTTGTACACACGACGGATTGTGTGTATGTTCCCAGTCAGTAAGAATGAATTATTTCTAATGTCTGCTAACAAGGTAAGGTGTGGCGTTGAATTCAGCCATTCCATTCACACAATAAAAGTAGAAAAGTATCCTAACGCTTGATTCTCCGCGTATCCTATTATGTGCAGAATTTAGAGTAACTTCACTAATAAACCCGTCCTATCTCCATCACTTAACTCCAAGATAGCCTTTAAACCAACAACATATTGACGTTTCTCATTAGATGCCACTGATAGCTGAACGGCTTGCTAAAGGTGAATCATGAATAATTAAGTTATCGATTTGGTAGCAATTTGTTTACCGAGCCAAGGTGAGTACACGCTCCTGTATTGTAATTGGATGTTCCCTTCACTTATGTTAATAAGAGTATATTGGTGGTCTTTTGATGTTACATTTGGTTGGAATTTTGATAAGAAACAGGGTTTTAATCGTGAAAATTTCTCTGCTCTCCGTTTTTCGGTTAGTTTCTTAAATATTGAGTGTAGAGTATCAGAATTTATTATTTTAACAAAAGGTTTATTAAAGTCTTGCTAAGAAAATATTTCAACTTTTATGGAATACGTAAAATTAACTAGGAACCAATTTTGATAGATACAAAAACATTTCCTTGTCTGTTTTGCAAAATGAAGTCTGTTTAAGACCCAAATTTCGGTCAAATACGAAACAAATTCACGTACCTATGATTCCGTAATAGATGATGGCTTATGCACTGATTTTATATGAAATGAACTACAAATATCTTTGAAATATTACTTTTCTAATTTCCATTATTATATTTATTACTTTTACAAACTATGGTAAATATTATTTTTGTTCTGTTATTATTTAAATAATGACGCCTTATTCTATAACCTGCTGCAAAAATTAATCATTAACAATATCTATGGAATAAAAATAATATCTAAGTTAACGCAATCAAAACAAAGGAAATGTGTTTTTGATTCCACTTCAATATCTACACACTATCTTAAAAACAATAGAACCTCTGGGAGAAGGATAACAAAATGATTCCCTATATTTATTAGATATTTAACACCATAAAAACATCTTCAAAACGCTCAACGAAACCATGCTTAAAAATTTTATATAATATTTGAATTATATTCCAAAATTCACTCTAACAATGTGAATTTAAGTACATAAACAATATAAGTACAAAAGTAAGTAAAAAAGGAAACTTCTGTTCACAATATTATACTATCTACGAGTGCTTGTTAACAATACGCCCGGAGCACTCATCGGTGAAGACCGTATACATTAATGTATATTATTGATTTATTTTAAACATGCCCCTTGTATTGAAATGGAATAAGCAAAATTGTATATTTCTATTATGTTATCAGATCTATATTATTTTAGTTGTTGAATTTACTACTCTTACTAAAGTACAAATGGTCTTTATTCAATTATTTTACTTTAGATACAGAGGGAGTCACAGGTCCATAGACTCTTAAGACTAGAGACCTGTGACTCCCTCTCCCTACCTCCTTGTTTTACGGGATAAAGCGAGAAGGTAAGATAAATTTAAAAAAAAATTTAAGCATATTATTAAATCTTGAACGTAGCAGGATTTAAAAAATGCGTTTCTTGGAAACACTAACTATAACGATATAAACATATTAATAAATATATTAAAATAATTCTTAGCATAACAAAAGTTTATAAATAATATAAGAAAAACGTCGAATATCAAGGGAAAAATACTTGGAGTTAACTGAAAGTTAAGGAAGCACTTCTCCAACAAATATGAAACTTAGTTCGCATTCGAAGTAAATATGTTTCTCTTGTTAAAAAGTAACGATCATTAGTACATAGCTTCGACATGCGTCTGTCTGTCTGACGATGTCGATTTTATTAAAAATATTTAAGCTTTTTAAATTTTCTTAACTATTGCTTTTACATTAATATAGGGAAATATTTACAGCTTTAAAAATTTAAACGTTTGGAAACGTAAAAATAAGTAGCGTGAATATCTAAAGTACACTTATATACGAGTATATAGATCATAACATTATAAATTCTTGATATTTTGTTCAAAAATCAAATAAAATATAATTTCTATTTACGAATGAATATTTTACGTTTTTTCTTTAATTTTCCATTAGGTTCAATGTTGAGTCGTTATTCAATTTGGAGCTTGGTTTAAACAGCGTATTTTATACTTTAACCATAAAATAATCGAGATATTTTACTTGGTGCTAAGTTCTGTTTTTACTCGGAATGTAATTGAAACTCAAAATTTTCAATTTTTCGATCAACCTAATTTTATACAGGCTAGTTTATATTTAGAAGCTTATACTATTTATTTCTAGTAGAGCTCATTTTGTGATATTTTGTTGCTTGGTGTTAAATAGCATAGAAATTTTGTTTTATTATACATATTAGTGACAATTAAATCGAGATCTATGCATTCTTATCGATTCTTGAGTTCTTAAGTCGAGATCGACAAATGATTTAATATTAAACTTGGCTCTCATTTCTCATTTATGTTTTTGTTGAGCAAAATGTAACTTTTTGTAAAAATACTTACACTTATACTTAAAAAGTACGTTCCCTGCACACATGCGCTCCGTTTTGTAAACTTAACACTTTTTAGAGATGGTAAAGTTAGAAGTGTTTTGTTGTTAAAAAACCAGAATTTTTGAGATTCACAAAAAGCATGAGCAAATGTTTTACAAGCAAATTCAACTGGCTATCGGGTAGAAACTGTTTAATCAATTTTCAATTAAATTGTTCAAGTTTTCGAAATTTGTTTGATGTAAATTGGGAGAGTAAAGAATTATCATTTACATATACTAGAAACTAGACAAAGTGCGGTATTAAATTGTAAGTTATAACTCAGTAAAAAAAAATAACCAACAAAAACTGCCTTAACGTAAAAACAAAACAAAATATAATATAATTGAAACGTATATCTCAGGTTTAGAGTAAATTGAAATAATAAAAAAAAGTCGAATTATGATTCTCACTCGAGTTGTGATTATCCATACTTAATCTCAGCGTTGTTACAGCCTGAAGGAAATTAATAAGTATACTTTTGTAATAAAAATAAGGCACTCACATCTCAACAAATGAAAATTTCTGTTTTGTAACATTCGTGTTATTAAACGAACATAAGCTGACACTTTGGTGTGGTGTGAAATATTTCAGCAGTAAACAGTATACGTTTTATATTAATTTGAAATGAGAATTGTATTGAATTGTAACTACTAGTTATTATTGCAAAATATAAATTTTACTTTTACTTATATAAATATTTTTTGATTTTTAAATAATAATATATACATAATTGAATACAGACAGAGGAAACTTTATTTAAAAATGATCCATTCTCCATTTTACCTTTAAAAGCTCAGAGAAAAGCACAAAATTAAAATAAATATATTAAAATCCATATATATTCATTACTAATTAAATGTAATAGCTTCATATAAGATTCAATAAATATACTATTTTAATTGAAATTAAATTAAAACCTCTCGAAAGACAATGGAAAAACTTACAATCCATCGGACAATAGTGAATGAAGTTGAAATTTATTACCTCAAGAACTAATTCTATAAGGTTGGCCCATTTAATGCATTCTTGCAAAAAAGTGTAATTACAGCTTTGCAAGAAAGCTCTTGCGATAAGTAAGTATTGAAGTTAAGCTTACTCTGAATAGCAAACGGCCGTGAAGAAAATATTTTTTACGTACTTATAAGTAGGTTTTATAAGATTTTTTCAATACTTAAAACACTTATCTATTTTGTTAACAATTTGAAGAAACAATCTTTATTAAATGCTAACATTCAAAATAATTTAGGTTACCTCGCTTATCAGCCATAGCCCTAGTTCTAGGTAATATTAAATATGAAAAAATGTAAAGATTATTATAGATAATCATTATGACAAATATTAATTCTATATATTATGTATTAATATAATCAATATTTGTAAATATAGAACATATTTTTTTTTCTTTTTTTTTTTAGCTTGCCTACCCTGCCATGTGCGGAACACATGGCAGGGTAGGCAGAGGGAACTGCAGGGACTACAGGGATATTGTATAGTTAAAAAAGTGTACGGACCAAGTTTCTGTAGAGCAAACTATTTTTAAATAAAAAAAAATTGGTGCGTCATCTATTTAAAAATTAAAATTTTACTTAAGTTTTAGAAGGATCGACTTGGCGCAGAGGCGCAGTGTCTGCAGCGTGATGGTTCGTGGGTTCGATTCCGAAGAGGGGACGATTGATTATAGTATTTGCGGCGATGAGCTCCTCCACTCAACACGTAATGTCTCGCAAGGTAGGATCATTATTTATAAAACGCATACTAACATTTTTTTTACAATATGTAATATACAATGTATATTTAATTTACAATATATATTAGTTTTTTACACACACATAAATATACATATACTAGTCCACTTTGAAGCACATTGAAAATCCTTCTCCAGAAATAATCTCCGATCAGCGAGTTTTCAGCGGCGCCGTAAATCAAAGTTCAACAATAAGATAGGAGGACCTCCGGGACAAAGCCGAGCTGTCATGGAATGTGAATTGCGGAAGTTATAAGAAAGAGCGGGACAAATAACTCTGTGTTAAATATATATATATATATATATATATATATATATATATATATATATATATATATATATATATATATATATATATATATATATATATATATATATATATATATATATATATATATATATATATATATATATATATATATATATATATATATATATGTTTATATATATATATTTATGTTATATATATATATATATATATATATATATATATTGTGTATATATATATGTATATATACATATATATACACACAAACATTTCGTAGTTGAATAGCGGAGCTCACCTCCGGTCGCTTGTACAGGTTTGATATTACGCTATATTCTTAAGCGATCGATTTCATTTACTTTTTTACTTGAATTTCTGATAGTACAATCTTCAACCTGAAATATCTTAATAGTAAGTAATTTAAAAATACCATTTTTTATACAAAAAAATAAATAAATTTTTAAAGTATACAATATGTTAATATCAAACATTAAATTCGTCTATATCTTGTGCCTCAGAACAAAGTAAATAATCTTACTATGAATACAAAGGAAACACGCTCTTAGCACTCTAAACATAAGAACTAAACCAACAGCAGTTTCAATTTAGCACCTTAAACAGACATTTCTGACAGAAGCAGATATATGAGTAGAAGAGACGTCGAATTATTTTAAACTGAAATGGTATAAAGTTCGCGCATTTTCCTACACGTTCAATTTAAGTTAACACACATGTCATATGTATGAAATATTGTGTGGTATCAAATTGAAATTCTGTTGTTTCCTTCAGCAGGCGTTTAATTCCGCCATCTACCATTCAAAGTTTTCAATTAGATGAATGAAAGGGAGGACTTAGGAGACAACTTTAAGGCAACATTATAATAATACCATCAACCATCCTTTACGAGTGGGAATCAAACTCACATACTGTTGTATTAGTAAAAATTGTTCGTTGTTCATTAAGTAATTCATTCTCTACTCGTGAGAATCGAACGCACAATCACCGTTTTTGAAGTAAGAAATTATGCCACTGTGCTACGACGACCTAACGAATAACGATATATAAAAATCGAACCTCGAACTTCAAGTGTATATAGTACCGCAACAGAATACATGCAATATCCATTAAAGGATCAAGACAAGTTCTATACTAAGAGTTCTAAAATAAACTTACGCTTTGTCTTAAAAATTTCCCATTTTATTTATATAAGCGTTTTGTTTTAAGTAAATCTAAGTATATGCGAAATAGATGAGGAGAATACAGTCTTGAATCAATTTATTTTATTACTTTCTTAGACAAAATCACTTTTCTTCACACTTCGTGTCGCTTAACTTTGATTTGCTTTCAGCTCGTTTCGCTTTTTTTTCTTTTGTAACCTATTTTTGATAATTTGTGATAGTTGTGTACTGTGAATAGAAATATGATGAAAGCAACATAGAAATATGAACGGTTTAATTTGTAAATTAATTAATAAGCGAATTTATTCTACATAATTTTATATTTTATTTGTGACTAACAACTGGTATTGCACGATTGTAAAATTGATATAAATAAAACCGTCAATAATGTTAGAAAACATATAAAAGAGCAATATTCCTTTCTATATTATACGTGTGTTATACATATAAGCCTTATTATTCAGATAATTATTAATATTGAAAAAAAGAACCACATCAAAATCTGTCACGAAATTTTAAAGCTCTTACATAGAGATAGACAACGGGAAGCGATTGCGTTTTATACTATATAGTGTATATTTTCATTTCTTCGCTCTGTTAATTAAACAAAGGGCACAGTTAAGTGTCATATTTGTTTTTGACCTATGAGAAACGAGAGTTGTTCTCTTTAAGAATATATTTTAGTAATATAAATTAGGAGAAATATAAGAAATCGAAAGAAGAGAACACTTGAGGGCCATCGTGGCACACAGGCGCAGCGCTTGTCTGTACATGCTACGGTTTGTGGGTTCAATTTCTACTTGAGGAAAATGGACGGTTTCATTTCTATTTTCTTCGCTACGGTAACTAGCAAGGGAGATGTTGAGATCCGGTACTCATCATGCAATGCTTTGAAAACGCGTAAAGCAGGGAACGGAGTGTCTTAACTCCCTCTACCTATCCTGGTATGTGTATTTTATGAGTATTTTAGTAAATATTGATAAAGATACAGTAGTTTAAAGTAAAATTTTCTATTATGATGGTTCGTAAGATAACATCTGAATACAAACGAATAAATAGATGAAAAAACGAACAGTGCATGCGTATATATAAGCTTACTTAAGTAATCACAATTTATCATGTTTTATATTGAAACAATTCTGAAGGAATACACTTCAGTGTGGAAGAGGAAAATTTGCACAAATCTTTCCTCACAATTTTTATTTGATTATTATGATTCTCTTTGATTTTGTAATGAAAAATATTTTTCTTTTTGGATAAGACAGGAAGTGGTTAATGTATCCTGCTTGTTTCGTTCTTGTTTATTATTTTATAAAGCTTGCTGATTTTTTAGTATTAACATAACGGATATGTCTATTTGTACATAGAAAGCGTAAACGGAAGTTTCAGCAGGAGGTAGTGATAAGACATGCCGTTCTTCGTTCTCCACTAAAATTTGAAACAGTATTGTCAAAATTTCAGAAAGGAAGTTATTAGCACTTACACACAATTTATTTACGACACATTTCACACTTGACACACTATCATATTGCATTCATGCATGCATGTAATAAATTTATGCATTCCCAGGAGTTTATAATAATGTCAAGAAGATTACCGAACAGAAAACTAAAAATCACAATATAAACAAAAATACTGACAAAAAAGGCACGAACAACCAAGTCTTTGGTTTAACACAACTGAAAAGCAAAACATTTTATGTAATAAATATTTTTGTATCGCTATACATTTTTATCATTAATAGCTTTATTTGTATGGATTTGTTTAATTTTAGTCATGCTGCTTTCGTCCATCGTCCATTATCATTTGAACTTGCAGCAGACACGATACTCCGTCAAGTCATAACTCAATACCGAGCTTTGTCTTACAGAAGCGGCAAAATAAAATATTACGACCGCATTTCCTGATCTCTTATAACTATGTTCCTTACTAGATACTTATTTAATAAGTTTTTTTATATATCTGAGATTTATCATCGGATCTAAAAGTTGTAAGATTAAGATTATTAATGTTATATGTAATGGTTAAATATTATCACACCAAATAACTCTAAGAGTAGAAAAAAATATTTTACCGCCGCAGAATTTGAATTAACACCTCTAGGAAGCCGTCCATACTCTAACCAACAAGCCATACGATCTGCATGACGCTACGTGGAAATTGTAAACTTTCTATATTTAATAATTCTTTCTTAGGCTGTCTTACTGCATACATATACATATACTGAAAATAAAGAAAAATACTATTAATTTTATTTTGCGCCTTAAAAAAATCTAAATCAAATAATTTTACGAAACAATGTATATGTTCTAATTAAACACTTTACATATCCGACATATATAAATATAACAAACACACGCGTCAACAAACAGCGTACTTGTATATTAGGGACATAACTCATCCTGTGAACAAATCATATGGCATTAGCTTTGAAATGAATCTCCCGTAGATCCTTTTACGCCATCCATTATACACTTTGACCCTCACTAATGATTGCTAGTTTCTACCTGAGAACTGTGCTATACACGTATTTTCGTATAATAATATATATATTTGTATAAAGCTCTTTAATTACGAAAGCTTTTGAATGGAAGTTTCTACGGGAATTTTGTTGTACTAAATAGTGATATTAGAAATCTAAGAACTGATATATTCTTACATTCGTACAATTCATATTAAATGAAAAAGATCAATGTTTATATGATATAACTAGCTAGGCAAAGAATATTTAGTGCTAAGATCATTAGTTACTCATTATCCGAGCGCAGACTTGAGTTCTGCCACTCAACAACTCGCTTGCCTCGAAAATGGAAAGCGAAGAACTGAGAGTTCTTTCAATGAGTTCCTATTGTTCCTGCGGTTCCCTCTGTCTATCTTGCTATGAGTGGGATAAAGTGTGAAGCTAAAAAGAAAATAAAAACATATCGAGTTTATTAGTAGAGCGAAAACTCTTATGCTTATTTCATATTATGTTTCTGTGGTGTGTTGCCAGATATGAACTCTTCTTTATGAAATAATTATTAAATTTTCGCTACTCAAAGAACTAAGCAAGACACAGTTATAAATAATTCACAATTTTCATATTACAACAAATAAATATTTAACAAGTGTCATTGTATAAAATATTTACTTAGTTTAGAGAAACCTGTTTCCGAAGACCTATGAGGAAGTTCATAGAAAAAATTAAGCACCTATCAAAATATCTGACAGCAACACCAACCCAATGGTAAAACTGTAAACTTAAAATTAAGCTTAACATCCAAACAGTGACGTAGATTAATCTTATAACGTTTCAATGGATGCTTTCGGAGTGAGTGGAATTGCTTCCCAGGATTTATAGGGCATTGATAGTCATTTAGATTAACCCGCGGTTAAACAACATTGTTTATTTATAGAGGGGAAAAACAGTACATTCACTTTGATTATTTCAATTTTATTAACTTTAAAGTCGAAATAGTAGTAAGCATAGAGAGAATTTAGTGTTAAAACACTCCGTTCCCCAATTTTCCTCCAAAATGTGAGGCTATGGGAAGCAATTCTTTCTAAGTGGAAACCTAAAATCCATACATATCATATTTGCAGTAAACTCCCTCCACTCTAAGTCGCATCCCCCTTACCCCTCTTTCTATACTGATCTTATGACATAGCGAGATGATGACTTTGTATTTTAATAGTTTTATAACCAAGACAAAATCCACGTAAATAACTAGTTTTGCTTTCTGAGTGAAAGCTACGGTATTGAAATATTTTTTATTATTTCGCAATATTTCCATGTCTAAATCACGATGATTTAAACCATTTATTACTGAAAGGGTCAAGCTTTGTTCCTTTGTATACATATATTCAGCATTACTCTTAAACCGATCGACCTCAATTTACCTTCTTCGTATAAATCATAATATTTTATTTGCTTCGTTTAATAGAACGTGAAGTAATTTTATTTCCTCTTCTCTTAGATAGTTAAGATAAATGTGATATGGTATATATTTATTCTAAAAACTAAGTTACCGACATAGCATCTGACTATAAAAGCGACGATTGTGGGTTCGATTCTCGTTCGGGGAGAATTTATTATTTTATTTCTCTCTGACTTTCGCTACTTACATACTGTCTTAAAATTTAAGTTACAATTGTTTAAACAAGTCTGTGTACAATTTTTACATTATTGTTTTTTTTCATCAAAAACATACAAAAAGTATCCTGTATAGAAGAGTATATTTTAGACTTTTAACTAATGCTAAGAATTAAATTAAGAAAATTATATAAAGTGATTTAGCTCAATTGTAGCGTATAATTTATTATTACAACGGTAAAAAATTGTAGCGCGCGCTTAAATTATGACATAAACACATAAATTATTGCTTAAATATTGACTTGATAAGAAAGTATGATTCAGCGGTTAACGTGGTTGGACACTTTCCAAGAGGAGCGGGTTCATATCCCGCTGCATTAAATTTTTATATATTTTCTAACAGATATTAATTCACCTTTATTATCATAAGAATAAAGTATATTATTAAAATATTTTATTTAAGCTAATACATGATTGTACATTGGCTCTTATAAAAATTCAAAACATAAAACCGATCTATAAGGACATATTAGTCCCAAATCTGCCAAAAAGATACCAAATTCGAAATTCAACTTTACTACATTTAAAATAAAACTCAAAATCCTTATTCGTAACGTAACTAAACGCTGTATTGAGTTTGAGATATATCTAGATTACGCGATTAGAGCTATTAATGTGTCGGGTCTAAAGGCGTTTCTCTGTTGCACCAGCAAATACAAGCTGTTAATTGTCACTTTGATATCAAAACGTGATTCGTAGACCGTTAACCTCGATTTGCATTTCACAATTGAATCAAAGCAAGCAATTTAATTGAAAGTGCTTTAAAGTTTACTATTTTATAATTTATTAATAACAAACCAGATTTCATAAGTTAATTAAAATGTTTTTGTATATTTTTAATATATATAAATCTTATTTACCTATATATGCCCAATTGTGTACACTATTATTTTATTAGTGAAGTCTTATTTCATTTCTCTACGAGGTGTCTAAGTTGTAGATTTCATTATAGTTTAAGTAAGTAGGTAAGTCTTTACCGATTTATTATATTATCCACTGCAAGTAAAAATTGAAAGATACAACTACCAATTTAAATTCAAATACATTTAAAATACTATGATAATCTTCGGTTTCGCCATCTTGATCTGGAAAATTAGAATATTTCCTCTATATTTGATATGTATTTATAAATTTATTTTAGATTTAGCTCTATTATGAGAAGACTGTCGTAGAGCATAGGCACTGAGTCTACTTGACGATTAAACGTGACGATTTGTAGGCTGAACTTCCAGGAGGCTAGAATAATTTATTTGTATTTTTCTCTCTGCTATTAAGACAAAGTGCAAAGTAAATAATATTTCCTGAACAAGAATCATTTAACTTATTTATCATCATTCAACCACATTACTTGTTATTATTTATTACTTAAATTTACTTCTACTTTAGACAAAGCCAGGTTAATCGCAAGTCTCGTTAAACTATCATATCTAAGAGGGGTATTAAGCCGCTCGTTTAGTAAAACATTGTTTGTAAACTACAATACGTTAAGGGTTAGAATGTACATATATATGTATGTTATTGGTCTGGTAAAAGGGTTTATGGTAGAAGGGAATTGCTTTCAAGTAATTGTAATGGAAAATTTTGAAATGTGTTTTTTTGCATTCTTAGCCTTAAGTAGGATAACTAATGGTAAATCTGATCGTTAATTTGGATTTTGGTAGCCTTGCCTCATTTTATAGATTTTCATATAAAAGTGAAATAATAATTTTGATATAATACGCTCTATATCATTTACAATAATTTTGAATTCGAAAATTTGTTTCTTAATTTTCTTAATTCCGCGCTGCAATAGTTATTAACCATACAAACAACTTAATTCGTAATTTAATCTAAATATATTGTATATATTGTCTTCAATATATACAATATATTTTACAATATTATACATATATATATATATATATATATATATATATATATATATATATATATATATATATATATATATATATATATATATATATATATATATATATATATATATATATATTATATATATATATATATATATATATATATATATATATATATATATATATATATATAGTATGTTTGGGAAATGTACTGACATTGTTACTTTTATTTGAAACTTTTGTTGTTTTATTAGAATAGTGGTAAATATACTACGTTACGTTGTACGAAGAATTAATTAGTATTGAGCAGTGCAACACATAAACTAGTATTAGTTAGTGATAACCTAATATTAACAACATTTTAGTTAAGATGACATTTAGATTAAGTTATCTTAACTTCAAACTTCGTGTTTAAAATTAAAAAAAAATATGTATGAAAAAATAGGAATAGATATAGCATTTATAGTGATATTCAAGACTGAAGACTTGATTAGGAATTGTTAATAAAGTGACAAAACGCCAAGTTTTCAGTCAGATTATGAATTGAATTCATGATTTATTTTTGAACACAAACAAAGTATAGCGTATTACTGTCGTCTAGCAGCCAAATGCCAAAATTTACGGCTTAATTTTGTCGCTACTGCCTAGTGAAGTCATAAAACAAAAAAAAATATTTTGACCCAAAAGACCTATAACAATTACTTGAAAACAATTCCCTTCTACCATAAAGCCTTTTACTAGACCATTATCATACATACATATATATATATATATATATATATATATATATATATATATATATATATATATATATATATATATATATATATATATATATATATATATATATAAATATATATATATATATATATATATATATATATATATATATATATATATATATATATATATATATATATATATATATATATATATATATATATATATATATATATATATATTTATATATATATATATATATATATATATATATATATATATATATATATATATATATATATATATATATATATATATATATATATATATATACGTACATTCTCACCCTAAACATATTGTAGTTTACATTATATATATATATATATATATATATATATATATATATATATATATATATATATATATATATATATATATATATATATATATATATATATATACGTACATTCTCACCCTAAACATATTGTAGTTTACAAACAATGTTTTACTAAACTAAACTTAATTCCCCTCTTAAATATGATAGTTTAACGAGGCTTGGTATTATCCTAGGTTTGACTCGAATAAATAATCCATATATGTATATCTTTAATAAGAAATCTATATATGAAAAGTGAGTGGTAAAAGAGATAAAGAGAGACCTCGGAGGAAGGTCACGTAAAAAAATTGAGGACTCACCTGAGAGAATGTATGAAGAGGTTAATGATGTGTATGTGTGTGGCTGGGAGCAATAAATTCAATACTAATTTTACTACAGTAAGGATGAAAAATAATTTAAATGATATTGTTCACGGTGCATTCTGCACATAGTAAATTCGTAACTCAGTGCCCCACTTACCATCAAGTCAGTGCATGTTGAGCTTTGGAAGTGTGTATCGTGCTTTGCCTTATTTGGACTAGAAACAGGTGCGGAGGAAATGAAATCTATGTTTTAACTCATGAAAATCGAACTCACAAATTGTACTGTTTAAAAGCAGACATAGCCTCTGTGCCACGACAATCTTCTTGTTAAAAATTAAAAGAACATATTCTAATTTTCCCCGATTCACGCAGCGAAACCTAGCTTCATCATTGCATTTGATGTATATATAAACATAACATAGACATATTATGGAGTAACGACACAAGACCGTACGGTATATTACCGTAAAGAATAGTTACTGTTTCAAAGTTCAGGTAAGAGAAAATTGATATTCAAGAATATTACGCACTTCTCAACAAGAACGAAGTCAAATATATAGAATTAGAATCTGAAGCAGCGGGATTTTTATGTATTTCCTAGATATTTGTTCTACCTTTAAAATTAATATAAAAAAAATTAATTATTAAAGAACTGAATTGTCTTTCCATACAAAATAAAAGCTAATCGAAATCTTATTGTAAGTGATATAGAGCAACATATATTCTCCAATTTAATAGTTTTGTAATACGATTCGTGAATTATTGGAATATTCAAATAAATTATTATGGGTTTCATGATTTAATGTTCGTATGTTTGCTTGAATTTTTTTGTTTATTTTTTATTGTTTAAAAAAATATAATATATATAGATATATTATTATGTCACAAAAAACATAGTATATATGTAAATATCTAATGCAATCCAATAATAAAGTAATAAAAAGTTTAGCGAATCAAAAATGTTAATTAAAAGTTTTATAGACTGCAATCGTAGTTGTGGTAGCAGTAACGAAACGTTTGTCCAATTATTGTTTTCTTTTTTTATGTCAAACGCAAACTTCTCCAGCCATTTGAATCAAAGTAACTGTATTCCGAGTCGATATAAATCGATTAGAAATAATTTCGATTTTCAATCTATTCTTATTCGATAGTTTGCTATTTACATAGAATACATTAGTACTTGATATTCGATTCCTAATACATCATCATTTTTATTGATATTCTTGTATCAAAACACCTATTTGTTATATAATAGGTGCAGATTTGGTTTCTTTTTAGGAAAATTTAAAATGTAAAAAAATCCCTTTAAAATGTTAGAGTATGCATAAAAGTATTTACTTTATCATTGGGATATACGCTGTCGAGGCTATCTTTACGTTATAGTTCAGAGTATTTAAACACAAGTAAGCGCTATTTTGCGATAGGTAGATTCAGGTATCCGTGTGGAGAAGTATTTATTTTACTTTTCTCTTCTGCTGCTGTAAGCATTCTTGCGTAATAGATAGATACGTCGTGGTGCAGAAGCGCAACGAGGAGGTATGCCTGTAAAGTGACGGTTTCTGGGTTCGATCCCCAGTCAGGGAAGATGAATTTTTCTAATTCCATTTTCTTCGATCTGGTAAACTAGGCAAAGCGCGGCGTTGAGTTCCGCCACTCAACACAGCTTCGAAAAAGGCGGAAAGCTGGGACGGAGAAAGCTGGGACTAGGCAACGGAGTGTCTTAACACGAAGTTGCCGCGGTCTCTGCTGCCTCGAGGCATTGCGTGTTGAGTGGCGGAACTCAACGCCACGCTTTGCCTAGTTTACCAGAGCGAAGAAAATGGAAATAGAAAAATCCATCTTCCTCGACTGGGGATCGAACCCAGAAACCGTCGCGTTACAGGCAGCCGTTGCGCCTCTGCGCCACGACGGACCTCGTGGTTAAATCCTATCACATCAAATAACTCTAATAGAAAAAAATTAACACCGCGGAATTTGAATTAACACCTTTAGGAAGCCGTCCATGTACTCTAACCAACAAGCCATACGTTCTGCATGACGCTGCGTGGAAACTGTAAATTTTATATATTCAATAATTCTTTCTTAGGTAGTCTTACTGCATATACTGGAAATAAAGAAAAATACTATTAATTTTATTTTGCGTCTTAAAAAATCAAAATCAAATAATTTTAGGAAATAATTTATATGTTCTAATTAAACACTTTACATATCCGACACATATAAATATAACAAACACACGCGTCAACAAACAGCGTACTTGTATATTAGGGACATAACTCATCCTGTGAACAAATCATATGGCATTAGCTTTGAAATGAATCTTCCGTAGATCCTTTTACGCCATCCATTATACACTTTGACCCTCACTAATGATTGCTAGTTTCTACCTGAGAACTCTGCAATACACGTATTTTCGTATATTCATATATATATTTGTATAAAGCTCTTTAATTACGAAAGCTTTTGAATGGAAGTTTCTAGGGCAATTTTGTTGTACTAAATAGTGATATTAGAAATCTAAGAACTGATATATTCTTACATTCGTACAATCTTTACATCTCAATTTGTATTAAATGAAAAAAATAAATGTATATATGATATAACTAGTTAGGCAAAGAATATTTAGTGCTCAGACCATTAGTTACTCATTATCCGAGCGCAGAGTTGAGTTATGCCACTCAACACACTTGCCTCGAAAATGGAAAGCGGGGAACTGAGAGTTCTTTCACTGGGTTCCTATTGTTCCTGCGGTTCCCTCTGTCTATCTCGTATGAGTGGGACAAAGTGTGAAGCTAAAAAGGAACCAAAAACATATCGAGTTTATTGGTAGAGCGAAAACTCTTATGCTTATTACATGTTATATTTGTATGGTGTGTTGCCAGATATGAACTCTTCTTTATGAAATAATTATTGAATTTTCGCTACTCAAAGAACAAAGTAAGACAAAACTATAAATAATTCACATTGACATTTAATTTGTCATATTAGAACAAATAAATATTTAACAAGTGTCATTGTATAAAATATTTACTTAGTTTAGAGAAACCTGTTTTCGAAGATCTAGGAGGAAATTCATAGAAAAAATTAAGCACCTATCAAAAAATCTGACAGCAACACCAACCCAATGGTAAAACTGTAAACTTTAAATTAAGCAGCTTTAAATTAACATCCAAACAGTGACGTAGATTAATCTTACAACGTTTCAATGGATGCTTTCGGAGTGAGTGGAATTGCTTCCCAGGATTTATAGGGCAGTGATAGTCATTTAGATTAGCCCGTGGTTAAACAACATTGTTTATTTATAGATGAGAAAATAATACATTAACTATTTCAATTTTATTAACTTTAAAGTCGAAATAGTAGGAACTATAGAAAGATTTTAGTTTTAACACACTTCGTTCCCCAAATTTCCTTCCAAATTTGAAGGTATGTTAAGCAATTCATTCAAAGTGGGAACCTAAACCCATAAATGTCATATTTGCAGTAAACTCCACAACTCCCTCCACCTTATGTCGAATCCCCCTTTCCCCTCTCTCTATACAGGTCTTATGACATAGCGTGATGATGACATACTTCAAAAGTGTATTTTAATAGTTTTATAACCAAGACAAAATCCACGTAAATAACTAGTTTTGTTTTCTGAGTGAAAGCTAAGGTATTGAAATATTTTTTTATTATTTCGCAATATTTCCATGTCCAAATCACGATGATTTAAACCATTTATTACTGAAAGGGTCAAGCTTTGTTCCTTTGTATACATACATATATTCAGCATTACTCTTAAACCGATCGACCTCAATTTACCTTCATCGTATAAATCATAATATTTTATTTGCTTCGTTTAATAGAATGTGAGGTAAATTTTTTTTCTCTTCTCTTAGATAGTTAAGATAAATGTGATCTGGTATATATTTATTCTTAAAACTAACTTACCTGCATAACATTTGACTATAAAATCGACGATTGTGTTGATAAGAAAGTATGGTTTAGCAGTGAGCGTGGTTGGACAGTTTCCAAGAGGAGTGGGTTCAATTCCCGCTGCATTAAATTTTTATATGTTTTTTAACAAATATAAATACACCACTATTATCACATGAATAAAGTATATATAGAACATTTTTTTTTAGTTTCACGCTTTATCCCGCATATTGCAGGGCAGGCAGAGGGAACTGCAGAAACTTTATGAACCTAGTGTTAAGACACTCCGTTGCTTAGTACCTGCTTTCTCTGTCCCCGCTTTCTGCCTTTTTTGAGGCATTGCGTGTTGAGTGGCGGAGCCCAACGCTGCGCTTTGTGTAGTTTCCAGAGCGAATAAAATAGAAATAGAAAAGTCCATCTTCCCCGAGTAGGAATCGAACCCTCAAACGCGACGGTGTTTACAGGCAGACGATTACGCCTTAGTGCCACGACGGTCCTCAATATATTTTTTAAACTAATAAATGGTTGTACATCGTCTCTTATAAAAATTCAAGCAATAAAACTGATCTATAGGGACATATTAGTCCCAAATTTGCCAAAAAATAACAAATTTAAAATTGACCTTTATTTATTTGAAATACTCTAAATCCTCATTCATAACGTAACTAAACGCTGTATTAAGCTTGAAATATATCTAGATTATGCGATTGGAGCTATTAATGTGTCGGGTCTAAAGGCATTTCTCTGTTGCACCAGCAAATACAAGCTGTTAATTGTCACTTTGATATCAAAACGTTGTTCGTAGAGCGTTAGCCTCGATTTGCATATCACACTTGAATCAAAGCAAGCAATTTAATACAAAGTTTGCAATTTTATAATTTATTATTAATAAACCAGACTTCATGAGTAGACTAAAATGTTTTTGTATATTTTTAATGTGTATAAATATTATTTGTATAGGCCAGCTTGAGTATACTGTTATTTTAATATTTAGTACATCGAATTACATTTATTCGTCACAAATTCGTAGGAATAATATTGTATTCGTAGGAATAGCTAAAAAGAAGGAATGTTAATGAAAATTTTAACCCAAAATAAATAAAAAAGAAAATTTAATTACAAAATTTTAATAAAATAACAAAAAAAAAATAAAATAAAATAATAAAAAAAACTAGCAAACGCACATTCAATCTATAAATTATATACATGCAGTGCCAAGATTTTACATCTTTGTCGAGTGGTGCAGGTTTACTTTTTTGAGCGGTGAAATTCACTTTGGGCTTTAAAAACACAAAGACTTATTTAGTTACGAAATGTCTTTACTAATTTATTGTATTCTCCATGACAATTTAAAATGTAAGTATACATCAATTAAGTTAAATACAAATACAATTCAAATACAGTGATAAAATTAGGTTTCGCTACCTTGATCTGGAAATTTAGAATATTTCCCCTACATTTGTTATATATTTTAGATTTAGCTCTATTAGGAGAAGACTGTCGTAGAGCGTAGGTACAAGGTCTACTTATAAACATAACGATTTGTAGGCTCAACTCCCGGAAGGCAAGAATAATTTATTTTTATTTTCTTTAGTCTGGTAAACAGACAATGTGTAACTTTGCACCAAGTGCAAAGTAAACACTATTTTCTAAACAAAAATTTTCTAACTTTTTATCATCATTATATCACATTACTTGTTATTGTTTATTACTTAAACTCTACTCTAGACAAAGCCAGGTTAATGGCAAGTCTCGTTAAACTATCATATCTACGAGGGGTATTAAGCCGCTCGTTTAGTAAAACATTGTTTGTAAACTACAATACGTTAAGGGTTAGAATGTACATATATATGTATGTTAATGGGCTGGTAAAAGGCTTTATGGCAGAAGGGAATTATTTTCAGGTAATTGTAATGGGGACTTTTAAAACAGCAGTAACTGATATTAAAAATTGTGGTAGCCTTGCTTCATTTTATATGTTTTTTTATATAAAACTGATGTAATAAAATAAATATAATACGATCTATATGATTAACAACAACTTTAAATTCGAAAATTTGTATGTTAAGTTTCCTAATTTCACGCTGCACATGTCTCGCAATAGTTATTAAATTGAAATTTACCATTCAAAATTGTAAAATTATCGAGCAAATTACCATTTTAACTCACTTTATAATGTACTCTATTGAAATTTCATTAAATTAGATAACATCTGAATATATTCTAGTTAATAAAAAATAAATAATCAAATTCCAATCAAAAACGCATTACTGGATTTTATTGAGTATTGTATATATTGTCTTCAAATTCAGCTTATTCATCAAAAAGCTCTAATTACATATAAAATGAACTACAAAATTCACGTTCCATATTAAATCACACAAATTTTCACCAAAGCTCCCCTTACACAAGATACATACATCTACATACAAACGTCAACATGTGAACACGTTGAAAGGAAACGAGTACAAAGTTGCTAACGTCTCAGCTTTATCACTACAAGCTCGAAACAAAACCGTGCGATCCAATTAAAAGTAACAATTGTGTCATGCCTTTTGTAAAAGTCGTACGTAGGCTTAATGTGAGTAATTTTCTCATATGTATATAGTATGTTTGGGAAATGTAGTAACATTTTTATTTTTATTTGTAACTTTTATTTTCTTTGTAAATTAAATTGAGAGGTAATTTTAAGTTAACTGGAAAATAATGGTAAAATATTAAGTTATATTATATGACGATAAACGTAAAGCAGTGTACACACTCACTAGTATTAATTAGTGATAACCTAATATAAACAACACTTTTATTATTTCAATAAGATGGTATAGTAATTAGATTATCTTAAGTACTATATGTTAAAACTATTCAAAAAAATTAAATGTATGTAAAAACATGTATAGATATTGTATTTATAGAGATATTCAAGATTGAACACTTGATGAGAAATTACAAGTGACAAAACGCCAAATTTTCAGTCATATTATGAATTGAACTCATGATTTATTTTTGAATACGAACGTAATATAGGGAAAATATGAAAAACAAAATATTTCTTGCTGAGCTTGAACTCGCTACTGTCGCGTAACGGCCAACTGGCAAAATTGACGGCTAAATTTTTCATCAGCTACTGCCTCCTTAAGTCATAAAATAAAAAAAAAACACATTTACCTTAAAGTATCCTATAATAATTACTTGACAACAATTCCTTTCTGCCATAAAGCCTTTTACCAGACCATTAACATATATATACATATATGTACATTCTAACCTATAATGTATTGCAGTTTACAAACAATGATTTACTAAACGAGCGGCTTGATTCCCTTCTTAGAAATGATAGTTCAATGAGACTTGCGATTACCCTAGCTTTGTCTGGTGTATAATTTCAGTTTTAAATTATAATATTTTATAAAAAACCCATATATGAGTGAATTTTCAATGAGAAATCCATATGTGAAAAGTGAGTGGTAAAGCAGGTAAAGAGAGGCCTCCGTTGCCTTCCGAAAACACGATAATACTAATATACTGGGCGAAGGTCACGTAAAAAGCATGAGTACTCCCCGGAAAGTACCTCATTTACTGTAAACGATAGTTGCAGTTTCAAAGTTTAGGTAAGAGAAATTGTTGCTATATTTTTATAAAACTTAAGCTTCACGTCTCAACTACAACAAAGTGAAATATATTGAAAGAAAACATAAAATCTGAAGCAGCGACATTTTTAAATATTTTTTTATACGAATACCTGGCATGGGTTATCACCTTAAATGTTAAAATTAAAAAATAAAATTATTTAACAATTTAGTATATGAACACTGAGTTATCTTATCCTACAAAATAAAAGCTTATTGTAAGTGATATAGAGCAACATAAATTCTCCAATTTGATAGTTTTGTAATACGATTCGTGAATTATTGGAATATTCAAATAAATTATTATAGGTTTCATGATTTAATGTTTGTATGTTAGCTTGAAATTTCTTATTTATTTCTTTATTGTTTATAAAAATATAATATATATTTATAAATCTAACATTATGCTACAAAAAACATTGTAATAAAGTTCAGCGAATCAAAAGTGTTAATTACAAGTTTTATAGACTGCAATCGTAGTGGTGGTAGCAGTAACGAAACGTTTTTCCAATTATTTTTTTCGTTTTTTATGTCAAACACAACTCCTCCAGCAATTTGAATCAAAGTAACTATATTCAGAGTTGATATGAATCGATGAGAACTAATTTTGATTTTCAATTGATATTTATTAGATAGTTTGCTATTTATATTTAGTACATTTCTTTGTTATCTTCTTGTATTATAAATCTTATTTTTTATGTAATTAATTAAACCCAAGAGATTTTATTCAAGGAAATTTTAAACCGTCGTGGCGCAGAGGCGCAACGTCTGCCTGTAACGCGATAGTTTCTGGGTTCGATCCCCAGTCGGGGAAGATGGATTTTTCTAATTCCATTTTCTTCGCTCTTGTAAACTAGGCAAAGCGCGGCGTTGAGTTTCGCCACTCAACACCCAATGCCTCGAAAAAGGCGGAAAGTGGGGACGGAGAAAGCAGGGACTAAGCAACGGAGTGTCTTAACACTAGGTTCCCACGGTCACTGCGGTTCTCTCTGCCTACCCTGCCATGTGCGGGATAAAGCGTGAAGCTACTAAAAAAAGAAATTTTAAAAGTGTAAAAATCCCTTAGAAATGTGTCATAAGAATGAAAATATAAAAAATATAAAAATATAAAAAAATATTTATTTTATTATTGTAACATACACTGTTTAGAGAAACCTGTTTTCGAAGATCTATGAGGAAATTCATAGAAAAAATGAAGCACCTACAAAAATATCTGACAGCAACACCAACCCAATGGTAAAACTGTAAACTTAAAATTAAGCCTAACATCCAAACAGTGACGTAGATTAATCTTACAACGTTTCAATGGACGCTTTCGGAGTGAGTGGAATTGCTTCCCAGGATTTATAGGGCAGTGATAGTCATTTAGATTAGCCCGCGGTTAAACAACATTGTTTATTTATAGAGGGGAAAAACAATACATTCACTTTGATTATTTCAATTTTATTAACTTTAAAGTCGAAATAGTAGGAAATATAGAGGAATTTTAGTGTTAACACATTTCGTTCCCCAAACTTCCTCCCAAATTTGAAGTTATGTTAAGCAATTCATTCAAAGTGGGAACCTAAACCCATAAATGTCATATTTGCAGTAAACTCCACAACTCCCTCCACTCTATGTTGAATCCCCCTTTCCCCTCTCCCTATAGTGATCCTACGACATAGCGAGATTATGGCTTTTTATTTACATAATTTACTAATCAAGACAAATCCATATAAATAATTATGTTCGCTTTCACTCTATATAGAAGTATTTTTTATTATTTCACAATGTTTCCATGTCGAAATCACGATGATTTAAACTATTTATTACTAAAAGGGCCAAGCTTTGTTCCTTTGTATACATACATATATTCAGCATTACTCTTAAACCGATCGACCTCAATTTACCTTCTTCGTATAAATCATAATATTTTATTTGCTTCGTTTAATAGAATGTGAGGTAATTTTATTTCCTCTTTTCTTAGATAGTTAAGATAAACGTGATCTGGTATATATTTATTCTAAAAACTAAGTTACCTGCATAACATTTGACTATAAAATCGACGATTGTGTTGATAAGAAAGTATGGTTTAGCAGTGAGCGTGGTTTGACAGTTTCCAAGAGGAGTGGGTTCTATTCCCGCTGCATTAAATTTTTATATGTTTTTTAACAAATATAAATACACCTCTTTTATCACATGAATAAAGTATATATAGAATATTTTTTTTTAGTTTCAAGCTTTATCCCGCATATTGCAGGGCAGGCAGAGGTACCTGCAGAAACTTTATAAACCTAGTGTTAAGACACTCCGTTGCTTAGTACCTGCTTCTCCGTCCCCGCTTTCTGCCTTTTTTGAGGCATTGCGTGTTGAGTGGCGGAGCTCAACGCCGCGCTTTGCGTAGTTTCCAGAGCGAATAAAATAGAAATAGAATAGTCCATCTTCCCCGAGTATGAATTGAACCCTCAAACACGACGGTGTTTACAGGCATTGTGCCACGATTGATTACGCCTTTGTGCCACGACGGTCCTCAATATATTTTTTAAACTAATAAATGGTTGTACATTGTCTCTTATAAAAATTCAAGCAATAAAACTGATCTATAGGGACATATTAGTCCCAAATTTGCCAAAAAGATAACACATTTAAAATTGAACTTTATTCATGTGAAACTCTAAATCCTCATTCATAACGTAACTAAACGCTGTATTGAGCTTGAATTATATCTAGATTACGCGATTGAAGCTATTAATGTGTCGGGTCTAAAGGCGTTTCTCTGTTCCACCAGCAAATACAAGCTGTTAATTGTCACTTTGATATCAAAACGTGGTTCGTAGAGCGTTAACCTCGAATTACATATCACACTTGAATCAAAGCAAGCAATTTAATAGAAAGTTTGCAATTTTATAATTTATTATTAATAAAACATACTTCATGAGTAGACTAAAATGTTTATGTATATTTTTAATGTGTATACATTTTATTTGTATTGGCCTGCTTGAGTATACTAATATTTTAATATTTAGTACATCGAATTACATTCATTCATCATAATTTCGTAGGAATAATATTGGCTACTCTAAAATTAAGTGATAAATAGCTAAAAAGACCGAATGTTAATGAAAATTTTAACCCAAAATAAATAAAAAAGAAGTTTAATTACAAAATTTTAATAAAATAACAAAAATAATTAAAATAAGATAATAAAAAAAGCTAGTAAACGCACATTCAATCCATTAATTATGTACGGAAGTACATGCAGTGCCAAGATTTTACATCTTTGTCGAGTGGTGCAGGTTTACTTTTTTGAGCGGTGAAATTCACTCTGGGCTTTAAACACAACTTCTTGTTTAATTACGAAATGTCTTTACTAATTTATTGTATTCTCCATGGCAATATAAATGTAAATATACATGAATTATGTTAAATTCAAATACATTTCAAATAAAGTGATAAAATTAGGTTTCGCCACCTTGATCTGGAAAATTAAAATATTTCCCCTACATTTGGTATATATTTTAGATTTAGCTCTATTAGGAGAAGACTGTCGTAGAGCGTAGGTACAAGGTCTACTTATAAACATAACGATTTGTAGGCTCAACTCCCGGGAGGCAAGAAGAATTTATTTTTATTTTCTTTAGTCTGGTAAACAGACAATGTGTAACTTTGCACCAAGTGCAAAGTAAATACTATTTTCTAAACAAAAATTTTCTAAATTTTTATCATCATTATATCATATTACTTGTTATTGTTTATTACTTAAACTCTACTATAGACAAAGCCAGGTTAATCGCAAGTCTCGTTAAACTATCATATCTAAGAAGTGAATTAAGCCGTTCGTTTAGTAAAACATTGTTTGTAAACTACAATACGTTAAGGGTTAGAATGTACGTATATATGTATGTTAATGGGCTGGCAAAAGGCTTTATGGCAGAAGGGAATTGTTTTCAGGTAATTGTAATGGGGAATTTTGAAGTATGTTTGCATTTTATGATTTAAGAAGGCAGTAACTGATATTAAAAGTTGTGGTAGCCTTGCTTCATTTTATATGTTTTATTTATATAAAACTGATATAATAAAATAAATATAATACGATCTATATGATTAACAACAACTTTAAATTCGAAAATTTGTATGTTAAGTTTCCTAATTTCGCGCTGCACATGTCTTGCAATAGTTATAAAATTGAAATTTGCCATTCAAAATTGTAAAATTATCGAGCAAATTACCATTTTAATAACTCACTTTATAATGTACTCTATTGAAATTTTATTAAAATAGATAATATCTGAATATATTCTAGTTAAAAAAAATCAAGTTCCAATAAAAAAAACTACGCATTACTAGATTTTATTGAGTATTGTATATATTGTCTTCAAATTCAGCTTATTCTTCAAAAAGCTCTAATTACATATAAAATGAACTACAAAATTCACGTTTCATATTAAAGCACACAAATTGTCACCAAAGCTCCCCTTACACAAGATACATACATCTACATACAAACGTCAACATGTGAACACGTTGAAAGGAAACGAGTACAAAGTTGCTAACGTCTCAGCTTTATCACTACAAGCTCGAAACAAAACCGTGCGATCCAATTAAAAGTAACAATTGTGTCATGCCTTTTGTAAAAGTCGTACGTAGGCTTAATGTGAGTAATTTTCTCATATGTATATAGTATGTTTGGGAAATGTAGTAACATTTTTATTTTTATTTGTAACTTTTATTTTCTTTGTAAATTAAATTGAGAGGTAATTTTAAGTTAACTGGAAAATAATGGTAAAATATTAAGTTATATGAATGACGATAAGCGTAAAGCAGTGTACACACTCACTAGTATTAATTAGTGATAACCTAATATATACAACACTTTATTATTTCAATAAGATGGTATTGTAATTAGATTATCTTAAGTACTATATGTTAAAACTATTCAAAAAAATTAAATGTATGTAAAAACATGTATAGATATTGTATTTATAGAGATATTCAAGATTGAACACTTGATGAGAAATTACAAGTGACAAAACGCCAAATTTGATTTATTTTTGAATACGAACGTAGTATAGGGAAAATATGAAAAACAAAATATTTCTTGCTGAGCTTGAACTCGCTAAAATAAAATAAAATCTGAAGCAGCGACATTTTTAAATATTTTTTTATACAAATACTTGGCATGGGTTATCACCTTAAATGTTAAAATTAAAAAATAAAATTATTTAACAATTTAGTATATGATCACTGAGTTATCTTATTCTACAAAATAAAAGCTTATTGTAAGTGATATAGAGCAACATAAATTCTCCAATTTGATAGTTTTGTAATACGATTCGTGAATTGTTGGAATATTCAAATAAATTATTATAGGTTTTGTGATTTAATGTTTGTATGTTAGCTTGAAATTTCTTATTTATTTCTTTATTGTTTATAAAAATATAATATATATTTATAAATCTAACATTATGCTACAAAAAACATTGTAATAAAGTTCAGCGAATCAAAAGTGTTAATTAAAAGTTTTATAGACTGCAATCGTAGTGGTGGTAGCAGTAACGAAACGTTTTTCCAATTATTTTTTTCTTTTTTTATGTCAAACACAACTCCTCCAGCAATTTGAATCAAAGTAACTATATTCAGAGTTGATATGAATCGATGAGAACTAATTTTGATTTTCAATTGATATTTATTAGATAGTTTGCTATTTATATTTAGTACATTTCTTTGTTATCTTCTTGTATTATAAATCTTATTTTTTATGTAATTAATTAAACCCAAGAGATTTTATTCAAGGAAATTTTAAACCGTCGTGGCGCAGAGGCGCAACGTCTGCCTGTAACGCGATAGTTTCTGGGTTCGATCCCCAGTCGGGGAAGATGGATTTTTCTAATTCCATTTTCTTCGCTCTTGTAAACTAGGCAAAGCGCGGCGTTGAGTTCCGCCACTCAACACGCAATGCCTCGAAAACGGCGGAAAGCGGGGACGGAGAAAGCAGGGACTAAGCAACGGAGTGTCTTAACACTAGGTTCCCACGGTCACTGCGGTTCTCTCTGCCTACCCTGCCATGTGCGGGATAAAGCGTGAAGCTACTAAAAAAAGAAATTTTAAAAGTGTAAAAATCCCTTAGAAATGTGTCATAAGATTGAAAATATAAAATATATAAAAATATAACAAAATATTTATTTTATTATTGTAACATATACTGTGTAAGCGAAGGTCATCTTTATATAATAGTAAAGAGTATGTTACTTTTGTAAGCGCTATGGTTCGATAGGTAGGTTCAATATCAACGAGGAGAAGTAGAAGTAAAACGAAGTGGTCTTGGTTCTGGTTGAGCAAAATATGCCTTTCTACTGTCAAATCTCAAATATTTCACAATGAAAATCAAGAAAAAATAAAAAGCTCCTGGATTTCCTGCCATTTATTTATTGAACTGGGTCTTTTTTAGTGAAGCTTAGCTTTAGCGTAGCTTTATCAAAGAAAATTATTTTATATTTGTTCAGTTTCATTATGTAGGTATTATTATTAAATTGGCATCATTTTTGCCTAATAGATATGTAAAAAATGCTAATTTACTAATATTGTGTGTAAGGAGCCTAGTGTTATCCAAATTTTTACTCCACTAATTCGGGATTCTTTTAGAACAAGTTGTACAAAATAAAACCACGTGTCATATTTTCAAAAAGCGAAAATGTGAATCTGCACAAAAATACACAGCATGTGACTGAACACGCGACGGTTTATGGGTTCGATTCTCACTAGGAAAGAATTAATTGTTTTTATTTTGCTTGCTTCACTTTGCTCTGACATCAAAGCAATTCAGCGTTGAGTTCCGCATCTCAACACGCAATATAAATCGAAAATTTAAAAATAAAAGCATTTAATATCTCGACTTATCGCATATATTTTCTTAAGCCATACAAAGTACTGTATGTACCATGAAATATGAGAGATATTAAAGGTGCTTTACTTTCAGCTTTAAACTTTGAGTTGCATACCTCAATCTTAAGCTACACTTCGAAGGCATTTCAAATGTTTTGTGGATCAAAATAACTTATTTTCATTATGCCATTGTAAAATATAACTTTTTATAAGGCCGAAAGGTGCAAATTTGCTAAATTTCTATATATTTAAACCGACTGTGAACTTTAGTACATACATCTTAAGAATGTTTTGCTTAATACAAAAATGCACAATGTCTATTTCTAAGAAGCAATATCTCTATTATACTATTTTTGTTGTAGAAAAGTATGTGAATTTTACAAGGACGGCATATACTTGTTCTATTATAACTTTAGATTCTAGGGTAGAGTAAAATACTTTGTTTTAATTCAATTCAACTTACTTAAGTATAACTTATTTTTACTAAGTTAATATTTTATTAATTTAGGTTTTTTTAATTTTTGTAACATTTGAAATGGGATTTAAAAGTAAAATTTTAAAACTTACAAGAAAATCGATTTGCGTTTCATACATTTTCTTAGAGCATATAATTTGCTGTAAAATAACGTACTCTTTATGTCAAACTTCTAATAACCCACAAAATGGCGAGAACGGAGGCTTTTAAGACAGGCAGGCATAGGGAACATGCCTGCTTAAAAAGCAAGATATAGCATGAATCTATAAGAAACTTTCTTTTTCTGTGTTTTATAGAGATATTGCGTGTAACGTAGCGGAAGTTAATGCCACATTTTAACTACTGGAATTGGTAATAAGAATTAAATTACTTGTAATTAATCCCTCCAGTGGGAATAGAATTCACAATTGTTGTTATTTTAGAAAATGCTTCATTGAATCATATTGGCTTAAAGTATTGATTAAAGTTAAAATAATACTTTAACTAAACCACTTTTATATCAAAGTAATTAAAAGGAAACAAGTTTTCCTTCGAGATGTTAACTAAACATTTTCATTACAAATTCTTCTTTAAAATGTATATTTCATTTTATGGAGTTTTAACAAACTTTCTGGAGATAGTGGAAAATATTTTCTCTCATTTATTCTGCTTATATCTGAGTGCGGCGTTAAGTTTTGCTATATACTGTTGTTTTTCTGATCGTCTTAGAACTATGAACTGATCGACATAGAACTATGTTCTTGTTTATTTTACAGGATGATGACAATTAATAGCTATTTTATTAAGAAGAAGCAGTGCAATTTGAAATATTCTTTATTTTCAGAAATTTCTTAAGTATTATTATCAAACAAAAAACTTTTCACAATTGAATAAATAAAGGTAGCACTCTATAAAAAAACGGTTACGTATATTCTATATAATTACAAAATAACACAGATTTACTAAATCCAGTCTTTTTAAAGTTTTTAAAGAGTAAAATATATATAGACGCTAAAACACTGATATCAATCGTGCGTCGTGGACGATTTGAGGTATGGCAATCACTGCGTATAGTTAAATGTTTAATTTATTTTAGAGTTTAAAGCTTATTTTTGTACAAAGGGTCTATAGTCAATACAATTTAATTAATTAATTTGTTCTTTGTCATAGAGATATAACATAATTACAACAAGGTAAAATGCGGCGTTCAGTTCCGGCATCAAAAACATATTGTCACGAAAATCGTAAAACTGGAAATGAAATGTCTTTACACTTGTCTTTACGATATATGCGGGATTAATTGTGTCACGTTAGTTGCAAAACCCTGATGAACATTTATATCAGTTGACAGGATAAAGCTATCACCACATTATTGTAAGGTACCAAGTAGTAGAATTCTAATGTATATATTAAGTTATAGTAGAGAAGTACGGGTTGGCAGAGGAAAGCATGAGTTAAGAATCTCGGTTCTGCATTTTCCACTCCATTTTTGAGAAATTTTGTATTAAACGACGAAATCCAACTGATTTAGATTTATTTTTAACCTCTTATGTTGTCAGATTGGAGAACTTAATATAATGTTATTTATTTCTTCAAGTTACAATTGAACTCATAACCACCGTGTTAACAGATAGATTTTGTACGGGTAGTCAGTCTACCCGTGACCACGGACTACTGCAAAGTGTTCGAAACGTCGGGTTTCACAAAAAATTTTAATATACGCGATAAATCCGTTTAACTTGTTTTATTTAAAATGTATAAAAATCGCGAAAATGAAAGATTTTTTACTGCTGTGAGGCAAAGCGCGGCGTTAAGATCCACTACTCAACACGCAATGCCTCGAAGAAGGCTGAAAGCGGGAACGAAGCAGGGGCTAAAGCAACGGAGTGTCTTGACACTAGATTCAAATCGTTCATGCAGTTTCCTCTGCCCACCATGCAATATGCGTATAAAGCGTGAAGCTAAAAAAAACAAAAAATGTCACGACTTGTACTATGTATATGTTTACTATATAAAAAAATATACAGGAACATCAGCCTAAGCCAAAATATCACTGTGACGTGTTACACAAGTCGTTTTAGGAGTATTGCCAATTTTAGTGCGCTACAAAAATACAATCGGCTTAATGTTAACTATCAATTTACGTACACGTACATTGATGTAATTGGCCCGAGAACAATTTGAGTTTACGTAAACCATTTTGTAGTGACATATGGTCTTAGAACAGGAAAGAGTTAATCTGGAGAATGTATAGTTTATTTTTTTTATTGGTATTTGGTTGACTCGAATACTGTAATTTAATTAATTTACTTTTAGACTTACGATTCATTTTGCATAAATTCGATGATAGATTTCATATAGTCTTTTTTTGCATTGGTTTCAGCAATTTTCCCCTGATTGATACCTGAAAACAAAAATATATGGCTTGGAGGGTTGGTATCACGAGGAAGTCAACGGTATTTTTGAACGAGTACAGTAGCAATAAGAGATTTGTCTCGCCAAAATTTTTATCAGCAGTAGGATGAAGGAAGTCACTCGTCTTTCCAAAGCTGGTCAATAAATATTTTTAAATTTGACAATCAAACCTAAAACCATCGCTTTTGAATGAATAAAAAATTATCCCACTGCTTTAGAATGATATCACATTTTGTTTTACAACAACAAGATTACCACCTCACTTTCTTTTTAACTAACTTTCAGTATAAACTATAGTAAGAACTTTGAACAATAAACGCTGGTTTCTTCGAAGTAATATAAGAAAATGAGCCAATATCTAAACGTTATCGTACAAAATTATATATTAGTTCTTATATAGAATATACTTTCGTTAAACGTGACAGTTGTGGATTCAATTTTTACTATCACAATTAAAATAACTAATCACGATTGAGCTCCGTCACTCAACTTGCAATGTCATAAAAATGGAGAGCAAGAAAATAATGGACTGCTACAACACCAGGTTCCCTCTACCTGTCCAAAATAAAAATTAATATATTAAGTTTAAAAATTATCTTTGCGTGATTCAATTTAATTTGTTTTATATGATATTTATATCTAAGGAAACGTTTTTACTTTTTAGATTGAAACCAGTAATATATCAGAAGAAAATATTTATAAGCCAATTATTTTAAATTATATAGTATTCGATGAAATATTGACAATACGAGTATGCCCGCATTAGTGTGAAGCAATTTTCTTAAATCAAAAAACTTTATTATATAATAAGTAAACATAATTTATCATCTCTAAACTATAATTATAAAATTAAGCAAAGAACTTTCTAGCGTAAATGTATTTTCGGACAATTTTTTTTTATTTTTGGTACAAATTTATTACTAGGATCCGTATACAACGCTGTTAAAGATGGAGCAAAAAGCTAGCTAAGTTTTATTTACATTTACAAATTTAGACTAGAATAATAAAATGTTACGAAAAACTTTATATATTAAATTATGGAACATGAAAAATATTTACTGAAAACCCGGCATTTATCCACTTGTAAAGAAAATATAGTAAAGACGTCGCTTTACGTTACAAGTTCAAGACGTATTATACGCATCGTCGAGCCAAGAGTATCGTCGAGTTGAAGGCGACTTCCATAGAGAAAAATGCTTAAAGCCAAATGTTTATGTCACTGTTGTATCATATTAGACAAATTGTATCAAGCATATATTGGAGATAGTTTATAAGTGTATTTATACATATAATTTTTCAATTTAAGAAGAGATAATAGCTTCAGCTACTTATTATTATTTTGTCGAGGCATCGATCATAGCGACAGAAGGATTCTTCTGTCGCTATGAGGTTCAATAGAAAGAAAGACACAAGTTACAATTTAACCACTAAGAAAAACCCATTTGTTGCGTCAAAAATTTTTGGGGTAACTCCTTTTAAAGCAAAGGTCAGTATCAATAAATTAGTTCTCAGTATATAGTCAAGCCTGTCATTCTACACTGGAAAAGCGTCTTACTGTATATATGACAATAGAGGGTAAGCAGACGAGAGAATGAATTTTTCTGTATTAGTAGATGGTAAATGACTAGTTAAATGGGAATATGGAATGGACATAATAAACTGAGTATAAGAATATTGAAAGAGTCTTAACCCACCATCGACTAGATCCAACAAAGTAACTTACTGATTTCAATATTATTTGGCACAAACCATCCTTTTTGCTGTCACCATGTCGTAACTTTAGTTATTATTTGTAATGACTATCTTCATATTATTTTGACTTTCTTCGTTGTTGTCATAAAACAAGACACAACGTAGAAGTCAGCCCTAAATTTACTGCCTTCCCTGCTATATATATATATATATATATATATATATATATATATATATATATATATATATATATATATATATATATATATATATATATATATATATATATATATATATATATATATATATATATATATATATATATATATATATATATATATATATATATATATATATATATATATATATATATATATATATATATATATATATATATATATATATATATATATATATATATATATATATATATATATATATATATATATATATATATATATATATATATATATATATATATATATATATATATATATATATATATATATATATATATATATATATATATATATATATATATATATATATATATATATATATATATATATATATATATATATATATATATATATATATATATATATATATATATATATATATATATATATATATATATATATATTGTAAAGAAATATGAGGGTAGATGTAAGATATAATGGTGGGAAGTGTATAAAAACGAGTGTTGACGGCAGACGGCCTCTCTCTCTTTTCAGACGTTTCGCTTGTGATCAGTCGGTCGGTATGATAGTGTTCAATTACTGTTCGATTATAATTATTAGTAGCTTAGTCAGTGTTATGCTGCTAGAGTTCATTTTGTATTCATCAAGTAGGAATAGTGTTATATAGCTTGGTGTGTTATAATTGTCAAGTTATTTGTATTTTTGTAATTGATTAAATTGTTTGTATTGTCGAGTCATGTGTAATATTATTTTTAAAAAAAGCTGCTTCTGATCTGTTTTCTAAGATCAGAAGTGGGATTCTTACTTGTTTAGCCCACTACAGCTTGACCTAGTTTGTTACTTATTTTTACTACCCACATGTGGAGTTATATTTTTCTAGACATTTTGTTACTGTGGTTTCAATTTATTTCGAATTTCAAATATTTATTAATTGTCGAACCAGGTTATTGTTAAGGGTAATTGTCTAAGTGAGTAATTCCGATTAGAACTAATGTAAGCTGTGTTAGTGCACTACGGGGTAAGTAGTTTTGATCTTTTTCAATTATCTTTTATGAAAAATGTGTGATCGGGTGTTAAATCTTAGTTACTGTAATTTGTATGTGTGTCAAAATGTTGATAATGGTAATTCTCATCGTAACCGTTGGGATAGTTTATAACCAGTTTATAACCAGGTTATATTCTAGTGTAACGTGTTTGCGAGGACGAAAACTTAACGTTAGCTAGTGTCCGCGGCAGGCAAGCAAGGCTACAACTACGAACGCCATTACGTAAGCGTGATAGGTCGCGTATCCCATAGACCACATCAATAATCACCAGTATATCAGTAGTCAGTAATATGTATCAGTTCAACATACCACAACAATTAGCGATCAAAATCATCGTCGTAGTTAACGGTATAGTCAACCGCGCTTGACTATACCGCCAATACAATTCACAGGATGCGATGTAAGAACGTAAATCGCGTGATTCGATACAGGCTAGTGTTATTGATTGCATTGGTGTCTATAAGATATAGATCGCGCAACAATTTTGAATACTTGGACCGGTCTTAAATGCCTTTCACGTATAGAACAATGTCTAATAGTAAACGCAAAATCGTGAAAATTAATGAGTGGGTCTCCTGCGGTTGTAGTTGGAATCATTTTAAGAATGAATTTGAATATGTGTCCTTAAAGTACCAGACTTCGCGGGTATATTGTTCAAGGTTATGACGAAAAACTCTGACTATCCGTTTACGAAAATTACTTAGTGACGAGCTTATATCGCCTATAATAATTCGCGGTCAACCAATGTCGAACGATTATCGAATAATTTAGTCGTCGAATAGTTTTAATGTCAGTTAAAACTAGTACAAGCAATGTCAACAATCATCGTCACAGCCCGATTTGCAATACTTTGCGATAGGTAAACGCGTTATTGATTATTCACGTAAACGCAACTTGGATGCTTCTCCTGCAGTCAGTCAGGACATAAACAGGCTACGCGTAGTAAGAGACGCAGCGATGAACAGTTAATGGATAGTTCATGTAATAGAGTGTTAAGTGGTCAGCTCCTACATTCGTACTATCTAGCCTTGGTTCTCACTGCAAAAGACCAGGGTACAGAGCTAAAACTTATTTTGCTTTGCAGCAAGCAGAAGCCTTGAACATATAAATTTTAACAAATACTCGATTCGATGACGTGTGTGATGTGGTTCTTTTCTATCAGTAGCCTTGTCGTTGTTGTTACAATATTTCAAATGCTCGTGTAAACCAACACAAGTCTGGCAGTTTCATTTTTGAAGTAGATTGTATCTTCTGAAATTATGAAAATTATCGTCAAATAATTAGTGGAAGTCAGGTATGACCGAGTCTGTTTTCACTTCTTTTAACAAATTCGCATATGCTCTGACATGTACGGTCTACTCTATTGGGGAGCTGTGCACGCTGGGGCGGAGGCATTTACGCAGGTATTGCTAATACTGGTGTGGCTTATGAGGCGTTCTCACAACTGTTCACATGTAGTGGTAAGACGTTCACGCCGCCGCTCTCGAGGTATGTAATTATCGTCGATATGACATAATGCGATCAGTCTATTGTACACACTGGGATCACCGCACAGCAGTACTGTGATTCTCTAAGTTAATTTAGTAATAAGAATCTAATAATTTCCCCTTTATATTTTTACATGTTGGAATACGACTGCGATGAGAGGCGTTTATGTGGCAACTGGAACGCTGTACACATGGTCACTACGAGGCACAGCTGATAGCTGGCTCATACCGCAAGTCCGCGCAAGCAGCTGCGGAATATATTATTCCGCGGTGAGGAGAATGGACTACCGATGTGGGTGCTACTTTCTATGACGGTGGGTGTTTATGTTATTTTTGCTTTCTGGCTTTGATTTTAGATATTGAGAATACAACAGCTAATACACTGTCTTTGTTATTTTTTGTAATTTTATGACAAGATCCTCCCGTAGAGCCTCAAGGCTAAAGCAGGGCAAGGTTTAATTATTGGTTATAGGACCGTTTGTTTTAGTTTCTTGTGAGAGTAAAGATTCCTTAGGCCGACATAAGCATTAGTCCTGGAGAATTCTGGACAATGTTTGTTCTCGGAGGGGATCTGTACTGGGGATAATCATTTGTCTTGGAGAAGATCGGACGGTGGTTATCCTCGGGAGACTCTGTGCTGGGTATAACCAGTTGTCCTGGAGTAAATCGGATGATGGTTATGCTAGAGGGTTTGGCCCGGGGATAGCCAGTTGCCCTGGAGCATATCGGACAATGGCTATCTTTCGGAGGATTGTGAACCTGGGATAACTGTCTTGGAGAATATCGGACGGGGTGTCCCAGAGGTGGCTTTAGACCTGGGATGATTGTTATCTTGGAGAGCATCAGATGCAATATCTCAGGTCAGAGTCCTGATTTGAATCGTTTTTAAGAGTATTAGACGTGTAATTCTATAGTGTATTAGTAGATAATCACTGGACACTTGACTTGGATAATCGGTTGTCCTGGTTCAAGTTTTGTAACGTATAAGAGTTAGCTTGCAATGGCTATAGTTGTAGATACCATTGCCAATTTATATTTGAAGAGATATCTGTGGTTATATTTGTTTGTTACAGATGCAGACATTAAAGGGGATGAATTTTCTTCTGGCGCTAACCTTCACCCCAATGCTGAGCAGCCTGTGAAAGACACTGAGTCGCAACCGGGTTCCTCAAAGACATGAAGGCTATCGGAACAAATTGTCTCTCTCGCGAACGAAGAAAACTCGCTGCTCTCTCTACTGATGAAGCCCGAGGACGGTCTTCCGTCAGGAAAGGCCGTGTAAAGAAATATGAGGGTAGATGTAAGATATAATGGTGGGAAGTGTATAAAAACGAGTGTTGACGGCAGACGGCCTCTCTCTCTTTTCAGACGTTTCGCTTGTGATCAGTCGGTCGGTATGATAGTGTTCAATTACTGTTCGATTATAATTATTAGTAGCTTAGTCAGTGTTATGCTGCTAGAGTTCATTTTGTATTCATCAAGTAGGAATAGTGTTATATAGCTTGGTGTGTTATAATTGTCAAGTTATTTGTATTTTTGTAATTGATTAAATTGTTTGTATTGTCGAGTCATGTGTAATATTATTTTTAAAAAAAGCTGCTTCTGATCTGTTTTCTAAGAATATATATATATATATATATATATATATATATATATATATATATATATATATATATATATATATATATATATATATATATATATATATATATATATATATATATATATATATATATATATATATATATATATATATATATATATATATATATATATATATATATATATATATATATATATATATATATATATATATATATATATATATATATATATATAATAGGTTAAGTCACTCAGTTTTCCAATTTTAAATTCTTGCTAATCTTACAAGGGAAAGTAAGTAAAGTAGGTTAACTAAAATTACTCCAAAATTATCTTCAGTATTTCTACTGGAGAGCAATGATGTCACTACATCTGATCGTCTTTTGGATACTTTTTCCTTTCATGTAATATTTTTCATTCACAAATTTAAAGAACTGGCCAAGTCACGCTTATTTTTCAACATCTCGCGTGAGCAACTTATTACTAGATGAACATATAATATTATGCTAAAACTAAATTTGCTTCATGTATGAATGTCTATTGACATTTTTCAAACTCCTGGTCCGCTCAATTGAGGGTATAAGCTAAAAATATTAATAAACACTAAGAACGTTACCATGTTGTGGAAACTAGATATTTACGATGGTCGCAACTTTAATTTTGACGTAGTCAAGCGTATGCAAATTTTTAGATATAACAGATTTTAGTGCGGCTAGCTTTTTGTTTTTTTTTTATATATAGCAGGGTAGGTAGAGGGAACTGCAGGAACCATACGAACCAAGTGTTAAGACACTCCGTTGCTTAGTCCCTGCTTTCTCTGTCCCCGCTTTCCGCCGTTTTCGAGGCATTACTTGTTGAGTGGCGGAACTCAATGCCGCGCGTTGCCTAGTTTCCAGAGCGAAGACAATTGAAATGGATAAATCCATCTTCCCGGAGTGGGAATCAAACGCACAAACCGTCGCATTTACAGGCAGACGCTACGCCTCTGCGCCACAACGGTCCTTTTTGGATAACTTTTTTTTATTTACCTGTCTGACTAATAATAACCTGGAAATTTTATAATCTATCTATATATCTCGATTCCACGCATGTACACCCCATGCGGTTACGCTTACATGAACATACTTCTTATTATTAGCAATTACTACAAAGTAATCCCGTTATCAAGTCGTTGTTATTTTCTTCTTTTTGAATTCACTGATCCACTCGGAATAGACCAATCAAAATTTTCTCTCTCATTTCCTCATACATATAAACATATGAATTTGTTTTTGGTCAAACATAGTATTTTTTCGCAAACAAACGCTTTTCCTTACAAAGTTCCAATATGAGCTTTCCAGTTTCATTCACTCTTCTGTCACTACCTTTTGACCTAGCACACGCCTGTACCACTTATACCACCATTTGCAAACCTGTCCATTTCAGTCACCACATAATATAAGTTTTTCATTTCCTATTACACCATCTAGAACATCTCTGACACTCTCCCAAAACTCACAAAAGAATACTGGCGTATATGTAACATGTCACAAAAATAATCTTGCTACCCCTGGGCTTAAAGTGAATCTCAGGTTGATTACCTTATCTATGATTGCACTAACCAATGGATAGGAAAATAACAACCTACACCTTGCTACTTTCATTCTCTCTCTGGTATGCTGGCCCAGAGAGCGAAGCGTATACATGTTTGTAGCTCTGTCCTTCACTCCCCACCGTTCCGTGGTGGTATACAACGCCGCATTTGTTGCCACTTTTCACCACAGCACAGACGCACCGCCAGCGCTTGTGGTGGATAGAATATTGTAACCGGATCGGGATCGCTATTCAATTGCTATTCGACCCAGTGTCGCATAATGTCTGTTCTAAATCAAAATTTTATACTGTACATTCTGGTATACAAGGAAAGTTAGAGATAACCTACTGTTGTACCGTGACGATTGGGACGTCTTGATATCGTGTTGATTGGCGAAAGCATAATAACGAAAATAATTCCCTTCCAATACTAGAATCGAATCCTCAGTATCTTTGTAATATAATTACTTTATGTTATATTTTTAAACACGTTGTTCAATATAGTAAGTACGGCACTTCTACTTATTTTGAAATAAAATTGTTAATTAAAAGAATAACCTATATAATTATGCAAGTACATGTTAATACGCTGTAAAGCTTTATCTCGACAGATTTACTGTAAAAGCCAGTTTCGACTACGGCAGATTAAGCTTTTGTTCGCACTATATACGGTTGCGCCTTATTTCGAATTGTTTGTGGCTCTTTTATTATGGTTTTCATATAAAAAAGTAAATTGAGGTTAACTTATTTTAAAATGTTATTATTTTTTAAGCTTTAATTTTTTACTGTATACATAAAAAATAGAATTAAAAATGTTCATTTCTGGAATTTAACGATACAGATTGTTATAAGTCTCTTGAGTGCAATCTGTGCAATCTAGGTACATTCACGATTATACTCAAATGCTATCCCTTTATGCGGAGATAGCAAAAAGTAAAAAAGTCATATCAGTCCATAATTATCTTCGTCCTAAGAATTGTTTCATATTAACTATAAAAAATAGGATTGTATAAATTATCCTGCAAAAAGCAGGCTAATTATAGTAAATTTAGTCAAAATAATGCAAATTCTCTGCATTCTGTTCCATATATAGCAGGTTGAGTGGTAGAAATCGACACTGCTTTGTTATGCCATATTTTCAAGGGATAGTATAACCATCTTATATACTTGTCCATTGCCACAATATCTGGTTTACTTACGTATTCTAATATTTTCTTATTATTATTCTAAAAGTCATCCTATTAAGGCTAAAGCTTGGCAACACAGCCAACTGACCTTTGCTTAATGCCTAATACCATAAATTTTGTTTGAAAAAAGATAAATGGAGAATCCTAGGTCGTAATTTATTGTTAACATATTGTTACGTTAACACCATTTCCTGTTATATGAACTATTTTTAGTCTGTGACTTTACGTACGTATTTTGTATATTTTTTTAACCTTATTGAATATTTAAGATATGGTTACATTTAAAATATTCATTAAAATATTATTAAAAAGCGCTTAAGCTTTTAAGTTAAATGAGCTTAGTTCTCACAAAACATTAGAATTTAATTGGTTTACCTTTTAATTCTAAATTTTATCACTTGAAACTAAATAAGTAAAAGTCTTAGTAATAACTTTAAATTAATTTAAAATGACGCAGTGGCACAGTCTCTGCCTGTAATTATGACGGTTTGTGAGTTTGATGTCCGCTCGAAGAAAAATTAAAACTTATATTTTCTTTGTTCTGGTAAAAAGGGATAGTACGGTGCATGTGTTTAAATATCACATACAAGTACAAAATAGCGTATCTATTAATATAAAGCGAGATAAAATAAAGTAAAGTATCGATTAAGATGATAATATCCATACAAATTTCAACAAAAATTACGTAGCGTCTGTTACTTATAAAATATATAATGATCTTTCAAGAGTAGAACGTTTTTAAACGTGTTTTTTTGACAAAAATACGACTTTATTGTTACGAAATTATGTTCTTTGAAGTAAAGAGTACAATATATATTAAATTACTGCCTAAGAGTAGTGTTAAGGTATTTTCTTTGTATCAAGCATTTAAAATTAAAGAAAATGTAGAATCTTTTTTATTTATTCTTTCTCAATTTGGCTTAAATATCGTGTGAAAGAATTAAAAATATTCTGACTATTTTCTGTGCTCTTCGTAATTTTCATCGATCTTCGAAATATTGAGTGTTGGGTTAGGCTAGGTTAGTTAAGTAGATAATTAACATATTCTTAACTTGAAACTAAATAGGTGAAAGAAAAACACCGCGTTGAGTTTAGTTCAGTGCCTCGAAAACCAGAAGGTATGGAATAGAGTATCTGAATAATGAGTTCCTACGGCACCCTCTGCTTATCATGTGACGTATATAAGGTAAAGATAGAAAAATTATCCTTCGGGTCTTTTCAACAGAGAAATGCTTCACCGGTACTTTGGAACGCTTTTAAATTTCAAAATCAATTGGCTATTTTCTCTGTTCTTCGTATACTTCATCAGTTCATTAATTTTACAGAAGAAGAAATCAAACCCACAACTATTTACATTTATTATATTATGTATATTATGTAACAAAAAAATATAGTAAATATATCTATTTCCAACATAGTCCAATAATAGCATGATAAAGTGCAGCAAATTAAAAGTGTTTATTAAAAGTTTTATAGACTGCAATCATTGTGGTAGTAGCAGTAACGAAACGTTTTTTCAATTATTTTTCTCTTCATTTATGTCAAACGCAAACTTCTCCAGCAATTTGAATCAAAGTAACTGTATTCCGAGTCGTTATGAATCTTTAAAAATAACACTCGCATTATATGAAAAATATATGGTGGTTTTTCTATCGATTCTTTATTTCGTAGTTTGCTTTTTACATTGAATACAACGGTACTTGATAATAGATTATTATTAATTCCATTATTTTAAATCGATATTCTTGTATCAAAATTTTATTTTTCATAAAATGCGAGCAGATTTGATTTCTTTTTGACGTGACAACGTCTTAAATTAGGTTGCGGCTCGGAGTCACATATGAAAAAGGTAACGTAACGATGTGTCAACTGTCACCGAACTATGATCGGTCCGCCGCGCGTATCACTTGACACATGTACAATGTTTTAGTAAACAACATATATTTTCTATAGTTAAAATTTGTGCAATTTATATTATAATTATTAATCATATCAATAAATATTCTACCGAGAAAAAGACGTTGTCACGTAAAATTTTCGCCCGTAAAACCCACTTTACAGGCAACCATTTTTTTTTTAGAGAAATTTTAAATGTATAAAAATCCCTTCAAATTGCGTAATATATATGAAAATATTCACTTTATTATTGTGAAATAGATACTGTGTAAGCCAAGACTATCTTTGTGTAATGTACAGAGTACATATTGTGAATATATAAATTCGATATCCACGCGAAAAAGTAAATTACTTTTTCGCGTGGATATCACTTTATAATTCTGATCAGATAGAAACTCGAGAACGGATTGTATTAACACTGATTTCATTCTGCCTATATATCCAAGTTAGATAAACTTCAAAAGCTATACAATTACACTAGTAATACCGCCTTCGTCTGTCAGGCCTCGAATATTTAACATGAAAATCAAGAAAAAATTAAAGGCCTTGGATTTCTTTCCATTTCTTTGTTGAACTAGGTTAGACTTAAAATGCTCTATTTTAGCGGAGCTTAGCTTTAGCGAAGCTTTCTCAAAGAATATCATTTTATATTTATTCAATATAAATATTTGGGTATGTTAATTGAGTTGGCATCATTCTTCCATAATAAATATATAAAATTACGTAGCAGCGTACAAGCTGAAAGCGTAAGAAATCTGGTGTTAAAATATTTTATTGTCTACTTTTTTTCTACTTTCAAAACAAATTGTATTACTCAAGGTCACACTCATTTTCAAAAAGAAAAATGAAAATTTGCAGGGCAATGCAAAGTGTGTTGCTGAACATGCATTATGAATTCGATTCGCGCTCTGGAAGAATTATTGATTTTTAGGTTTGCTTGCTACTGCACTCTAGCAACAAAACAACAGTCAGCGTTCCACCCTTCAACACGTAGAGTCTGGAAATGTAGAAAATTGAAATGGAAATTTATTACACATTAGTTTCTCTTTGATTACTCTGCTATTTCCAACCTATACATAAGTGACACCACAACAGTATCAAATATTATTTACTACAGAGTTTCTAGAAAAGTTCACAAAACAATCAAATATGAGAAATATCAAAGGTGCTTTACTTTCAGCTTGAGTTCCACACCTCAATCTTAAGCTACACTTGAAAGGCATTTAAAATGTTATGTTGATCGAAATAACTTATTTTCATAATAGAATTGTAATATATACCTTATTTTAAAGATATAAATTTGAGAAATTTCAGTACGTTTAAACTGACTGTGAACTTTAGTTCGTACGTCTTTGGAATGTTTCGCTTAATGCAAAATGCACAATGTATATTTCTAAAACGCAATTTCTTCGTTGTAATATTTTTGTTGCAGAGAAGGATTAAAAAAATATGTAAATTTTACAAAAACAGCATATACTTATTATTATTGAATCGTTGATTCTAGGGCAAAGTAAGATATTTGTCAACCAGAATGAGATTAGAACTCACAACTATTGCTATTACAGAAAATGCCTCATTGAATCATGATGGCTTAAAATTAGTATTGATTAAAGTTAAAATAATATTTTAAATAACCCCTTTTATATCAAGTAATTAGAAGGAAACAAGTATAAGATATTAACAAAACATTTTCTTTAACGTCTACTTCATTTTGTGGGGTTTAACAAACTTTCTGGAGAATTCGATAAATATTTTTCTTCGTTTATCTGAGTACAGCGTTAAGCTCTATGTTTTTTATTTATTTATTTATTTTTTTATAGCTTGGGTAGAGGGAACTGCAGAAATCATATGAACCTCCAGAGCGAAGAAAATGGAAATAGAAAAATCCATCATCTCCGAGTGGGAATCGAACCCTCAAACCGTCGCGTTTACAGGCAGATACTCTGTGTTTTTAATTTTCAAATTAAGAAGTGCTAGAACTGATCATCTTAGAATTGTGTGATAGTACCAATTAATAGCTATAATATTATAAAGGAAAAGCAATTTAATTTGACTTCAATTGTATCTCCGTATTTTTAAAAAACATTGAATTTTATTTTAAATTTTAATTTCATAGAAACAAAGTATAATTTCATTATAATTATAGTAATGTGAGAAAGGTTGTGCAAATGATATTTGTTATAGTTTAACATTGTACTATTTGATGACAAAAAGAATTAAGTATTCGCTTTCCACCTATAACAAATACATATGCTTTGATTATAGGATAACTCTAATATCAATTTTTGTACCAACTAGAGGAAAGGACAGGAACAGGAACCTAAAATTTAACCACTTTGTTCAAAGTTTTTGAGATCATACGAGTTAAATTTCAGACTAGTCGCCGTGCTTTATTTAGTGACTAAAGCATGACAAATAAAAATAATTCATTATTTGGAGTAGTAATCAAATCTACAACCGTCATGTTTCTAGTTAGATATTAGTTATAAGCGATAGCGAGCGTAGTATTGTATATAAAACAACATGTGAGATAAAATAATATGATATAGATATTTCTTTAGCTTATATTGAAAACCAAATCCAACATGAAATTGTTTAGAGAACAAAAAAAATACGATAATTTTTCTTTATCCACTGTAAAATTTGTATGAACAAAAAACCTTTGACAATTGAATAAATTAATATGAATAATAAAAATATGAATAATAGTATTTATATATCGAGCAACAAGGTAGCACTAACAGGTTCACTAAATCTATAGCTTTATTAAAGCTTTTAGAGAACAAAATACATTTGTTGCTGAAAAACGATATTAATCGTGCAGAAGTTTACTTTTGAGGTATAATAACCATAGTATAGAATTTTTTTGTCATTTATTTTAAATTCTCAAATTTTATTTTGCACAAAGAATCTAGAATCAATACAATTTTTTTTTTTTTTTTGCAAAAATTAGACATTTTATGCCATTACAAGACAAAACACGGCGTCAAGTACCGCTACGAGTATCAATCACATATTGTTATTAAAACTGGGAAGGAGGAAATGGAATATCTTAACACTAGGTTCTCCTGCTCGCCCTGCTTTGTTCGGAATACAGTGTGAATTTATAAAAAAAAGTGATGTGTGGAAAAAAAGGGCGCATTTATTACGATATTAATTAATTTTTTCTAGTGAGGAACTGACAACAATTGCCTTAGTCGCATGACCTAGACATACTCCCCATTTTTTGTTTCCAGCTTTTTCAGCAGTAGTCTCTGTAGGTAGAATAAAGGTCACCACATTATTGATAGGCACCAATTACAAGAAATCGAACCTACATATTACGCTATATTCCACATATCAGTATAGCAGGGTACGCAGAGAAAAGCAAGTACACAAACAATTTAATGATAATCTTTATTTTAAGATCAAATTCAAGACATTGCGTTTAAGACGCTATGTTTTATCACGACAAAATTACCACTCTCTTTTTACAAATTTTCAGGACAAACAATATTAAACTAGCTAAAGAACTTTGTACAAGAAACGCTTCTGTTCAGAGTAATTGAGGACCGTCGTGGTGCAGAGGCGTAAGCCGCTCCACTCGAGGAAAATGGATTTTTCTATTTCCATTGTCTTCGTTCTGGCAACTAGGCAAAGCGCGGCGTTGAGTTCCGCCACTCAACACGCAACGCCTCAAAAAATGCGGAAAGCGGGGACGGAAAAAAAAGCAGGGACTAAGCAACGGAATGTCTTAACACTAGATTCGTATGATTCCTGCAGTTCCCTTTGCCTGCCATGTGCAGGATAAAAATGAGCAAACGTCTAAACGTTATCATAGTCAAAATACCTTAAGATTTGTATTTAGACTTGGTTGTTGCGCAACAGCGTGTGTGGACGACTGTGGGTTCAATTTCCACATGGGGAGGGTAAAAAAAATACAATTTAATTCCTTTACTTTACTTAACATTATCTTAGATTTTTTCAAGAAGAGTATGCTGATATACAAGCTTCTACCTAAACATAATGAAATACATAATATTTAATCAAATACTGGGAACTGGAATATGCAGAAATTCGCTGGAAGCAATTATCTTTACTCAAATATCATTATGATATATATCATTCGTTATTCAATAAGGTTCATCTTGAAAAGATACAAGAAATATTTGTAGAGTCAATTCTCACTCGAGAGAAACATTTAATTTATTATCATTGCCTGTTGTATTCGGTTAACATGCGGCGATGAGTTCCACCACTCAAAGCTCGATGACGAAAATATGAGAAACTTGTTACTATTATTCTTTTAATTCCTTTACACGTTATTTAAATGAGGTTAAGAAGGAATAAACGCCCTAATAAAAAGGTTCTAAACGTTTTCTTTAATTTTAAATGCTTGATACAAAGAAAATGCTTTAATACCACCCTCAGGCCGTAATTTAATACACATTTTACTCTTTACTTCAAAGAACGTAATTTTGTAACAATAAAGTCGTATTTTTGTCAAAAAAAGAGAAAAAAATGTACAAAGCCAGAGCACAAAGGCGTTTGAAAACACTCTTCCCTTGGTAGATCATTTTTTATTTGGTAAGTAACTGACGCTTCGTACTTTTTGTTGAAATTTGTATGGGTATTATCATCTTAACCGATACTTTAGTTATATAGCTTCATAATAATAGAGTCAACGTTTTAGTACTTGTGTGTGTTGTTCAAACATATGATAATTTGATCTTTAATAGTTTTTTAAGGTTCAATTTCACAACACTTCTCTATGGAGATCACATGAAGGAGATTTTTTATAACTTCACGTTGTATCCTGATAGGCAGAGAGATTCGTAAGAAGACATTTTGTTTCACACTTTCTGCCTTCGAGTTCCGACTGTCACCAGAGCGAAGAAAATGAATATTATGTGTTCTCCCGAGGTGTCCTGGCAGGTTTTGGTTTTCTAGATCACGAAGCCACCACCTAACAGGTAAACTATGCATTACTGTGATGTACAGTTACAAGACCAGCTTTTGCCAATCACCCTTCGGCATTGTCAGAAGATGACACGTGTGCTCTATGTATATAATAATTACCAATTATAGCATATTAAAAACTAATATTAAGCTCATGCAAGGAATTTTTGGACGTAACTTTCCAAAATATACATCTATGGAAAAAGTTACCAAGGAAAAAAAACACACTGGACTTGTTTTATCATCTGTATTTATTTTTCTTTACAAAATACAATAAAAACTTTCCCTATCAAAAGTATATCGCCTCTAGCCGAGTTCTCAAAAGATTGTTATTTTTGGAAATTACTCATACGGAATAAGAAGGAGTCCAAACTCTTTGTTGTAAATAATCATAGTTTGGTTGTAAAAATTGTTGTGATAAACGATATATAGTTAAAATATTCCACTCGCCAGTTTCACTACACTTTCGAGACTCTACAATGTGTTTTATCTACTAAATTTGAAAAATCTAGTTAATAACCAGAATTTTCAATGTTCATGTCTATAGCCTCTTCACGTATAATCACGTTCACGTCTACAGATAGTTAACAGTTACAGTTAACTATAATAAGTTTCTATGAAAAGCAGTGGAGTGCCAAGTGTTCTAGTAGTGGTAATGATATTTCAATATATCCTTGATTTAGGACCACACCTAAGACTATGTAAGAAACTTTGAACGCTGGTTTTATTGATTTTCTGATAATGTTGACCTATAGGCAGCCCATTTCTAGCAGGATGATAGATCCGTGAAAATCAACGAATGTAAGACCTTCAAAATGAGCGTAGCCAAGGTAAGTAGACCATCACATTCAGAATCTCGTCAACAGGACTCATCTCCATCCAGGAGTCTTAAGGGCTGCCAATAAGCAATCTAATCATCTAAAATAAAGATTATCATCTTTATTTTAAGATCAAATTCAAAACATTGCATGTTATAATGCAGTGTTATTAAAGCTATTGATATTATTGCCTTTAGAATAAATTTAAATCAGATTCTTTGGAAAAAAAATAACGAGGGGAGGTATAAGATAACATATATATATATATATATATATATATATATATATATATATATATATATATATATATATATATATATATATATATATATATATATATATATATATATATATATATATATATATATATATATATATATATATATATATATATATATATATATATATATATATATATATATATATATATATATATATATATATATATATATATATATATATATATATATATATATATATATATATATATATATCATCCCTTTTCCAATTTTTTCAAGGCAAATCGTGCAGAGTGGCATAACTTAACGCCGCGCTTTGCCTAGTCTCCAAAGAGAAGAAAATGGAAATAGAAAAATCTATTTTCCCCGAATAGGAATCGACCCTACAAAGCGTCGCGTTTGCAGATAGACGTTAAGCCTCTGCGACACGACGGTCCTCAGGATTCTTTATCTATCTTTTTAAAATAAGAGTGAAGAGTGAAAGAAGAGAAAAGAAAGAGGAAAAATATACAGAGCAAAGGTGAGTGGCAAGAGAAGTAAGGAGAAGACTCGGTTGACTTTCGAAAACACAGTATCGATGATACTGGGGGAAGGTCACGTAAAAACAAAAAGACTTCCCGGAGAGCTTGTACGAAGAAGCTACGAACAATGGACGAGATGAAAGAGGTATGCAGGGACCGTAGCGTTTAACGTTTCGTTCTCTCTGACTACCCTGCTTTAATACTTTGTCCCTAAAGCATTAAATGAATGAATGTATGTCTAAATTTCTTTCCTTAAAATTTGAAACTAAATAAATAAAGACTTATTTTATGAACACTTTTAAATTAATTTAAATGATATAAAATCTACCTACTTTATTTAAAGGAATATTGTAATTAGCGAGAGATTAGCGCAGTACAGCATCTGCCTGCACTCGTGAAAGTTTGCTATTTCCATTACCACTCGTGGTTCGATTACACACATAATACTTATTTTCTTTGCTGTGGCAACAACGCAAAGTGCGACCTTGAGTTCCGCCACTCTACTTGCAATGCCTCGTAAGGCAGAAAGTGTGGGACAGAGTGTCTTAAGCTGTTATAAAAAATAGTGCTATAAAAAATCTCCTTCACGCATTTTTCATAGTGTATTGCTGAACTGGTGCGTTTTTAAATCGCTATTGAAGATCAAACTCCCTTATGTTTATACAACACAAACAGGTATTAAAACAGCATCTCTATGAATAGAAAGCGATATAAAGTAAAATATCGATTAAGTTAAGATATTAATACCCATATAAATTTTAACAAAAATTACGCGTCAGTTGCTCGTCAAATAAAAAAATGATTTTTGACCAAAATAACATTTTATTATTACAAAGTTACGTTCTATAAAGTAAAGTGTAAAATATATATTAAATTACGGCCTGAGCATACTATTATAGCATTTTCTTTGTATCAAGTATTTAAAACCTCTTATGGCATTAATCTCATTTTGATATCGTATAAAGGTATAAAAAATAGTGACTAGTTTCTGTTATATTTTTATCTTCGAGTTTAGAGTGTTGGAGCTCATCGAGAATTGACTCTACAAATATTTCTATCATCTGGATTTAAGATGAACCTTTTAAGATAATGAATATGAGTATACATCAAATACCATTATTATAAAACGAATAGTATATTTGATAATGATGTTTGATTTAGGAAATTGTTTCGCGGTATTTTCTACATACATTTCTACATACTCGGTATTTGAAACAAAGTTATATAATTCATTATGTTGAGCTAGAAATTTTTAGTTCAGCATATTTTACTTGAAAAACTAGAAAGTAGCAATGGTCTTACGGATAATGATCATATATCCATATATATTCTTGAAGCGTGGTCCTAAATATTTTAAAACTCAAGTCACTTTTATATCATTGACTGTACATTAAACAACAAAATTTATTATAATAAAAATAAGCTAAATATTAAGACATTATTAAATAAACTCTTTTCTCTCCAACATCATCTGTCTCTACAAATTACTCTTCTAGAAACTCAAACTGTTCTCCGGGTAATTACATCTATTTACGAGTAAATATATTGAAAGTTAACACTAAGCCGATAGCATTTTTGTAGAGCACTAAAATTGGCAATACTCCCAAAACGATTTGTGTAACTCGTCACAGAGGGATTTTGGCTTAGGCTTATGTTCCTGTGTATATTTTTTATATAGTAGTCATATAGAGTACAGGAGTACAGGAAGCGCAGCAGCACAACATCTGTCTGTAAGCACGATGATTGCGGGTTCGATTCTGAGTTGAGGAAATGAATCAAATTTATTTCTCCACCCTGGTAGCAAATAAGAGGTTGAAAATATATAAAAACCGATCGGATTTCGCTATTCAATACGCAATGTTTCAAATATTGGGTTGAAAATGGAGAAAGTAGATTCTTAACACTTGCTTTAATACGTATGAATTATTCTAAGCAAGGCCATCACTTCTGCCACTCATCAATTTCACTGTTTCCCGCACATAGCAGAACAGGTAGAGGAGACTTAGTGTTAAGACATTTCATTACCCGCATTCCAGTTTTCGTGACATTACGCGTATAATTGCAGAAACCAACGCCGCATTATGTCTTATTATAGTGTTATGTTATCTCCAATTTTTGTATAGAATAAATGCATGCATGCTTGAAAATAATATGCAAAATAAATTGAGCATTTCACTCAACGCAGTGGTTGTCATACCTCAAAACTACACGTCCGCACGATTTATATCGTTTTTCACCATCAAACATATTTTATTCTCTAAAAGCTTTAAAACGGCTATGGGTTTAGTGAATCTGTTTTATTTTTGTTACTTTATAGAATCTACGTACTGTTTTTAATAGAGTACAATTTTGCTCAATATATAAGTACCTAAATTTTTATTTATTTGTTAGTCAAAGCTTTTACAGTAGAGAAGGGTTGCAAAAAGAGAAATCAGAACTTTGTTTTTGCATATTTCAAGCATTTGAATGTTGAGTTTTTTATTTCTGTTAATAATTTAACAGTATAAGATGAAATAATATCTTTGTTATATTTTTTAGTCTCTGCTTACTGTGTGTATAACTATTAAGTATAATCTGTTTTTAAAATAATCATAAAATACCGAGATGCTACTGAAAATATAGAATAATGTAGCTTGCGCTTCTTCTATATAATATAATAGGCATTACTTAGCATTCTCCTATCTTAGAACTATGTTTTCCTGGTTTATTATATAATAAACCAGGAAAACACTGTTCTAAGATAATCAGTCCTTATACTTCCTAATTTAAAAAAATAACAATACATAGCAGAGCTTAACGCCGCACTCAGATACAACCAGACAAAAGAAGAGAAAACATTTTCCGCTATCTCAAGAAAGTTTGTTTAAGCTCCACAAAATGAAGTATAAGTTTTAAAGAAGTATGTTTAAAGAAAATATTTTGTTAACTATTTAAAGTAAAACTTGTTTCCTTTTAATTACTTTGATATAAAAGTTGTTTAGTTAAGATATTATAAAATAATTATTTTGATTTTAATCAAAACTAACTTTAAGCCATCTTGATTCAATGAGGCAATGACTGACTGTCATAGCAATAGTTGTGGGTTCTATTCTATCTCAGGCAATTGTTGTTTTTGTATAATTAGTTTAAATCTAATTCCAAACTGGTAAATAACATGTGAACGACAACTACGTAGCTAGCAATATCTCGAATAACGTGTAACGTGAAAGATGAGAAGGGAATATTTTAGAGTTTCACGCTATATCCCACATTGTTCATATTCAAGTTATTCTAACTATTACATATTGAGTTGTTGAATTGCACCGCGACAAATATGCGGTTGGAACATGTATGAAACGCAAACCGGTATCTTTTAAGTATTCATATGTTTTTATTGACGACCGTAGTGGCGCAGGGGCGCAACGTGCGCCTGTAACGCGACGTTTTCTGTGTTCGATCCCCAGTCGGAGAAGATGGATTTTTCTATTTCCATTTTCTTCGCTCTGGCAAACTAGGCAAAGCGCGGCGTTGAGTTTCGCCACTCAACACGCAAAGTCTCGAAAAAAGGCGGAAAGCGCGGACGGAGAAAGCAGGGACTAAGCAACAGAGTATCTTAACACTAGGTTGCAGTTCCCTCTGCCTACCCTACCATGTGCGGGATAAAGCGTGAAGCTAATATATATATATATATATATATATATATATAATATATATATATATATATATATATATATATATATATATATATATATATATATATATATATATATATATAGCGCGGACGGAGAAAGCAGGGACTAAGCAACAGAGTATCTTAACACTAGGTTGCAGTTCCCTCTGCCTACCCTACCATGTGCGGGATAAAGCGTGAAGCTAATATATATATATATATTATATATATATATATATATATATATATATATATATATATATATATATATATATATATATATATATATATATATATATATATATATATATATATATATATATATATATATATATATATATATATAAATCTATGATACATACTTTATTCTACCCAGATTCGAAGTTTTAATAGAGATGCTATCTTTGTAAAACTTATATACTTTTCTAATCTTGCTCTACAACAAAAAATAGTATAGAGAAATTGTTTCTTAGAAATAAACACTGTGCAACTTTGTATTAAGCAAAACATACTTAAGACGTACGTATTAAAGTTCACAGAAGGTTTAAATTCAAAAAGATTTGTAAATATGAACTTTTTGGCCCAAAAAATAAGGTATATTTTACGATGACACAATGAAAATAAGTTATTTTGATCAACATAACATTTTAAATGCCTTCCAAGTGTAGCTTAAGATTGAGGTATGAAATTCAAAGTGTAAAGCTGAAAGTGAAGCACCTTTAATATCTTTCATATTTAATAGTTTTGTGAACTTTTGTAGAAATTTAGTGAATTGCATTGGATATAGATATTTTTGAACATCATATGAAAAGAATGTCTACAACGGCGGGCTTATCTCTAAAAGAAATCTCTTCCAGCCAACCAGTGGGAGTGAATAAGTGCCAAACAACGGGATTGATTATAAAGCAACAAATAAGATGAGACAAAACATATTTAAAAATTCATGAAATAGTATATTGCATACATATCACTATACTTATAAATATATGTTTAAATATACAGACATACACATATGTGTATATATAATATATACACATATGTACATATACATATTCACATACATACATAGTCACAAATATATACATAGAATTTTTTATTTGTAGAACAAAATAATAATAATAATAATATATATATATATATATATATATATATATATATATATATATATATATATATATATATATATATATATATATATATATATATATTATATATATATATATATATATATATATATATATATATATATATATATATATATATATATATATATATATATATATATATATATATATATATATATATATATATATATATATATATATATATATATATATATATATATATATATATGTATATATTCAGAATTACTTTCGTCATCTAACACTCATTTTTTCAAAGATCGTTGAAAAGTATGAAAAACAGAGAAAATTGTCATATTTTTTACACGACGTACAAACAAATTGAGAAAGAATAAACGCTCTAATAAAAAGGTTATAAACGCCCTCCTTAATTTAAAATACTTGATATAAAAAAAATGCTTTAACACTACTCTCAGGACGTAATTTAATACACATTTTACTCTTTACTTCAAAGAACATAATTTCGTAACAATAAAGTCGTATTTTTGTCAAAAAACACGAAAAAAATATATAAAGATAAAGCACAAAGGTATTTGAAAACGCTCTACTCTTGATATTTTTTTATTTGATAAGTGACTGACGCTTCGTACTTTTTGTTCAAATTTGTATGGGTATTAATATCTTAATCGATACTTTATTTAATATCGCTTTTTATTAAAAGAAACGCTGCTTTAGTACTTGTTTGTGATGCTTAAACATATGAGAGTGTGATATTCAGTAACATTTTATGGGAATACGCTTAGTATTATTTATTTTGTTCTTTAGATTATAATATTTAAGGCAATTCTCTACGGAGGAGGTTTTTTATAGAACTTTGTAGCCAACCGTAGGAACTTGTGTTGAGAGATTCTGTTCCATGCTTTTTGCCTTTTGCTTTGCCTTTTTACCAGAGACGCAGACAGATAGACGTTGTGCCACTGTGCCGTTTCAAATTAATTTAAACGTGTTCGTTTTATTAATACTTTCACTTATTTAGTTTCAAGTAATGAAATTTTGAATATAAGTGTAAGCCAATCAAATTCTAACGTTTCGTGAAAACTAAACTTATTTTACTAAATAGCCTTGCCTATTTTATTTAATTAAATATTTCAGAAATTAGAATATATAAAATAATTTTTAGAGTTTATTAAATATAACTTCTGAGGAACTATATCGATCAGATATAATGAACCTTGGCATACTCTTTCCTTCTATACAATATTTTTATCATCAAATTCAAAGAACTGGCCCTGTCATGCTTATTTTCAAACGTCTCGTGTAACAACGTAATATTAGATGAAAATATAATATTATGCTAAAACTAAATATGCTTCGTGTTTGTGATACATTCTCTTATGTAAACATTTTTCAAGTTCCGACTAAAGTGTAGGGCGTTATGAGGTAACATTCATAGCTGTATATATGTCTATGACATCATAATTCTCGAGTAGATCAACTGGAGATGATTTCAGAGTACTTTCAATGGTATAATTTAAATTAGAAGGATTTTAGTTATTTTATTTACCGTCACGTATTCGTTAGTCAAGATACTAAGCGACGCTCTTTGTTACTTTAAAATTGGAGAACAAGACACTTCTTGACCGCACTTTAATACAATTATTACTATAACGAGCTGCAAATATTAACTCTAAAAGGATGCAAATCATCCACAGCAGAAAATTCTATATTGTATCTCAAAATATGTTAAATATTATTTTACTAAATAACTGACTTATACATTGGCCTTTTCATCTATTACAGATGATTTAAGACAGTGCGTGATTATTATGGACACTTTCGTTGATGGCTATGCAGAACGATACTGCGATGGCGGAGTGTCCTCTTTACAGATGTTCACTATCAAGACTGGGATACTATTTAGGCAATGTAGGTTTTCCCACCTGCCTACATTTCCCTCTCAACCTCACCAGCTAAGACCACAGAAGTGAGAAGTCACTACGTGTGGAGCTGGTTTGGTTGAAGGAACTGGCTCATGCATAACGGAGATTCCTATCCGGGTTTATTTCGAGTTTTCCTTTCCTGATGATGGCTTTGCAAATTCCTTTCAAAAAAACTGCAAAATTCGGCCAACATCCAGCAGTACCGCAGTCGCCTCTTACGACACCTGGTACTTGAAGGTGGCACTATTCTCCCCCGCCGATGCCACACAGCTACTGACTTATAAATAACATCAGATTGTCACTAACTTAGTACTTCTCTGTGACAATATTTTTATATGCAATTTTATTTAATTTTTTCAGCTTCACATCACATATCTTGTTGTTATAGCGAAGAAAGTCAAAATTATTTTTTTTCTCTAAATGAGAATGGAACCAAAACCTTCGCTTTTACAGTGAGACACTGCGCCGTGGATGATAGTTATTTCAACTAATAATAAACGCTACGACTTGAAAGCGTACAGTAAAGGACAAATGTGTTATTTTTATTTACTTCAAGTTGATAACTTGGCTTTTCGTTGCGCTATTTCAATATATGTGTTTACTGATACTTTACTTGATATGAAACACATATAGTCTGGGCAATAACGTAAAATACAGCATAAAAGGAGATCTTATTTCAAATATTATTGAATCAAGTACAGATATTGTAAATATTTGCTTCGGGCTTTGTATGGATATCATCATTTTAATTGATACTATACTTTATTATATACCACTTTTTATTAATGAAGACGTTGTTTTGGTACTTGTAAGTGATGTTTAAAAATATTAAAGTTGGATATTCAATAGTGTTTCTATTAGAATATGCTAAAAAAATATTCTGTTCTGTTCTTAAAAGATGTTTAAAGCGAACCTTTATTTAGCTATCGTCAATTTAGTAAGCATAGAAATGAGTGACCTATAATACATTGTAAGTGATCTTTCATAAAAACTAAAATTTCCCTAAAACGGAATTAAATCCACACTCATTGTATGTAAAAAAAGATTTCTGATATAAGAATATCAATCAAAATAATAAGCTTTTAAAAATCTAGACTATCAAGAACTGATGCATTCACTGTTACAAACAAACTATCGAATAAAAATGGTTGCCTGTAAAGTGGGTTTTACGGGCGAAAATTTTACGTGACAACGTCTTTTTCTCGGTAGAATATTTATTGATATGATTAATAATTATAATATAAATTGTACAAATTTTAACTATAGAAAATATATTTTGTTTACTAAAACATTGTACATGTGTCAAGTGATACGCGCGGCGGACCGATCATAGTTCGGTGACAGTTGACACATCGTTACGTTACCTTTTTCATATGTGACTCCGAGCCGCAACCTAATTTAAGACGTTGTCACGTCAAAAATCAATTCAAAATCAAAATAATATCGATTCATAACTATTCACTATACAGCTACTTTGATTCAATTTTTTGTAGGAATTGCGTTTGACATAAAAAAGAAAAAATAATTGGTAAACGTTTCGTTACTGCTACCACCACTACGAGTGCAGTCTATAAAACTTTTAATTAACACTGATTTGCTGTACTTTACTATGTTATTATTAAATTACATTGGAAATCTATATTTTGTACAACTTGTTGTTATTCTTTTGTTACATAATTTAGTAAATGCATGATTGAATGTATATTAAATCCGTATATTAAATCCAAATTTTAAAAAATAAACGCTCTAATAAAAAAAATTCTAGACGCACTCTTTAATTTAATACTTCATACAAAGAAAATGTTTTAACACTACTCTCAGGCCGTAATTAAAGTAAAAAATATATATTGAAACTTTGCTCTTTACTTCAAAGAACGTAATTACGTGACAATAAATACCTATTTTTGTCAAAAAATAATAAACTGTATTAAGCTAGAGTACAAAAGCGTTTGAAAACTTTACCCTTGGTACATCATTTTTAATTAAGTAACTGACTCTTCATACCTTTTTGTTGAAATTTGTATGGATATTGTCATCTTAATCTATACTTTTTGAGCTGCAGCGGTCGATACTAGTTTTCAACTAATAACTAAGGATCCGACATGAGAGCGAACATCACAACACAGATGTGTGTCTTTTTTTTTTTTCAAGTTCATAATTTTGATTTTCCTATGCTACTTCAGTCTGTGATTACTGCTCGATGATGTGTACCGTAAATATATAGTCAGGAAAATGAGGTAAAACAACAAGAAGGAGAGTTGTACCAAATTTTTTTGTAATACGATGGTATGTCACTTTGTTGGACCTAATCGATCGACCCCATCTATTTTTAATTTATTCCGTATTCCCATCTAAGTAATTACTAATTATAAGTAATTACTTATAATTAGATTATAAGTAATTACTTATAATTAGATGACCAATTGTGTCATTGGATCGTTTGCCTTGTCTTTTTCATGAAAAAAGTTTTCAATATTATCGATTATAAAATCGATGAAATTTGGTTTAATATCATTAATATGTCATATCAAAAGGAATTCGTTTTGATATGACATATTAATGATATTAAACCAAATTTCATCTTATATAAATATGATAATTACCCAGAGATAGTAAAAAAACATAAGTTTTTTTATTATCTCTGGGTAATTATCATATTTATATAAGATGAAATTTAGTTTAATATCATTAATATGTCATGTCAAAAGGAATTCCTTTTTATAAATGCCTAGCGTGATCATGTCTAAATTTAAACTGGCACAAGGAGCTTTCAAACAACTTTCTGAAACGAATTTCAATAAAGTTTGTAAGAAAAAAAACACATTGGAGTTATTTTATCATCTATATTTATTATTCTTTGCAAAATATAATCAAAAGTTTCCCCATCAAAAGTGAATCGCCTCTAGCTAAGTTCTAAAAAGACTGTTATTTTTGTAGATCACTCATACGGGGTAAGACACGTCTAAGTAACGTCAGACACGTCTAAGTAAAGTGCTTCTTAATATGAAATCTGTGTGGTAATTCTGTAAGAGTTATTAAAGTAAACTACATGTACACTGGCGTCTAAATCTATTGCTTGCATCAACTTCAACACTCTTGAACCCAAGCAAACACCAGTATTGGAAGTTTGAATTTTCTTGTCTGTATATAGTGAAAAGTTATAGCAATATCCGCTGACTCCACACAGCGCCTAAAGCTAGCAAAACCTTGTTGATTTGCTTTTTATAAATTGCTTGATGAAGTCGATCAATTTATTTAATAAATTAATCTTGCCTACACCAATATAGTTTACTTTCAGGTTTACTTGATCATCCACATATAACACTTGCAAAACTCTCGTATCGTTGTTAGGATCTTCTTCTATTAGTAATTTTTTCCAAATCTCGAACGATTTGGAAAAAATTACTAATAGAGGTAACAAGTATGGAATATGTCTTCAAAGTCATCTAATTCTTCATTACAATCTTTTATATTTTAATAATGTTACTACTATAGCATGCTTGACGATTTGTTTAATATGATATGACAGTAACATAAACATTTCGCTTTAAGCATTTATCTCTATAGAAGTTGCCTTCAACTCGACGATACTCTTGGCTCGACGATGCGAATAATACGTCTTGCACTTGTAATGTAAAGCGACGTCTTTACTATATTTTCTTTACAAGTGGATAAATGCCGAGTTTTCAGTAAATATTTTTCATGTTCCACAATTTGATATATAAAGTTTCTCGTGACATATACAATATTATTATTTTAGTCATTATTTGTAAATGTAACTAAAAGCTTAGCTTAGCTTAGCTTTTCGCGCCGAGTTCTACAACTATATAATTTTTTTCAAAAATAAATGTACTATATTAGTCGATGTCTGAAAATACAATTACTTTGAATTACCCTGATAATATTTTTTTAGTCCAAAATTACAGTTTGTAATAACTAAATACATAAAATCATGCTTGGAGTAAAATTTCTCCTATTAGTTTAAAATTATTATTTGTAATATCTTATGTTTGAACTTCAAAGAATATCAAAAAACAATTTAATTTTTTAAGATTCCCAATCTCTATGTAAATCAGGCATGATTAATATTTATAATATTTACTAGTAACTTATTGGGTTGGACTTATAATTTCATTTATTGTATATAAAAACATGTGAAACTGAAATATATTTGTTCAGTGAGTATGGTTTAAATTAATTACAGATTAAACTACTTTAATGAACAAACAGTCATTTGTTTTAGCCCAAATTAATTAATTTAATTAATTTTATAGTCTGCTTCATCCATATGTAGTCGCTTTTCATTTCAAGTAAAAATAAAAATAATAATTAAAAACGGCATTAAAAGACATTGGCCTTTAAAAAATAATTTTATTTATAGAAACTCTTCAAGATTTTACGTCAAGAGATCACGTTTGGTTCTGGACCTCCGCCCGGAGTAATGATTAAACATATTTCAATTATTTCCGTATATCAAAGAACGATATCAAAGCGAAGAATGAACTCTAACTAACAAACAAAATATGAAAATATGGAAAGTTAAAACCAGATTGATTTTTACCATTGTTTAGTATTATTTCACAATACATTTTAAAATATTCTTTTTATTGTACGCTTATTACAACTTGTTAAAGTTTTTTGTTGACGTAAAAGTCTATTTTGGGAGGTTTTACAAATTTTCGCTACACAAAATTAATGCTAAATAGAAATTTATGGCAAAAGTGACGAATCCATTTGATTTGATTTTATAATTGATCAACGACTTAATGTCACTTACCAATACATGCGTAGAGAATTTATTTTATTGCTTTCATCTTTACGTTTCTTCATAGAGTGACTCATAGATATCATACGTATTTTATAAAATATTAAAGATTAAAATTGAAAAAAAAGCACAAAAAAGCTTTTAATAAACTTTCATCAATTCGCCTTTTCTGATGTCACTATGAGACGCATAATATTGTGTGATCTATAACACATTTGAATTGCTCTCCCACAAACTGTGAAAATACACGACAATCGAAATATCGAATACAAAATATTTCCATAGATTAGTGCCCTCAACCAAATAAATTCTTCAGTTTTTAGTATTAGAATAAATATACATAAATATCTTTTACATTTTATATACTATTCTATATAAAAAATAAAAGTTTTAGAAAGGTAATTTGGAAAGTAATAAAATAAGATGCTTAACGCTTAATGATTTACTGTCAATTTAGTAAAATATTTTAGGTTTGAAAATACCATAATATCAGATTATAAACGTAACATTTGTGTATAAAATATTACAATACTATCACTTATCACTTAATACACAAAATTTGGAAAATTATAGAGCGCATTATGTTGTTCAATAAATATGCACTTTCGAATCCTGTATATGCAGAAAAAAAATTATATTCGTTTTTTAATGAAAAGAAAAAAAAAGAGCTTATTTTTTGTGTAATTTATAAATAAATATTTATTAATATAATAATAAATAGATAGTTAGTATACAGAAAAGCGCTACCTATTGAATTTCCATGATACTTTCACTCTATGAAACCTCAGACTTTCAAGAGCTTTAAAGAGAGCTTTATACTTTAGCTTCAAGCTCTTAGTGATAGATGGCGCTTCTTAAAAAATATATATATTACTTTCTTACAACCTTTGTATCGTATGGGAAAAGATAAAAATTATAAAAATTTGAAATACTGCTAAAATAAAACCTTTAACATTAAAAAAAGTTCTGAGAAAAGAGAGAATGAATAAAGAGTATAAAATAAAAAATCAAAACGATTAACATATTTTATATAGCCTTTGCAATTTTTTTAATCAAAGCAATATGAAAATTCCAGTAAACGCAGAGGTACAACCTCTGGATGTAAACGCAAAGATTTGTGGATTCATTGCCTGCTCGGGTAGAACAGAACATAATCATTTTCCTTGCTTAGAATTGTCGACTCAACCCGCAATATCTTAAAAGGTGCAACAGAGTGTCATTGTTTCTTGAGCTTTTGGACGTAGAAACGAAAAAATCTATAGATTCTTAAAAACAAAATCTTCTGTATAAATGAAATGTTAAGCATGAATTATAAAAGTACTAAATTCTCAGTAGACATTTCAAAAATAAATTTTGAAGTTAACAGTAAAAAAAATAAAAAAAATTGAACATAAATATTAATTAATCAATGTTTTAATTAACGATCCATGATCGTTCTTATGAATAATTTATCAAATGTAATCTGTCTTTTTCGTTTCTATGGATAAAAAATTAAATCGCAATAATGGCTTATCAGATAAGGTGCGTATATTTTAAATTAAACCAACTGAGCCTATTTAAACGACAGATTAAATTGAAAGATGAACAGGACTGGTTTTTTCTGTAAACGAAATAATTTAGGTTCGATATTCTTAAATGGTATTGTTCGATATTCTTAAATTATATTGTTATCATTTCAATGTTTTAGAAAAACAAAACGCGGTGTTAAATGCCGCTATATAACATGTACTTTGGTATAAAAGTGGATAGAGTCTATAGACTCTGCTATATCAACTGAAAAATATAAATTAAAAAAAACCTGAAGGTAGAACTTTTTACTAAGAAAGAAAGTTCTTACAAATTCTTTTGTGGTTAAACTAAAATGGTTGACAGTTGCAGGTTTGAGTCCTACAAAGAGAATATGAGGTCTTACTACTTACACTTATTATTTATACAAGACAAAACACGACGTTCAGTTCCGCCATTTAACATGCATCCAGCTGAGTCTCTTATGAACGCGCTAGAGAAAGCGGAGTTCTCTACATATCTCTTTTACTTTGTCCAATGTCATTTACCTTATACATGTCCCATCACTCCGGATTCCTCCTGGTTTAAGTTTCTGGTTCCCTTTTGACAGCGTCGTAGGGCAATTATGTCTATTTTTCTAACGTGTTAAGGTCTTTATCTTACTGTGAAATTGAATTGCACAAATTAACACCACACCACCACAGGCGGGAAGTATAGAACGGAGCGCTTAATTACTATTTTCTTTACACCTCCTTTATTTGATTCAATAAAACAAAGCTAAACCAATAAAAATCCTATACTTTTTTTTAGCTTCACGCTTTACCCCATAAATTGCAAAGTAAGCAGAGGGAAAAACAGGAACCATATGAACCTATTGTTAAGTCACTCCGTTGCTTAGTCCCTGCTTTCTCCGTCCCCGCTTTCCGTCTTTTTTCGAGGCATTACATTACAATCACAATTACGCCTTTGCGCCACGACGTTCCTATACGTTCAAAATGCAGTGTGAAGAAATACTAAGTCATTTCTGTTAATGTTCAAAATGATCCGTTAGCTACTAAGCTTAAGATAACATACAACCATGTTCGTTTCATATCGCCTCCGTGCAGTGAAATCCTCATAATTACATAACATAATGTTAGAGCGTAAATAATCTCTTATTATAAAAGCTTTATTTTAAGTATTTACTGCAAATTTAAGCTCTCTTTTTCTCTTTTCCTCGTTGTTGCCATTCTAAAAACATTACACATGCGATAGACTAGTCAATTGGCGGAACTCGCCATATTTGGTCTAACAGAGCGGGAAATCAAAATAATGAAAATAAACCACTATGTCAAGAAAACAAAAATATATTTGTTCTCACCATCAGTTATGAAATAAAAAAATTGACACAAAAAAAATATTGAAAAGTCAAAAGGTGCTTCTAAATTAGTCACTTATTTATGTATGTGTTCCCTTTTCAGTTTTACAAGGTTCTTTTTGAAATACGCGGGTCAATCCCTGAAGGACGGGACCACCGTATTATGATAATAATTATGTTTAATTTGCTTTGCTGGTTGACATAATCTTGATTAATTGAACTTTATATACAGAATTTATACAGATTTGGTTTCAAATTTGTGATACATATTGTTATTATTATTTCAAGTTTTTACTATGTTTTTTCCGTCTATGACCGGCAATGAATTAATATTATTCCTTCGCTCTGGTAAAATAATTAAGTTCAACGTTGAGTTCTGCCACTGAAAGTAAAAAACAATATATATTTTCCTGATAATTCATTCAAGTAGATCTATTTTCAGTTTTTCCAATTTGAGTCCATTGGATCATCTATTTCCATTTCCAATTTAACAATAAAATGGCATCACTTAGTCTTTTTAACACTTATCTTAGAATAACGCACAGCAAAGAAATACAAGTTAACAAGCCAGGCTATATTTTATACACTAATTCATCTTGAAACTAACAAACAGTAAATAAAAACTGCAGGATAGCGGAAACAATGTCCGAAGTTGCGAAGCACCAGGAAAACGTTGCATAAATTGTCCAATTGTAGGAAACTTTTAAGAACATTGCTAAAGTGACGGTGTTTTTATCACAACTAAGAGCTTTTGTTGAAAACTGGAGGAATTTCAAAGCAAGAATTTCAAAATATAGAATGGGAAGCTTTTACTTACAATAATATGAAATTTTCGCTGCTTTTTATTGAAATTGTAGAATTGTAAAATTTTTTCTTTGTAAGATTATTTAAACTGTTTGTCAGCTTTACATTATTCTCACTAAAGAAGGAGAAACCATAAAGTGACTAAACACTCCATTTTTCATCAGAATCTAATATTTTGAGGAATTCAACAATCTTTGTAACGATCAATAGCATTAACCTTGTTCAAGATATGCGGTCATATTATTATTTTTTTAGTTAATACCACTGGATGGATTTATAATAATAATATAACTTTCAGCCTTGTATTATTGAAGTGGCAAAAACAAAATGTTCACTACAGACGTTAGCTTATTTAAATAAAAACTTTAACTCTTAAAACATCATTAGCTTAGCGTTGTTATGAAAAGTTTCTACAATCCCCAATTAATGCAGCTTTTCCTAAGTTCACAAGTTTGGAAGCTTCCGCGCGGTTTACGTTTATCCATATATTTAGCTCAAGGAAAACGTATGTTTATACATATACAAAAACTTTACAAATTATGATAAGCTTCGCTTTAAAGCTATAAGTTTTAATCTATATATGATAGGAGTCTCGCTAAAAAAGCCGTCGTGGCATGTTAAGGCAGCAATAAGTCTAGTGGTTGAAACTTCGATTTCTAGTTAGGCTTTGGGATAGTAAACAAACAAGAGATAGTTATTCCACCAAGTTATTTTCTGTATTCTCTTTAGGTAATGAATGAAGAGAGAGAAGAGAGAGAGAGAGAGAGATAGGCATGATGAGAGTTCCGCCAACACTCATTATAAAATGTCTTAAAAAATGGTCTGGGTTAAATATATTCACGTTTACGTGTATGTATATTAATATATATACACTATATTAGGAAGAAGTAGTCCATCCGTCTGAATTTGAAAGTTTTGCCGAACTTTATTCCCCTCTAAAGTAATTGCAAAAGTTCAAATACAAAACCATGCTCATGTTCTCAGAACAAGATTTAGCGTCAGACATTTTGTAATTGATGTAGAGTAGCGGTTTACCAACTTTGAAATATTGCGTCTTAAAAATATTTTTTTTATAATTTGTACGAGTGATTTACGGTTAGGATTATGTAATAAGAACATTTTTTTTGTATTTTATCTTACTTATTTCCCTATATATGTGGGTCGAAGCGCGCTTAATATGTAAAAGAATATTTATTCACATTTTAAAGAGACTATATATTGGTCGCAAGTCACAGTGATTGCTAACAGAGAATGAGATCTAGGTAATATTACCACTAGAGAAGAATAGAAGAGAACAAGTTAAAGAAATTTACAGAATTTACGATCAAGATTAGTAAGATAAAGGTATTTTTATATTGTCTTCAAGCTCTTAAACAAAAGCCTGAATCGGGCAAGATATTTGCGGGACAAAGCGTGAAGCAAAATCAAAATATTGGAATCATTGTATATATCATTTGTACTTCGTTATTATTCGTGAATTTGTATTCTAAAATATTAATTGTTACATGTGTAATTAAATTATAATCTAAGCAATAATCAATATTATCCAGCTTTGTCATAACGATGTTCACGGTGGATTAACTAATGAACGTGTTTGAAACTATATATAATTGGATCTATTTATTCTGTTTGATACTTTCCTGTACATAGTAGGGTCGTTCCAACCCAGTATTAAGTTACCCATTATTTGCTTTTCACCTTTCGAGACATTATTTAGCAGATCTCAAAATTGCACTTTCCTCACCGGTGCTCAAAAAACTAAAATAATTGTATTTTAATTTTAAATAAATTAAAACTATTTTATTTTACTTTGAATAAAATTAAAATAATAAGTTCAAATAATTTTAATCGAACCTACAACCTTCACATTTAAAGCCATACGCTGTTCTAATACGTTACGATGGCCTCTATAGATATACACATATGTTTATTTTATACATTGAAATCTAAGCGTCCGAATTGGACGGACGCAGTTCCAAAGTACTATCGAGCTATTCAAAATTTCATTCCCTTTTTTTTTACAAATTGGCGTTACGCCGGATGTGCTGAAAAAAGTATTGGTCTATTGAATTCTGTAGAAGCTTTGCGGTCTGTTACGTGTTAGATTTTGAATAGATTAATTTTATATAATCATTATGTCATGTTAACATTTTTTTTAAAGGTTTCTTAAATTTTTGCTTTTGATATTACCCAAAATTAGGTTTTCATGACTTATAATTTGTTAAACTTAAGTAATTAAAATATGAATTTCATTCTTTAAGCAGGCTCAAGGAACCTAGTGTTAGGATACTCCGTTCACTATTTTTCACTTTTCGAGGCATTGTGTGTTGAGTAGCCGACCCTTGCTGCGCTGCAACGCTGCCCTTTTCGCCTAGTTGAAAGAGCGAAGAAAAAAATATAATTTACACTCCCCAAGTGGGAATCGAACCCAAAAACAGACTCAATTAAAAGCAAATGTTATGCCTCTGCGCCTCCTAGACGGTTTTTTAAAGTCTAGGATGATATCAAAAGTATTTATTTATTTTTATATTTGCTGATATTTTTCATTTTACTTGAAAACATTATCGTTTTTTATTGAAACAGAATTAAAACTTATTTTTCTCCTAATAATATTCCTAAAGAAACGATCATAATTTTATTAAAAACAGTTGAGTGTGTAAAACACTGTGCACCATCGTAATTTTTTATCGGCCATCCCTCGGGGGCATTTACTGGCGGCGTTGGAATATCCAGCTGGTTTATGCTCGAATTTCAGTAATATCAGGGCTGAGCTAATTCCGTTTATCCATTTCCTTGTAAAAGGAATTTCTTCGCCAAAGTGTGTTGTTACCAAGATGTGATATTGGATCCGTACGTGTTTCTTTAAGGTTTTCCTTTTGTGGGAGCGATTATAATATCTGTATCAACGTTATATAATGTCTGGCTTTTTTTAATTATATTTCTTTATAAGATTTGTGTTTATTTTTATAATTTTTAATATTTTTATGATTTTGAAAGTTTTAATCCACACACACACACACATTTGACCTGTTTTGGATTCATTATAATTATAGATGCTTATTTATTAAGCATCTATAATTATTATCATTTTATTGTAGCATGATTAATTGTAATATATAAATAAAAATTTAATCAGATGCATAATTTATTAAATGGAAATCATATTAAGACGAATTGATATCCATAGTGTGTTAAAATGACATAGTCACGGCGTAGTTGCAGATTAGATTGCTGTCAGAAGAATAAAATAATTTTTATCCTAGTTCTGGTAAAAGAAAAAACGCTAAAGCTCCACGAAAAGCTTTGTTTTAACAAAAACAAATCATATAATTTACTATATCATGCTCCCTTCTATACAAGGCTTATCTACCTTAAGCTTTATTATTTTCAAATTTTAAGTAAAACCATGAATTTTCAAAACGAAATTTAATGATAATTTTGCTTCACGTAAAAATGAGCGCAAGATATAATTTAAACGTATCCGACGAAATGAACAATACGCAACGCCCCAAATAAAGTATAAAATGAACAGCAATTTCCATGGAACCTGAATTTAGACCCGTTGGGATATTGTTGCTACGTTAACTTGTATAGTGTAAACAAAATTTTATTAAAATTACCTTCACTTTATCTCGTAAATCAACGTCAATAATAATTAGGATGTTAAGTTAAAGCACACTTGATAAAATATGTATACAATATTTTCGATGACATTTTATTTGTTTTTATAAAAAACCAGTAGTTACCGTAGATCACAGAGTACTTTATTTCATGTTGTAGGGTCAGCAAAAAAAATCTATAAATAACGGTCAAGTATGATACTTGCTCACTGAGGAGAGTTTAGTGTTAAGACACTTCATTTCCAGCTCTTCACCTAATGACGCAATGCGTTTTGGGTCACGAAGTTTAGTCAATATCCAATTGGAAAAAAAAAGAAATTTTTCCAATGATTTTCCTTCATCGGTTCTTCTCCAGCACAAGGCTCTAATTTTAATGAACTGGTGGAACTCAAATACTAAAGCGTGTAACATCTTATAAAAATAAAGATTAAAAAATATTTATATTCATTTTCTTCAATCTAGTAACACGACTCGACGACGACGAAGATTCTGCTACCAACAAGTAATTCTGCGAAAGGCGTAAATCGGAGAACAGATTGTCTTAACACTATGTTCCCACGGCTCCTGCGGTTCTCTCTGCCTTCCCGGTAGTCCACTTACAGGCAGGATAATGCGTAAAAAAAATAAATCCTAAAACCAATACAAAAAATTTCAACTAAATAGAACTACTAAAGAGAATATCGCTCTAAATCTTATAATTCGACCAAAGTATCCCCCACATTTGACGTCTATGGAACATTTGCAATAACATAGTAGTATCCGACCACCACATATCGCTGACGGCGACAGCTTGCGATCAATTTGAAAGGCTATTTCAAATTTTAGAGATATACCTTATACTATTTATATAATAGGATTTTAAATTTCGAAGATTGAACATTTTTTATATTATTTAAATAGAGAAACATTTAAGCATATATTTTTAATTATATTTATGATATAAAATTAAAATAGTAATTAAAAAATAAAAGTCAAATTATTGTTAAATTATAGTCCTTTGCATAATCTTTAGATAGCATTAATTTCTAATTTCTACGGAGATGCTACGCATGCATCGTAATAAGTAGTAGAAGGGATAGCTTAGTGATAAAAATTGTGAAAGCTTTGTTTGAATATCCTAATTATTCATGACTCGCCAGAATTGGTTGTTTTTATTTACTTAATCTGGTAATGATTAATTTTACTATAACAAAAATGTTACATCAGCCGCAAGGATACTCCGATTTAGTATATTCACATCAATATCGTTTTAAAGGTAAAGGAACTGTTTGGTCAAATCCACTGAAAACATGTATACGCTTGAATAAAAACACACACACAAAAACATCCATTTATAGACAGTATGTAACTCAAGGCTTTAGTCTATAGGCATTATCATAACAAGTTTACAGTTTAATTATAGCCCACTGTATATCTGATCATACTTACATCGTGTAATCAAAATATTTGATATGTCATATGTAACTATAAATTATGTCTATATAATAAGAAGATAAAGCCACAAGCAGAAGCTAGTTGAAATGTAAATTTAAATTAAATTTTAGTATAGAAGAAAGATTAATGTGCCACGTTGTTCACAAGTTGTGTTGTGTACGTGATAATTATGGGAAGTCGAGAGTGTTCATTATTTTCACGATATCGGCCCGCAATATCGGTACTGAAACGATAATTTCGTTTTAAAGCGATACTTTGGATAAATATATGTGTGTGGAAGATATAAAATGTGAATTTTAGTAAATTATGCGTATTAAATATTTGTTTCGTAATATTAAAGTAATTGTAGTACAGTGGAATAGCATCAGTCTGCATAACTTAAAGTTTATGCGTTTGATTACTACTTAAGAGGAGAAAATACATATGGTATTTGAACAGTAATAGTAGACTTGGAATTACAGTGTGTGTTCTTACTGACATAGTCGTCTGAAGTATTTTATTTTCTTTTCATATCACCAATATATATATATATATATATATATATATATATATATATATATATATATATATATATATATATATATATATATATATATATATATATATATATATATATATATATATATATATATATATATATATATATATATATATATAAATATATATATATATATATATATATATATATATATATATATATATATATATATATATATATATATATATATATATATATATATATATATATATATATATAGATATATATATATATATATATATATATATATATATATATATATATATATATATATATATATATATATATATATATATATATATATATATATATATATATATATATATATATATATATATATATATATATATATATATATATATATATATATATATATGATTTTTAAAGTGTTAATCCACACTGAGGACTGGAACCTGCGGGTTCGAGAAAAAATAGCATTCTCTCTCGCCAAACGATTGCTCTTTGTAATGGTCTTTGGGTAGCGGAAATTTGTAAAAATCTCCCTACAGAGATGCTAACAACGATATAAGTTGTATAAAAGCATATAAGAATTTCAACGCGGCGTGATGTAGAACGCATGGCTCAGTGGTGAGAGCGCCTGCACGGTTCGTAGGAGGGCGCGGGTTCGAGTCCCGCTGCGTTCAAATTTTTATGTTTTCTTTAAGTATAATTATATATAATTTACTGATATATAATAAGATAAACTAATTGTCCAGAAACGTTTTACCATGTATGTGTTTAAGCATGTTTAGATGTAACTTTCAATGCATTGTAGTTTCTAAGAAAAGATGTCGTTATAATTGAAAATATAGCTTCATAATGTATCCCATTTAAAACAGGAAGAGATAGGAGTTAATACGAGGATTTTTCTTTCTTCAGGGAACCTAGGAACTCTATGTTTCCTGTACTTCTAGGTAACCTAATATTAATATATTACGTTTCCCTATTTCAATTTAATTTGAAACATTAGCAGAACACAACGCTGTGCAAATATGTATAGTTTAACATGTATGTAGTTTTCAGTTCCACGCTTCATATATAGAATAGTTAGCATAGAAGTTTCACTACCAAGACATTTCAATAACCATTTTCCGTCAGAATTCGAGACATTGAATGTTGGAAACTGAAAATAGTTTTTCCTACGACTGGGAGTCACACCTAATTATTAACACGTTTATAGCCACTATTCTAACATTACGTTACTACATATATATGATATAAAATAAATTTTTCATTCACGCTTTATCCCGCTCGTAGCAGGTTAGACAGGGGGAATCACAGTTACCGTGGGAAATCTAATGAAAAGCATTGTGTATTGAGTAGTGTAATTCAACGCCGCGCTTGCCAGTTGCCAAAACGTAAATAAAATAATTCATCTTCCCTGAGTGAAAATTAAACCCACAAATCATATTTAAAGAAGCCTCTGTGCCACAACGGTCCTCAATTAAAATAAATATTTGTTTTTATATGATTTTGTTTTCAAATACTATACATAAATATATATAACAATATATGTATATAAATTTATGGCTAGTTATTCGTTACAAAAACTGAGACGAATATTTTTTTTCTTTCTTGACAGAAAGGAATATAAAAATCTTATATATTTTATCTTAAATACTTGCATATTATATTCGAGAATCGAGTCAATTTGAGAACATCGATTTAGAAGATTAAACCGCGGACGAGTCACCAGTAGAAAATAAATACCTATGTCTACTCTACTCTATACTAATCATATTTTTTTTATTATTGACAAACTTTGTAAATCAGAAAAAATAATAGAAAAAGAAATTTTAATGACTGATATTTACAGAAGGCAAGGCATTGTCACCTATGAATGTCTTCGACAAAAGGAGGATTGTCTTAGGTGAGATTCCTTGGACGTGCCTTTTATGTACATCATATGAGCTCAGTAATAATGCAAGCGTAAGCAGTAAGTATTAGATACTACTTATCGGTTCATAACACTTTTAATAACTTAAATTTAAAAACTGCACACTCGCCAAAAAGCTTCTTCCTGACGTTCTTCATTTGAACGTAGCTGAAATATTATTCAACTTTAGAAAAAAAATATGCACCTTGCTAGGTACAATCTAAAAATCTGTGAATAAAAATTACGGTCCTCTTTTTATGGGATTCATATATTTCGGGATAAGGTACGACGGAATTTTCGATATATAAAGCATGTTAACTTGTGGGACTTAACGCTGTATCGTTCCTCCTTATCAGAGCGAGAAAATGTAATGAGTCACTATCTCCGGTGAGAATCAAACTTAAAAAATCGTACTCACAGTTATAAATTTTACTATTGTGCTATGAGGGCTTAAAAAATACTTTACATTATATATACAAACAATTAATACAAATTGGTGTGTATTCAAAACTAAAATATAAATTTTACGAACAATTTTCAACTCTACTCCAGTTACCATGGCGTAATACACACATTCCAGTGCCGACTCCCACACATTCCGCTGACACCGCGTTTAAGAAGACAATAGGCTACATATTTCACATTTGTACTTAATAATATATTATAATAATTAAATCAGTCTTAATCCAGTTTCCAATCAACAAAGTTATGTTTTTATATAATTAATTAATAAATGTTTTTAATAAATAAATAAATAAATATTTTTAAAAGACTTTCTCCGGTCGTCATATCATAACTGGCGCAGTCGGTAGTAGTTGCGGCAATTGAGAAAATAAAATCTTTAATCAATTGAACGATTTTGATCGTTTAAACCGCAACTTTCTTCTCAACGAGTCTACAACGACGGCATCGGGAGAGTCTACTGGAAACTGGAAGACCCGGAAAGGAGATGCAGAGGATATTTTGGTGAGTACTCTCGCTATTCCAAGTTCCTGTGCTCTATTTCCTTCCGTATAGAATTAGTGTTTTAGAGGTGTTTTGTCTAGAAGCTAAAATCGCTATAGGCTTTCACTTCGGAAAAAAAAATATATAAAAGAAAATACATAATCCTTTTAATTAAAATAAATAAAATATAGAATATTATTATATTTGCTATATATACTTTGAAATTCAAGTATATAATTTAAAAAAGAAAATGTCTTTTGAAAGTTGCGATTCTTCTAGTTTTAAGCTAATTTCTGAATTTATGCCAAAATATAATGGCAATAAAAAATTATTAAACTATTATATTAGAGAAGTAGAAAATATTTTAAATTTACTAGATGCTACAGCCAGAAACCACCCCGCTATTTTATGTTTAATTAAGAGTAGATTAAGCGGCGTCGCTATCGATGCCATAGCATATGAAGATTCCCTTACTTCATGGGAAGCCATAAAAGCGGCTCTTGTTCAGAGACTGCGAGAACCGAGAAATGAAATCCAGGTTATGCAGGAATTAAGTAGAATGCGACGTAATAAAAGCGAAGATGCGGAGAGTTTTGGCAGACGTTTAAGAGATATACTAGATACACTTTTTTCGGTAGGCACGCATTCAAATAAATCATATTATGAAAATATGGTAATAGAACAATATACCAACCAGTTAGAATTTCAAGTTTCGATAGGTGTAAGAATAGCACAGCCTCTTACACTCGAATCAGCAATAGTAATAGCTAGGCAAGAGGAGGCGAAGCTTGCTTATAATCGGACAAATAGTAATAATTTTAATATATCTCAAGCAAAGGTTAAGGAACCAATTAAAAGCTTTAATCAATACTCGACCCCAGCACCTTTTAAATTTCATAATCCAGTCCCTAGATTTAATCAACCAGTTAATACTTTGTCCCTCAAAAAAATAATTTGACCCCGGAACAGCGGCAGCAATGGGTACAATCCATGCTACCATGGAAGAACCGCCCAGTAACAGGTAATTACAAACCTTCCGGTAACTTTAGAAATAACATATCCCAACAGCAATTTAATCCCCAAAAAGTTTCGGATGTGATCATGAGATCTATATCTAGACCACCAAAGCCACAGTTTGCAGCTGAGGAACTGTTCTACACTAATGAACCCTCATCGTATGAACAACCCGGCGATGATGGAGTGGACCACGGTTATCAGCAAGGTCAGTATGAATATTTTGATACTTGCGACCCGAACCAGCATGACTACCAGTCTCATAACGAGGAGACCTATACCCAGCAGGATTTTTCCCCGGATCCAGACCAAGAGGGCTCGAGTTAGTGAAACTTAATAACCACGATAAAGATCACCTTCCATATATAGAACTACAAGAATTTCAAGGTAAGTTTCTCATAGATACGGGAGCATCACGTTCTATGATATCCCCTTCAGTCATTCGAAATACAATTTTTCAAAATTTAGTCGAATATGAACCTTTTGAAGTAAAAACAGCACACGCTACTACGCGGCATGAACAAGTAGTTTATTTGCCCCTTCCCCCAATATTCAATAGCGATATTATTCATAAATTTTTAATTTTTGACTTTGACCCGAAATACAAAGGACTTATAGGTTTAGATCTATTAAAGACTTTAGACTGTAACATAGACATAAAAAATAAGCTTTTACATACATCTACCGCAGAGATACCCGTTTACTTTGATTACCCCACAAAAAAAAATCACTATAGAACCAAGGTGTGAGAAAGTTATAACCGTAAAAACAAACTATACTGACGGTCAATACATCCATGACGAATTTATTTGGTCTAATGGCTTAAAATCACCTGCAGCAATAGTCCAAGTTAATAACGGAAAATTTAAAACATCAATAATTAATTTTAGTACTGTAAAGAAAATAATTTCTAACTCAGTAAATATTCCATTAGAAAACTTTCGTAATTACTCAGACATAGATAAATGTAAATTAAATTCAATTGCAGTAAACACAGATATAGATAAAGAATTGTGTGAAAATTTACGTAAAATACGAACAGACCACATGAATGACGAAGAGCGTCGTGAAATTAATAAGATTTGTTATCGTTATAGAGACATCTTTTATTCTGAAAAAATCCCACTTTCTTTTACACACGCTGTTAAGCACAAACTGAGACTGACAGACCAAACCCCAATATTCGTTAGAAGTTACAGACAACCCCCTCAACAGAAAATAGAAATACAAAAACAAGTAGATAACTTATTAAAACAAGGTATCATCCGTGAGAGTATATCCCCATGGTCTTGCCCCGTTCATATCGTCCCAAAAAAATCAGATGCATCGGAAAAGGTTAAGTGGAGACTAGTCATAGACTATCGACGACTTAATGACCGACTTATAGAAGACAAATACCCTCTTCCTACCATAAGTGACATTTTAGACAGACTAGGACGAGCTCAATACTTTACCACGTTAGATCTCGCTAGTGGTTATCATCAAGTAGAAATGCACCCTGATGATATAGAGAAAACGGCTTTCACTACAGAGAGAGGACACTACGAATTTCTTAGGATGCCATTTGGTTTGAAAAATGCACCTAGCACTTTTCAAAGACTAATGGATCATATTCTCAGAGGTATTGACAACGTTTTTACGTATTTAGACGACGTTATAATAATATCGACTTCCTTACAAGAACACATTGACAAACTAAAACAAGTTTTTGACAGATTTAAAACCCATAACTTGAAAATACAACTCGACAAATCCGAATTTTTGAAAAAACACGTTAAATTTTTAGGACATGAGCTAACAGAGCGAGGACTTGTACCGAATCAAGACAAGATAAAAGCTGTTTTGAATTTCCCACTGCCAAAAACCCATAAAGATATTAAAAGCTTTTTAGGGCTTGTTGGTTATTACAGAAAATTTATTAAAGACTTTGCCAAATTGACTAAACCCATGACCTTATGCCTTAAGAAACATAGAAAAGTAATACATTCCCCAGAATTTTTAGAATGCTTTAAAAAATGCAAACAGATTTTGACTAATGCACCTATTTTACAGTATCCAAATTTTGACGAGACTTTTATACTGACAACAGACGCATCAGATATAGCCCTTGGTGCTGTATTATCTCAAGGTCCCGTAGGCGCGGATAAGCCTGTAGCTTACGCTTCAAGAACCCTTTCTGATACTGAGACCCGCTACTCTACGATAGAAAAGGAATTACTAGCCATAGTATGGGCAGTTAAATATTTCAGACCATATCTCTATGGTCGAAAATTTATCATCTATACTGATCACAGGCCCCTGACTTGGTTAATGTCACTAAAAGACACAAACTCTAAACTGACTAGATGGAAACTGAAACTTGCCGAGTATGACTACAAAGTTGTTTATAAAAAAGGACAACAGAATACAAACGCAGACGCTCTCTCTCGTGTTAAAATTTTCCACAAAAGTATAGATTCCCTGGCAGTAAATTTAGACGACAATGACGACGATGACATAATCAACAGAATATTCGAAAATGTAAGACAGGAAGTAGAGACGGATATGGTTACAGTACAAGAACCCCCTACAACAGAAGACAATTTTAATAATGACAATGACGCAACACCTGACATACAACCAGCCAGTATAGGAACAGAATCTGACAGCCGTGACCCCGACAATTTAATTTCGACTAACCACACACAACCCGACAATGAGAACCAAGGGATACCAATATTAGACGACGCTATAGATAGACAACTTAAGCAATTTCATATAAGGTCAACTCCTGGTTCACATTATAGAGTTGAAAACAGATCAACGAATTCGCGCACGGTCATCAAAGACGTATTTATCCCTGTCAATAACACGGAGAAAGAAATAATACAATTTTTAAAGGAACATACTATCGCCGATCGTGTATTTCACTGCTACTTCTACAACGACGAATTATATCCAGTATTTTCTAGAGTCTACACGACGATATTTAATGATAGAGGTCCAAAGCTTTTTAGGTGCTCAACACGCGTTACTTTAGTCGAAAATAAGACAGAACAACAGGAAATAATTAAAAAATACCACGAAGGTAAGACAATCCACCGTGGCATTCAAGAAACTTACAAGCAAATCCACAGAAATTATCATTGGCCCAATATGCTATTAACTATTCAAGCGTTTGTAAATAAGTGTACTACATGTTTACAAGCTAAATATGAAAGAAATCCCCTGAGGCCCCCATTAGCTCTAACTGAAACCCCCAGTAAGCCCATGGAACATTTATTCATGGATTTATATTCTACAGGAGGAGCAACATTCCTCACGATTATTGATAACTTTTCAAAATACGCTCAAGCAGTCCCTTTAAATGCGACTAGTAGCGTACATATAGCTGAAGCTTTATTCGATATTTTTTCAATATTAGGAACCCCTTTGAAAATTACAACTGATTCTGACAGTAAGTTTGATAACGAAGTTATAAAGGAGATGTGTGCCCTACACGACATTAACATTCACTTTACAACCCCTTATAACCCGAATTCAAATTCACCCATAGAACGATTTCACTCAACTATAGGAGAAATTATTAGGATACAGAGGATGACGAATAAGGATGACCCTATACAAATTATCATGAAATTTGCTATTATCGCATATAATAATACTATTCATTCGGCAACCGAATATACCCCTCACGAGCTACTTTTTGGACATACTGCATCCAGAAACCCTTTAGAACTTCATTACACTAAGCAATTTTACCAAGATTATGTTCTTAAGCATAGAAGGAACGCTGAAGCCGTACAAGAGTGCGTGGCAGCGCACGTGTCTAAGAACAAGGAACAGGTAATAGCGAAGCGTAACCAGACAGCAGAAGATATAACGTTTAAGGTAGGTGAAACAGTTTATAAACAGGTGGCCAAGACCGCGAGAAACAACAAAACAAAGCCGGTGTTTAAAGGTCCGTATAAGATAATTCACCTTCATCCTAATAATATAGCAGAGATAATAGGTAGTCACCCTAACTCTAAATCAATCAGAGTTCATTTCAAACTTCTACGACGACCTCATCATGTTCCAGGACCCTCATCTTCGGATCCCTCGTGTTCCAGTCAAAATCAGATGTAACATTTCAACCCGTAGATAATAATAATGGAATCCTTTTACTTAAACAGGGACGTATCCTTAAACAAGTTGATTCATTTAACCTTGCTTGTACATATAATATAACTCATTTACATTTAATTTCCATTAAACTAATGTCCTTATATGCAAGTACAAAAGCATCTGAAAACAATAGGGCATCAGAAAATCTGCATAAAACTTATAGAGATCAAATAGAACATAATTTAGATTTAATCGACAAAAAGTTAATGTTTATAGCACCTAGAAATAGAGTTAAACGTGGTATCATTAATGGCTTAGGCTCAGTTGTTAAATTAATTACAGGCAATTTAGATAATGAAGATGCAATCCGTTTTGAAAATGAAATTAATAAAATTCGCAGTTCAGTTTCATATATTCAAACATCTCAAAAGCGAACATTGTCTTTGGCAGAAAATACCATTAATGAATTTTCTAATCAATTAAATAAAATAAACGTGAATCAAGACAGATTAGCATCTGTATTACATAATATTACAGTTTATTCAAATACTACTACAAACCAATTACACTTTTTAGAGATTTATATACAAATAAGTTTTAGTTTACAGCTTTTATTAGATAAGTTAATGATATTAGAAGATGCTATGTCATTTTCGCAGTTAGGTATAATGCACCCTAGTATTATTAATCCTCGTAATTTAGTTACAGAAATTAGAAATTTAGAGAAATTTTCTTTTTTAAAACCAGTAGCTGAAATTAGTATGGAAAACATTCATAAAATAGAAAAGTCTATAAGCGTGAAAGCGTATAGTACAATGCACTCTTTAACATTTATATTAGTAATCCCGTCCATTGACTCTAATATCTATGATCATATACATATATATTCTATCCCAAATAAAGAAAACCTAACCATTATACCTAAGTCCAAATTCCTTGTCCTTGGAAGCGAAGAGTACGCATACTCAGAAGAACCCTGCAAGAGAATCTCCGAAGACACTTTGCTCTGCAACTCGCTAGACTTAAGAACAACTGAAAAATCAGAAGATTGCACCATCGCCTTAATAAAGAAACAAAAAGGAAACTGCACCCATGCTCGCATGAATCTTAGCAAAGGAAAACTCCAGAAGATCAACGATAATACCTGGTTAGCAATTTTGCCAGAACCAGAAGTAATAAGAACTCAGTGTGGACGCAAAACAAATTACAGAAAAACATCAAACATTTTTCTAGTAACTATCACAGAAGATTGCCAAATTAATATAATGAATAGAACGATGAGAACACACAGCAACACCATCACGATGAATGAAATAATTCCGCTACCAGATCAAAATCTCATACATCAAGAAGAGGTCCATTATGAACTGCACTTAGAAGACATCTCGCTAGACAGCATTCATGAACTCATGAACACAGTCGAAGATATTCAAAAAGCAGATGATTTTCACTGGGTTGACTTAATGACAATCCCTAGTTGGCCCACGTTAATCCTGTACATAGTAATTGGGACCGTAATTTTTTGGAAGTTTCTTTGGAATAAACAAAAGAAACAATCAAAAAACGAGGACAAAAGTCGCGAGGACGCTCCTGGAAGCTGCAGGACCAGCTTCCATCTTAAGGAGGGAGGAGTTACCATGGCGTAATACACACATTCCAGTGCCGACTCCCACACATTCCGCTGACACCGCGTTTAAGAAGACAATAGGCTACATATTTCACATTTGTACTTAATAATATATTATAATAATTAAATCAGTCTTAATCCAGTTTTCAATCAACAAAGTTATGTTTTTATATAATTAATTAATAAATGTTTTTAATAAATAAATAAATAAATATTTTTAAAAGACTTTCTCCGGTCGTCATATCATAACTCTCCCAAAATTTTATTATGAAATTTAACATAAAGTGAATGGCGAACGATAGCACATTATGATATAAAGCATGGGCTTGATCGTGAAAACCGATACTAAACCAAATGGTGTTGTAAATTCGCGAGGTAAAGGTGTAGCAGTGAATATTGACCGAGTTCAATATTAAATATTATATTGCTTTAACTTTTAGTAAGGATTTTTGCTATATATCTTACGTATTTTGACAGTGGCTTCGAACTACAATTGCTAATAATTGCAATGATAACTGTAGGTCCAATCACTTAGAGGATTCCATAGAAGGATTTTATCCCGCTCCTGCTCTGGTGAAAAATCGCAGCGCTGATCTCCGCCACTCAATAAACAAATTTAGCAGAAAGTAGAAATACTGTCTATCCTACCGCTACGTTCCCCAGTATACATTAAAAAGGTTAGGAAAAAGCTGCTTAACGAATTTACCAGGTAAATATTTCTATTTTAACCAAGCAATAGAAAATCGAACAAAAGCCACAAAAGCGAAGGTTTTTAATTTTTGGGAGAGTTTTCTTACGTGTTTTTACAGTTTCGGTAAGAATTAAACTAACAACAAGTTAATATATAATCAGCTATCCTTGCTGTCTACTTGTTATCCAGTCGGGAAGAACTTTTCTTTTCCTTTATTTGAATAATTGTTGTATATCAATTTTATACCGAAGTAAGTAGCGAAATGTAGCGCTGTACTTTTGCCTATTAAAGTAGTGAAATGAAAACCATATGTTTCCATTCAAAGAATTCGGACCGAAACGATGTCGTTTACATGAAGATTCGGTCCTGTTCACCTTTTTCAATTCACTCTATCGTTCGCTTTGAACGAACGTCTTAATTGGCTTAATAAAAAATATACCTAACTTATCGGATAAAATATTATTGTCATTTCATTTGTTTCTACACAAACCAGAGATAATATTTGATAAATTATTCATACGAACGATCGTGGATCGTTAATTTAGAGATACGCGTTACGATAATTATGCCCATGTTTCCAGTGTGGTGCATGTTTCCGAAAGGTAAAGCGCAGAGTTGAATTCCGCCGTTTAACAAACAATTGCTTGAGTTACTACCGGGAATGGAGAACGTAGCGATATTATATAAATACTATTTTCTTTCTAGCTACTTTACTTTATCCGATAAAATTAATAAAATATAAAATTGAAGGAGACCTTATAATAAACAAACTAAAGTTATATAATTATACTAAGGTAAGAAATAATTAATAGAATAAAATTAGACGGCTAGTGTCTCAAATGTGACAATTCTGGATTCGATAACCGCTCGTGGTCATGACATATTTATTTATTTATTTATTTATCCTTTATTGCACACAATACAAGGAGTAAACATGTACAAAAGGCGGGCTTAACGCTACAAAGCATTCTCTACCAGCCAACCTGTCATGTGGGAAATAAAAGTTGAGGTGTGCCAAACTAATTTCTTAGGAATTAAGTATATTAATGATTTATATACACAATAAATAAATATGAACATACATATTTATACACATGCAGATACATATACATATACACACATACACATACATACATACATATACATATACATACACATATACATACATACACACACATACACATATAAGATACATAATCATAATTAAACTTATTAAATACTTAATAAAACATAAATAATACAATTCAAGTTTGTACAACTGTTATGAAACAGAAAACAACAAATGTTTTACTTGACGTTTGAAAGACTCCTTGGAGGGAGCTTTCTTGATAGACTCGGGTAAATCATTCCATAGCCTGACGCCAGCAACCGCGAATGAATTAGACATAAAGCCAGAATTGTGAACTGGAATGGAAAGTAAAAGATTTGCTTGGGATCGTAGAGGTTTTTCATGTAAGGAAGAAAGAAATGAGAAGTCGGAAGAAAGATATGAGGGAGAATAGGGGTTAAACAAAATGGAATAAAGTAAGCAGAGCAATCTGGCTTTTCTACGATCAGTCACAGTGAGCCAACCGAGCTGCCTCCTACTGGATGAAATATGGTCATACTTACGCAGATTAAAAATAAAACGTATGCAGGTGTTAAGCAGGCGTTCAAGCTTGTTTAAAAGGTCGTTACTTAAATCTAAGCAACAAGCATCACCATAATCAATAATAGGCAGCAGCAACGTGTTGACTAATAAAACTTTGGCTTGTACTGGCAGAAAATTCTTAAGTCGCATCATAGAGTGGATTGAAGCATAGACCCTGCGTGAGATATCAGAAACGTAAGCATTCCAACACAATTTATCGTCGATTATAACACCTAAGTCTTTTACAGTTTTAGAGAAACCGATAACGGTACCTCTATATGTAATATTTGGCACCGTGTTATAGTCAAGTCTGGCCAGTTGACGTGAGCTACCAATGATAATTGCCTGGCATTTATTAACATTAACCTCAACACCATATTTAGTCGACCATGCCGAAATTCGCTTAAGGTTTAGATTTAAGGCATGAATAGCATCTATAATTTTGTCGACACTAGCATGTTCATAAAGCTGCAAGTCATCCGCGTAAAGATGGTATCGTGAAGTGATAATTGAAGTGATGGAGTTGACGAATATTGAAAACAGAAGAGGTGATAGAATACCGCCTTGAGGCACGCCAACCATCAATTTGTGCCAATCAGAGTTAGTTTGACCAACACGAACTGACTGCTGACGTCCCTGAAGATAAGATGAAAACCAATCTAAGACTGAATCTGAGACATTAGCGTTGGATAAAAGAGCAATAAGAAGGTCATGATCAACTACGTTGAATGCGCTACTAAAATCAATTAAAATTAGCACAGTTAAATGCTTTTTTTCCATAGCTAATCTAATATCGTCGGTAACTCGCAACAAAGCAGTAGTTGTGCTGTGACCAGTTCTGAACCCGGACTGCAGCGGGTTTAACAAGTTATGTGTTAAAAAATGAGTGGATATTTGTTCATAGGCAGTGGATTCAAGGATTTTAGAAAGAAAAGGAAGGATTGATATAGGTCGAAAGTGAGATGGTAGCGAAGGATTAGATATTTTAGGAAGTGGGAGAATAAATGCACTACGCCACATCTCAGGGAATTGGTTAGAAGTAAATGAAAAATTAATAATGTGAGTGACTATAGGTACGAGGATGTCTAAAATTAATGTGATCATGTTGCGACTAATATCATCAGAACCTACTGCTTTGGAAGAGACAGCCAGAATAGTCTTCTTAATATCAATTTCATTGATAGAAGAAAAGGAGAAAATCGGTAATTGAAGTTTCGGCAAACTATGAATTTCAGTTAGAGTGCTAGTTTTGATATATAAATCAAGAGGAGAAGACGAAGAGAAGTGTTGATTTAGACTATTTAAATCAATATCAGGGTAAACAACGGAGGAAGAAAGTTTGCCAATGCCGAGAGACTTTAAAAATTTTAAAGTCGACTCAGGAGAAGAGTCACGTATTTTTTTGAATATATATTGGCGTTTTAATTTTCTACATATCTGATTACACTGGTTCCTTGCAGCCTTATAAATAGACCAATTGTGACTATTTCGGAGGTGTTTATATTTTAAAAAAGCCCTATCTCTTTTTGCCCGGGCTTTGCGAAATTCATCGTTGTACCATAAAGCAGGATGATTTTTAATTTTGACAGACTGGCGTGGAGCATGCTTGTCATACAGTTTTATGATATTGGAAGTCAAAAACCTTACTTTGTCATCTATTGAACCCAATTCCTCAACTTGTGACCAATCAACGCAAAAGGCATCCTGCCTAAGTTTGTTCACATCCATAGCATGGAAATTCCTGAGCAGAAGGATCTTAGGCTTGGCCTTATATAGCTTAAGAGTTAACGAAGCAAAAATTAAATCATGTAACGAAAAACCAGGAGCGGGAAATTGACCAAATTTAGATATAAGACCGGAGTTAGACGTAACTATTAAATCCAAAAGTGAATCAGTTCTATTTGAACGGTGAGTTGGGTTTAAGGGCAAGACATTCATATTAAAGCACATAAGAATAGATTGTAATTTCCTTGCTCGATAATCATTCTTCAAAAGACATGTGTTGAAGTCTCCCATTATTAAAATTTGCGTGTAATTGGCAAGGAGATCTTCTAAAACAATCTCTAGGTTATTAAAGTAATCCTTGCATGGAGGGCAATACACGACTCCAAGCACCATTTTTGCTCCTAAATTTATTTCAATAAATAAATATTCAATCGTAGAGTTAAGAGAGGAAATAGATTGACAGATAATTTTGTATGAGATAGTACTTTTCAAATATATAGCAACACCACCCCCAATCTTACAAAGCCGATCATTTCTTATTAAAATATACCCAGGAACAGAAAAACAAGCCGACTGTAGTGAAGGTTTAAGCCAAGTTTCAGAAATCAATACAGCATGGATATTTTTTTGGTTAAAAGTAGTATAGAAATCTGAAAAATGTCCAGGTATACTTTGAGCATTAATGTGGCATACATTAAAATTCTTAGGAAGAGATGAAAATTCTTTCATTAAAACATTGTCAAGAGTCAAGGAAGGATAATCTAAACTACAAATGGAACTATCACTTGCCGCATCAAAACTAGTAGCAGAATTGAAAGAATCAATACTTGAATTCCTCATAATATAATAAAAAAATATTCAGATATATATAATTAATGAAAAATTTAAATTAATAAAAATAAATAATAATTAAATAAAATTAAAATTATAAAATAAATTAAATATAAAAAAAAGATTAAAAAAAAATAATGACTAAAACCACAAATTAAGATAATATTAACAATAACAAAAAAAAAAAAAAAACTAATACTCAAACATGACCTGTTGGCTCCAAAAAAAGCTTAAAGGTAAAACATCTTACAATTCAAAAATTATAAAACTAAAAGATAGCATTCATATTTGCCACTACTTAAAGATAAATTAATTAAGAATGTTGCATATATGTAGTATAATAACCAAAAAAAAAAAAAAAAAGAATAACTTAAGTTAAATAAAACAAAAAACAAGTAAAAAAAAAAAAAGAGTACAGTTAAAAATTCATAAAACTTAAAAATATATCTGTCCATGTCCAAAAAAAATTAACTCTTAAAATGACGACTGACATTGACAGAATGTTAGCATAAGAGCATCAAAACTGTTAATAAATAGTACTACAATACCACAAATTATTACTATAAATATAATATTTAAATAAGAGTAAAATAACATTTCATAAAGGACAGTAATTATGACAGATTAGCAAAAACTTAAGTTAAATAAAACAAAAACTAGATATCTATCCATTAGACATAAAATAAAGTGTGCCAAAATCCTATCATCCGAGTCACTAGCAATTGACAGACGGCAACGACACTGCCTCAGGTGTCAACTTATCAAGTGTCAACAGGATGGAATTGGTAAACAAATACCCGGGATTAACATATAACTTGAGTAAAGATTAAAAATATTGTAATTACCACGGGTACACTAATAATTAAAAAAAAAAGAAAATAAAGTATCACAATTACCCACAAGAAATGAGTCACTGTGGGACAATATAAACATCATTGTGATGGTAAAAACCAATTAAGAGTAAGGGAACTTAAGATAAACATTGTGTTGATTTTAGATTAATTTCACACATATGCGTATCAATCGCAAATACTACGAAATATTGTCGAGACTTGAGAGACTTTAATATGTCCTATGAGGTGATTATAAGTAAAGTAAATGAAAGTAAAACGAAAACAAGGTATTGAATACATAGGATTACAACATACTATTATTTCTTGACCAAATTTCGTCGCGTAAGTGGCGTTTTGCTGGCGTCAGGAAGACCTGCAGGGCTGACTCGAGGTTGCAGAGAGCTGGCAGGCTTGTTAACGGAATGTATTGAAGGCGAAGAACTGGGAAACATCTTCAGACATTCATCGAAGTCTTCCTGAGTTGTGACACGCCTGCGTTCGTTATTTGGCAATTTGATATATATGTTACCATTAAGGGTCCAAGTGTTAGTTATGCCAAATCTTTTCCTCGCTTTTGTGAAGAGGGATTGACGAACTTTAGTCAAGAATTCACTCAGCACAACTGGAGAAGATTTCAATTTTTTTTTATTACTCCAAATGAGACTTTTAACTTTTAAGTCATTAAATCGGACAACAATGGGTCGAGGGGCCTTCTCAGACTTACTTCCTATACGATGGCAGTACTGGATCACACCTGGCTGAATATCAGGGATGCCCATCAACACTTGAATTGTTCCAAGGACAGTTGAAACCAGGTTCTCACCTTCAGCTTCTTGAATACCACCGAACAGCAGAGCATTTCTTCTAGAGGTGTTGTCGATGTCATCAATTTGTGAAGATAAATTAGTGACAAGTGTCCTTAGGAGGTCCAGGATGTTCCACACGGAAGCCTTAAACTCTTTAAACTCACTTGCAAGTTTATCAAGACTATTCCTATTACCTTCAGTGCTGCTTGTGGATTTCAGTTGTTTTTCGAATTCTGCCATCCTATTTCCAAGCGATTCTGCTATGCTTTTATGAACTTCCAGTATATCTTCAACTCTTGCCATTGTATTTAAGTATAAATAGTAAAAAATCCTTGGGAGAGTTTGTAGAGCCAACAGGTGAGTGCAATTATTATTCAATTAAAGACATAAGAACCACAATAAGTTATGTAAAGTAGCCTATATATGTCACTTATGTAAAATATTACTTTTTAAACTGTTAAAATAGATTTTAAACAAAAAAAATAAAGAAAATTTTGGAGAGTGATTTTTTAACAGTGTGCACTTTTTGACACCTACCGCCCAAAAAATTTATTTCTTTTCTTGGTAATAACATAATCCGTTAGCTACTAAGCTTAAGATAACATACAACCATGTTCGTTTCATATCGCATCCGTGCAGTGAAATCCTCATAATTACATAACATAACGTTAGAGCGTAATTAATATCTTATTTTATAAGTTTTGGTTTAAGCATTTACCGAAAATTTGAGCTTTCTTTTTCTCTTTGCGTCGTTGTTACCATTCTAAGAAAATTACACGTGCGATAGACTAGTCAATTGGCGGAACTCAACGCCGTATTTGGTCTAAATGAGCGGGAAATCAAAATAATTAAAATAAACCACTGTGTCAAGAAAACAAAAATGTATTTTTCTCACCATCTAGTTATGAATAACGAAAAATTTCAAAAATAAAATATCAAAAAGTTAAAAGGTGCTTCTAAATTAGTCGCCTATTTATGTATGTGTTCCCTTTTCAGTTTTCCAAGGTTCTCTTTGACATCCGCGGGTCAATCCCTAAGGAAGGGACCACCGTATTATGATAATAATCATGTTTAATTTGCTTTGCTGGTTGACATAAGCTTAATTAATTGAAATTTATTTAAAGAATTTATACAGATTTGGTTTCAAAATAATGTTATAATTACTTCAAATTTCCAAGAAGGTTTCGCTCTGGTAAGATAAACAAGTTCAGCGTTAAGTTCTGTCATTAAAAGCATTATGTTTAGAAATTATATGAGGTAGATGGGAACAGATTGGCTTAATTTGGCTTGGCATTGATAGGACCTTATAGGACTTTAATTAGGCAGATTACTTGTAAGAAATCCAAGATACAAGTTCACTTTTTTTAAATTCTTTTTTTTAATATCTTTTTTTATTTTGTAAATAATCGTTTAGAGTAGCACTATTTTCATTTTTTCCAATTTGAGTCCATTAGATTCTTACATCTATTTCAGATTTCTAAATGAAGAATTAAAATATAAGAAATTGTCTTTTTTAACACTCAGTCTTGGATTAGCGCAAACAAAGAAATACAAGTTAACAAGCCAGGCTATATTTTATACACTGACTCATCTTGAAACTAGCAAACAGTAAATAAAAACTGCAGGATAGCGGAAACAATGTCCGAAGTTGCGAAGCACCAGGAAAACGTTGCATAAATTGTCCAACTGTAGGAAACTTTTAAGAACATTGCTAAAGTGACGGTGTTTTTATCACAACTAAGAGGTTTTGTTGAAAACTGGAGGAATTTCAATGTAAGAATTTCAAAATATAGAATGGGAAGCTTTTACTTACAATAATATGAAATATTCGCTGCTTTTTATTGAAATTGTAGAGTTGTAAAGTTTTTTCTTTGTAAGATTATTTAAACTGTTTATCAGCTTCATATTACGCTCACATAAGAAGGAGAAACCATATAGTGACCAAACATTCCGTTTTTCATTCGAATCCAAAATATTTTAAAGAATTCAACAATCTTTGTAATGGTCAATAGCATTAACCTTGTTCAAGATTTGCTATTATATTAGTTTTTTTGTTAATACCACTGGATGGATTTATAATAATAATGATAATACAGCCATTCTTATTTCCCATCACTTTAGTATTACATCATTTAGTAGAATGTTATCTTAATTTAGTATTTATGATCTATGTTATTTTTGTTTTATAAATTTTTGATAGGAACCCCTGATAGCCCTCCTCCAATTGGGCCTAGTTGGGTCTCTGTCTTGAGCTGTTTTTATCCACTCTTTGAATGCCGTCGATACTTTGTCATCACTCCATCGCTTTATTGGTTGCTCTTTTCGTCTTTTTCCACTCGGGCCTTTCCATCTTGTCGCTTAAACTGTCCATCGCTTATCGCTATAACGTGCAACATGCCCAGCTCATGCCAGCCCTGTCCTTTTTCGTATTAATTCGCTTCTTATTTTTTGTGCTTTCCTTATTTTAAGGAGACTTCTTTCCACGGCTTTCTGGAATCGAACTAATTTTGTTTTAATTTTTGCTGTAGCGAACCTACAGCAAAAATTAAAACTGTCTGGCCATACGTAAGAGTTGGTAGAACGCACATGTCCATGATTATTCTCTTTAAGTGAAGTGGCCTTAAATGGCCAGTTTTTTTTCTACAGTCTTCTACAATTCTGTGCTACAATCAATTGTATCTTTCCTCGTGATGGTTCCTGTCGTTGGTTTTAGACCCTACCCCTGGATGGATTTAAAAACTTTAATATATATCCATTTATATACTATTCGGTTAACCGCTTTATACATTGTTATAAAGAAAGAGCCCTGAAACTGATTTCATCGCATAATCGTGGGAGAAAAATAATTTATTCTAAATTATTGGAATTTTACCTACGAAATAAAACTTATTTATTTAAAACTATTTTATTACACATATTTTATTACCCACCACTGGGTTACTGTTGATGACCTCATTACTCAAATAAGTACCTGTATATAAAGTTGCATTTTCTTAATATACTTCTAACATTTTCGTTGTCGCCAAACTATTGATTCAATTTAACTTTTAGCCTTGTATTATTGAAGTGGCAAAAACAAAATTTTCACTACAGACGTTAGCTTATTTAAATAAAAACTTTAACTCTTAAAACATCATTAGCTTAGCGTTGTTATGAAAAGTTTCTACAATCCCCAATTAATGCAGCTTTTCCTAAGTTCACAAGTTTGGAAGCTTCCGCGCGGTTTACGTTTATCCATATATTTAGGTGAAGGAAAACGTATGTTTATACACATACAAAAACTTTACAAATTATAGATAAGCGTTGCTTTAAAGCTATAAGTTTTAATCTATAAATGATGGGAGTCTCGGTAAAAAAGCTGTCGTGGAATGTTAAGGCAGCAATAAGTCTAGTGGTTGAAACTTCGATTTCTAGTTAGGCTTTGGGATAGTAAACAAACAAGGGATAGTTATTCCACCAAGTTATTTTCTGTACTCTCTTTAGACAATGAATGAAGAAAGAGAGAGAGAGAGATAGGCATGATTAGAGTTCCGCCAACGCTCATTATAAAATGTCTTAAAAAATGATCTGGGTTAAATATATTCGCGTTTACGTGTATGTATATTAATATATATACACTATATTAGGAACAGTAGTCCATCCGTCTGAATTTGAAACTTTTGCCGAACTTTATTCCCCTCTAAAGTAATTGCAAAAGTTCAAATACAAAACCATGCTCATGTTCTCAAAACGCGATTTAGCGTCAGACATTTTGTAATTGATGTAGAGTAGCGGTTTACCAACTTTGAAATATTGCGTCTTAAAAATATTTTTTTACAATTTGTACGAGTGATTTACGGTTAGGATTATGTAATAAGAATAATCTTTTGTATTTTATTTTACTTATTTCCCGATATAGGTGGGTCGAAGCGCGCTTAATGTGTAAAAGAATATTTATTCACATTTTAAAGGAACTATATATCGGTCGCAAGTCACAGTGATTGCTAACAGAGAATGAGATCTAGGTAATATTACCACTAGAGAAGAATAAAAGATAACAAGTTAAAGAAATTTACAGAATTTACGATCAAGATTAGTAAGTTAAAGGTATTTTTATATTGTCTTCAAGCTCTTAAACAAAAGCCTGAATCGTGCAAGATATTTGCGGGACAATGCGTGAAGCTATAAAAAAATCAAAATATTGGAATCATTGTACATATCATTTGTACTTCGTTATTATTCGTGAATTTGTATTCTAAAATATTAATTGTAACATGTATAATTAAATTATAATCTAAGCAATAATCAATATTATCCAGCTTTGTAATAACGATGTTCAACATGGATTAACTAATGAACGTGTTTGAAACTATATATAATTGGATCTATTTTTTCTGTTTGATACTTTCCTGTACATAGTAGGGTAGTTCCAACCCAGTATTAAGACACCATTATTTGCTTATCACCTTTCGAAATATTATTTAGCAGATCTCAAAATAGCACTTTCCTCGCCGTTGATCAAAAAACTAAAATAATTGTATTTTCATTTTAAATAATTTAAAACTATTTTATTTTATTTTGAATAAAATTTAAATAATAACTTCAAATGATATTAATCGAACCTACAACCTTTACATTTAAAGCCTTACGCTGTTTTAATACGTTACGACGGCCTCTATAGATATACACATTGAAATCTAAGCGTCCGAATTGGACGCACGCAATTCCAAAGTACTATCGAGCTATTCAAAATTTCGTTCCCTTTTTTTTACAAATTGGCGTTACGCCGGATGTACTGAAAAAAGTATTGGTCTATTGAATTCTGTAGAGGCTTTGCGGTCTGTTACGTGTTAGATTTTGAATAGATTAATTTTATATAATCATTATGTCATGTTAACAATTTTTTTAAAGGATTCTTAAATTTTTGCTTTTGATATTACTCAAAATTAGGTTTTCATGACTTATAATTTGTTAAACTTAAGTAATTAAAATATGAAATTCATTCTTTAAGCAGGCTCAAGGAACCTAGTATTAGGATACTCCGTTCACTATTTTTCACTTTTCGAGGAATTGTGTGTCGAGTAGCCGACCCCAACGCTGCCCTTTTCGCCTTGTTGAAAGAGCGAAGAAAAAAATATAATTTACACTCCCCTAGTGGGAATCGAACCCAAAAACAGCCTCAATTAAAGGCAAATGTTATGCCTCTGCGCCTAGACGGTCTTTTTAAGTCTAGGATGATATCAAAAGTATTTATTTATTTTTATATTTGCTGATATTTTTCTTTTTACTTGAAAACATTATCGATTTTTATTGAAATAGAATTAAAACTTATTTTTCTCCTAATAATATTCCTAAAGAAACGATCATAATTTTATTAAAAACAGTTGAGTGTGTAAAACACTGTGCACCATCGTAATTTTTTATCGGCCATCCCTCGGGGGCATTTACTGGCGGCGTTGGAATATCCAGCTGGTTTATGCTCGAATTTCAGTAATATCGGGGCTGAGCTAATTCCGTTTATCCATTTCCTTGTAAAAGGAATTTCTTCGCCGAAGTGTGTTGTTACCAAGATGTGATATTGGATCCGCACGTGTTTCTTTAAGATTTTCCTTTTGTGGTAGCGATTATAATATCTGTATCAACGTCATCTAATGTCTGGCTTTTTTTAATTATATTTCTGTATAAGATTTATGTTTATTTTTATAATTTTTAATATTTTTATGATTTTTAAAGTCTTAATCCACACTGAAAAAATATTTATGTTTACATTTGACCTTTTTTGGATTCAGTATAATTATAGATGCTTTTTTATTAAGCATCTATAATTATTATCATTTTATTGTAGCATGATTAATTGTAATATATAAATAAAAATTTAATCAGATGCATAATTTATTAAATGGAAATCATATTAAGACGAATTGATATCCACAGTGTGTTAAAATGACATAGTCACGGCGTAGTTGCGGATTAGATTGCTGTCAGAAGAATAAAATAATTTTTATCCTAGTTCTGGTAAAAGAAAAAACGCTAAAGCTCCACAAAAAGCTTTGTTTTAACAAAAACAAATCATATAATTTACTATTTCATGCTCACTTCTATACAAGGCTTATCTACCTTAAGCTTCATTATTTTCAAATTTTAAGTAAAACCATGAATTTTCAAAACGAAATTTAATGATAATTTTGCTTCACGTAAAAATGAGCGCAAGATATAATTTAAACGTATCCGACGAAATGAACAATACGCAAAGCCCCAAATAAAGTAAAAAATGAACAGCAATTTCCATGGAACCTGAATTTTGACCCGTAGGGATATTGTTGCTACCTTAACTTGTATAGTGTAAACAAAATTTTATTAGAAACGCCTGTACTGTATCTCATATATCAACGTTAATAATAATTAGGAAGCTAAGTTAAAACACACTTGTTAAAATATATACAATATTACTTACCGTAGATTACATAGTACCTAATTTCATGTTGTAGGGTCAGCAAAAAAAATCTATGAATAACGGTCAAGTGTGATACTTGCTCACTGAAGAGAGTTTAGTGTTAAGACACTTCATTTCCAGCTCTTCACCTTATGACGCAATGCGTTTTGGATCACGAAGTTTAGTCAATATCCAATTTGAAAAAAAAAGAAATTTTTCCAATGATTTTCCTTCATCGGTTCTTCTCCAGCACAAGGCTCTAATTTTAATGAACTGGTGGAACTCAAATACTAAAGCGTGTAACATCTTATAAAAATAAAGAATAAAAAATATTTATATTCATTTTCTTCAATCTAGTAACACGACTCGACGACGACGAAGATTCTGCTACCAACAAGTAATGCTGCGAAAGGCGTAAATCGGAGAACAGATTGTCTTAACACTATGTTCCCACGGCTCCTGCGGTTCTCTCTGCCTTCCCGGTAGCCCACTTACAGACAGGATAACGTGTAAAAAAATTAAATCCCAAAACCAATACAAAAAATTTCAACTAAATAGAACTACTAAAGAGAATATCTAAGTCTTATAATTCGACCAAAGCATCCCCCACATTTGACGTCTATGGAACATTTGCAATAACATAGTAGTATCCGACCACCACATATCGCTGACGGCGACAGCTTGCGATCAATTTGAAAGGCTATTTCAAATTTTAGAGATGTACCTTATATTATTTGTATAATAGGATTTTAAATTTAGAAGATTGAATATTTTTTATATTATTAAAATAGAGAAACATTTAAACATATATTTTTAATTATATTAATGATATAACATTAAAATAGAAATTAAAAAATAATAGTCAAATTATTGTCCTTCGCATAATCTTTAGTTAGCAATAATTTCTAATTTCTACGGAAATGCTACGCATGCATCGTAATAAGTAGTAGAAGGGATGGCTTAGTGATAAAAATTGTGAAAGCTTTGTTTGAATATCCTAATTATTCATGACTCGGTAGTATTGGTTGTTTTTATTTACTTAATCTGGTAATGATTAATTTTACTATAACAAAAATCTTACATCAGCCAAAAGGATACTCCGATTTGGTATATTCACATTAACATCGTTATAAAAGTAAAGAAACTCTTTGGTCAAATCCACTGAAAACAAGAAGTATTCGCTTGAATAAAAACACATACACACGCAAACAAACACAAAAACATACATTTATCGACATTATGTAACTCAAGGCAATAGTCTATATAAGTCTATAGGCTATATAACATGTTTACAATTTTATTATAGCACACTGTATATCTGATCATACTTACATCGTGTATTCAAAATATTTGATGTGTCATATAAATTATGTACTATATAACAAGAAGATAAAGCCACAAGCAGAAGCTAGTTGAAATGTAAATTTTAGTATAGAAGAAAGATTAATGTGCCACGTTGTTCACAAGTTGTGTTGTGTACGTGATAATTATGGGAAGTCGAGAGTGTTCATTATTTTCACGATATCGGCCCGCAATATCGGTACTAAAACGATAATTTCGTTTTAAAGCGATACTTTGGATAAATATATGTGTGTGGAAGATATAAAATGTGAATTTTAGTAAATTATGCGTATTAAATTAATGTTTCGTAATATTACAGTAATTGTAGTACAGTGGAACAGCATCAGTCTGCATAACTTGAAGTTCATGTGTTTGATTACTACTTATGATCATCCTATACCAAACCCCTACTAGTAGACTTGGAATTACAGCTCTTACTGATATAGTTAAAGCAAGTCGCCTGAAGTATTTTATTTTCTTTTATATATATACATTGGTGATATATATACATACATATACATACATAAACATGTGTATATCATCAAGCCCCTCATTTAAAGATAGTTTCAAGATATAAACAAACAAATCAAACATATAATTGTGTGGAACAACGGCCAAACGACCAACGCCGCTATAAATCATCATAGTCCGAGTAAAGTGCTACCATTCATGGATTTCGCCCGTAAACGTCTCACAGACTGAGTTTGTGTAGAGGCTTATAGGCGTTGCGAGGCATTTTGTTATTTGGACTTCTGCTTGTGTTACTTTTTATATGTTTAACTTAAATATTCTTAATATTTATGGTAATTTATCTATATATTAATACGTGAATCAAAAATCTTGGATCCTTTTCGAAGTACAACTAGGTACTGCTCATGTGTAGGAGAAGTGAAGAACGCTAATATTTTTTTCAACAATGTTTATATTACAACATTACCATTACAATCAATAATTAAAACATTACCATTACATACACGTTGCTATGCCAACGAATATGCCATATGTTATCAAGTCACAAAACAGTAAATATTGTGCTTTCATCGATGATCTTGAGACTTTTTACAATAAAACGTTGGTTAATTTATATTTAATAAACAACATAAAGATTTTGAGTATCTATAGAATTCAATTGATCTGTAGGTTCTGTGTGTCTTTAACGGAAAAACAGCTATTTTTTTATCTTATTTCAGTTTCAATACTCTTTAGCAAGTAACAACGTTAGTATATCTAAGAGTAGTGAATTGATTCTCAATTTGCAACTGCGAAAGAAACCTAAATCATTTTATTTGACAAGATTTTCCTGGATTTCTCATATCAAAAAACATAAAACATGGTGTTTCTTTATTTTTTATTATTTTAAAATGTTAATCCGTACTAAGGACAGAAAAATAACATATAAAAGTTTAAGCGCAACGGAACCTCTCATGGAAACCGTCCAGTACTTTTGACCAACAAGCTATGCGATCTTCATTAAGCTCAGTCGAGACATTTATTTGTTTATTGCAATATTTTTAAACATTTTCTTGAAACAGTGTATTTTTCTACATATTTTGGTATTTATTTATAAATATTACAAACATGTATTTTTGATATCTCTTTATCTATCTAATTTTTCAATACTCTGTATTTAAGTCATAACAATCGCTAATTGCTGGGTCTGGTCGCTTCGCCAGTCAAGATCGGCGCCAATAAAATTTTATACGACGATTAAATTTGTTATATTTATGATGAAAATTTTGTTCGTCGTGATCTTAATCCCCGTACCTACATTGTATATATTGTAAAGCAGAGTACCCTTCCAACTAACTAGTGGTTTTTCTCACGCGTTTGACTTCCTCGAATTTAATCTAATATAATATGCATTTATTGTGGAATTTAAAGAACAAAAACGTTAGAAACAAAAACGCACTGTGTTCTTTTGCAACATTGCCATACATATAATTAAACCTTCGAATCGTTGCCACAGCACTTGTGCCATGGTGGAACTCGTACTCGTAAATAATGCGACATTTCAGGTTTCCATTCTGTAAACTGAATAAAGCAAACAGAAAAACCGAAAAAAAAACAAATAAATGACGATTAATGAAAAACAAAAACATTTGTAAATAGCTGTATTATTGATATTTGAATGTGTAATCCCTACACAAAGAGGAGAAATTAGTGATTAAGTGGTATAAATAATAAGTAAGTACAAATAATTTACAATTTCAGTTTCTCAAATTCAATGCTGAAGTGTGCATCAATAATTCTGTCCGTTTTATCTAAGATTAAAGATGATTATCCGTCAACAAACATCGAAATGGAAACGTAGAGACATTTCGATTGACACAAGTTATGATAAATGGACTAAGAGTTATGTGATAGCAATTTATCTATGTTACTTACATGTCGTATTAAAAGCATTAAAATACTGGCATAAACGCGCATTTTAACTAAAAAAATCGTTTTGAATAGATTTCAAGTCAGTAAATAAAAATAATGTTTGATTTTAAGTTGTTCTTGATTTTTAACTGTTTTCAAACCAAGTAAGACTTAAATTCCATAATATATTTTATATAACATATCTTTATTAATATTAATATACTTTTAATATATATCTTCAATCTATCGAAGCTATGTTATAATTGGCAAGTATATTTGGAGTTATATACCTTTTAAATGTCATTTCATACGTAAAATCGTATCTTAAATTAAAATTTGATATCACAAACCTGTCACTAACAATATTGTTACATTTTACTTTGTAATTTAAATTTACTATAAGGTGTTGCTGAGCGCTTAGAAAGTTGCAAATATTCTTATAATGAAAGCTCGACTATAAGGACGATGAAATATAAGCACAAAAAGCTTTATCCTTTTAGTACATGGACTTATTTACAGAGTAGCAGAATTAATCAGCTTGTTTTGTATATAATATAATATATTATGAGAACCGTCGTGGCGCAGAGGCGCAACGTCTGCCTGTAACGCGACGGTTACTGGGTTCGATCCCCAGTCGGAGAAGATGGATTTTTCTATTTCCATTTTCTTCGCTCTGGCATCTAAGGCAAAGCGCGGCGTTGAGTTCCGCCACTCAACACGCAATGCCTCGAAAACGGCGGAAAGTGGGGACGGAGTAAGCAGGGACTAAGTAACGGAGTGTCTTAACACTAGGTTCTTATGGTTCCTGCAGTTCCCTCTGCCTACCCTGCCATGTGCGGGATAAAGCGTGAAGTTAAAAAAAAAATATAATATATGATATATAATTTTAGTTTAAGTTAGATAAATGAAAATTACCTTTCGACAGAAAATCAAGCCATGGTTTATAAACTATCAATGGTTTCAAAATAATATTTAGCTTGGAATCTCTTGTAAAGAGAGGATAGTCTTAGATGACAAATACTATAAAAGCAATGTTATCATGTCAATCGCGGCTGTTTCATCCTGCCAGCGGTCTGTATTGGAGGGGTAATATTCTGAGATATTGTGTGTGACTTATGCCATTAACTATAATTACGTAGAATCTCTGTCCTCATACACTTAAAACGTGTGGTCTACGTGCGTTTCAATGTTATTCTTTGACAATAACTAAGCACTTCTGTTTTTTAACAATGTATTAAATGTACTTAACATCAGACAAACAATATTTGACGCTTTCTGTTTTTTGCCATAATTGTGTTATGGTTGTGTTTTTGGTTCACAAAATTTCCTTCATAAGCAAGGTAGGCAGAGAGAGTATTGTCTTAAAGCTCCATTCTTAGCTTTCCACCACGCATTTCCACATATCTTCGTTATCAATGAGTGAGGAATCAAAATGTTTCATTCCCCTAGTGGTACATGTCTTTATATTGAATTTAAATAAAACACAATAATATATCGGGTAAAATTTTTTATATATTTAAGCAATTTTACATTAATAATTTTAAAATGAAAGGCTGTTCAGGATTCATAATATTTTTACGCCCACTACTATGACACGACGATATTTACTATAACTATATGGACGTTTTCATACCAGATTTCCTATTACAATGTTTACTTTGGTTTAACCAGCAACTACACGCTTTATATATTTTATAGTATAGTAGATTGTAAAATTAAACTTTTTAAACCTGAGTGGAAATCATCTTCACTAAATAAGTAATCATTATATATATATATATATATATATATATATATATATATATATATATATATATATATATATATATATATATATATATATATATATATATATATATATATATATATATATATATATATATATATATATATATATATATATATATATATATATATATATATATATATATATATATATATATATATATATATATATATATATATATATATATATATATATATATATATACGACTACCAAGCAATTAGAGTAAGCCGTTAGTTCGGTGAGTCCGCAAAGGGCACCGCGCCAGACCAACTGATCTTGGCATCCTGCCACCTGCAATAGAAGTTGTATAGAATAATTTCAATGGTACTAGGTTCGAATTGCTTTGGAAATTATATAATTGAAGAGAATCTACAGTAATAGCACTATCGTGTAGGATAGGCACAGCGTCTGACTGACACGACCGCTTCCAGGTTTGATTATCAGTGGGGGAGATTGGATTATTTTCAATTTTCAGCTCTAGCAACAAGGAATCGTTGCTTAACACGTAATATCTCAAATGGCAGAAACTTGAGAACGAGGTGACTTAATACTATGTTCATTCGGCTTATAGTTTCCTCTGTCCAAAATCGCGAAAGTTTCGCGAAGTAATAAAATCTATTATACATTGTATACGGTGTGGATGTTCAAAATCCACTCTACGGAATATTGAATATTAATTAATTATTTTTTCTTGCTGTAACATGGCACACCTTAAGTTCAACGAGATTTGAAATTAGACTTTCAATTTAAGTCATCATTCAATGTTACAAAACAAAACGCAGCATTGAGTTACGCTACTCAAAGTACAAAATAAAACCTAACCGTATTACAGTCTAACATACAAAAATAGCTTGCAAATATATCCTAACAATTCCATATACCACGACGTAGACAAATTCAAAATGATATAGAAATATGCTCCAAAGTTTATTCCTGGCTTACCTTAGAGAATATACTACAGGAAACAGTTTCTCAAATATCAAGACGGTATAGTGACATTGCACTTTTACCTGTCAATGTTTTATCATAAAGGCATTTAAATCGCCAATTTTTAAAGAGAACAAATCATTGTTACATTTGCGAAGCTTAAAAACATGAGCTTATAAAGCTTTTAAATAATAAAATTTTTAAACTTTTATAATGTGATATTTAGTATAAAACTACATTCATTTGCTCGAAATTCATATGTACCAAATATAATACGAGAATAACTATTACAATTTTATCTATATGAAATATAAATATTCTTCAAAGAACTTTTTTAGAACAATTAGAACAAATTTTAACACATAATATCATTTCGTTGATCGAGAAATCCTGTTTTGTTCAATCAATCCGATCTTGTTATTTAATTAAAGACTAGGCTCATTAATGAAGACCATTTCTCGTCTAAACAAGATCTATTATTTTCTTTAGTTAAGTCATAAATTCATTACCAAAACTCTGCTAAAGGCAAGACTTTGTATGGACAAAGTTATTCTGGCTGAATGCCACTACAAAGTTGGCAGGAAAGTTAAGTAACACAACAGCCACTTCCAAAATTTACTTAATTGATAGTTGAAACGTAACATATCTTAGGATTTAGTTATTAAGAGGAACTCATTTTGCTTTTAAAAGATATTTTAGGGTTCTGGTAAAAAAGAAAAATTAAATCTTATAATAAACTTATCTTGTATAGTAATACATAGGTAAAAAATGAGAAGCTGATGTTAAGATACTCGCTTTCAAATTCTTGGTTTTACCCATTTCAAGTAACTTACTGTATTGCAAATTTTGTTTTGCAAAACTGAAAAAAATGGATGGCGCAAAATGGGAATCGAAGTCATTACAGCTTTTGTTCCAACCAAGGAATTTCATGACCGGTACCGCGTTACCCGATCATTATCATCATCCAATCTGATGTCATATATAGAATCAGACGTTTTCTATAAACTCATTTAAAAATAATTATAAATATGTATAATAGGCGTTTGGCGCTCCGTTCTCTCTGACTACCACGTTAATCGTTAAGATGTGTGTGTGTGTGTGTGTGTGTTGTGTGGTTGTGTGCGTGTATAGTAATATAATGTTAATATAATATTATAAATATAGTTATACTTAGTATGGATAAGCTTTTCAAGCGGTGTAGCGCTTATATCGTCATTTCTCATCACAGCTGTTTCTTCTTGAGCCCGTGTATCCACGTTAAGGAGAACATGGCAGCCTCCACAAGTGTAATAGTGTATGTCAAATCTGGAATTAGAAGAAATTTAGAAAAATTTTCCATTTCCAATTTCTTCGCTCTGGCAACTAAATAATGCGTGGCGTTGATTTCTACCACTCAATACACAATGACTAGAAAAAAATACAGAAAACAAGGAACGGAATGTCTTAGTACTAGTTTCCCACTTTTTCTCCGGTTCTCTCTGCCTACCCTGCTTTGTGCGGGATAAAGTGTGAAGACACAAAAAAAAAGAAGAAAGTGAGAATCAATGTATCTGAATCTGCGTCTTGCTACCTATATGAAGAAAATTAAAATATTAACACTAATTATTGCTTAAATTAATCATTTTAATGCAGTCTACTATACTATATTATTAATATCATAAATAAAGCATAATAATAATAATAAAATAGAGGACCGTCGTGGCGCAGAGGCGCAACGTCTGCCTGTAACGCGACTAACACGACGGTTTCTGGGTTCGATCCCCAGTCGGGGAAGATGGATTTTTCTATTTCCATTTTCTTCGCTCTGGCAACTAAGGCAAAGCGCGGCGTTGAGTTCCGCCACTCAACACGCAATGCCTCGAAAACGGCGGAAAGCGGGGACGAAGTAAGCAGGGACTAAGTAACGGAGTGTCTTAACACTAGGTTCGTATGGTTCCTGCAGTTCCCTCTGCCTACCCTGCCATGTGCAGGATAAAAGTGAGAAGCTAAAAAAAAAAAAAAGCATAAAAAATACTTTGAATAAATTGTATATGTATATTAAATCAAATTGGGCATCGGTTCCTTTACCTTCTTTCAGCGTGGTAATTTCGCAAAAGCTCTCGATTCGTATTAAAAAGCACTCCATAGTGACCTGAGCAGCTTGTCACCTGCAATAATTAGTCAGTCTTTCAATATTGAAATTACTGCCATTGAATTTTGTACGAAACATTGAAAGTAATTTTTAATGAATTTTAAAAATAATATTTATTAATTTTTTGTTGGAAAAAATGTAATATGCGGGAAACAATATAAGGCTACTTTTTTAAAAATTCCTCGACAAGGCATATAAAATGTGAACGCAGCTGGTTTTGAACCTGCACTTCTAGAAACGCTCCAAGCACTAAACCATGTGTTCTTCATCACGATATGTTGAAACTCTTTTATTCTTTATACAACTTATAGAACAGAAAAAACACATACAGAAACTTTTTTCTATATGTTTTCCCAAAGAATTTTATCCTTAATATGGATTAACTCTTTCGAAATTCTAAAAAATCTTTTCTTTAATTTATTTACAAAAAATCTATTATACCCATATTGGTAAGGCAGGTGTTTTCAAACGTGATCCAGGATATTGCTTAGAAACATTCTTAGTGACGGTGTCTTCATTTCCGTACCAAATGAGCAAGCCGACGGAGCTTCTTGATAAAACACCGAATTGAGGCATTGCCTATAAAAATATTGATGACTTAATAGCGTTTTTGGTTATTTTTAAGTAGAGTAAATATATTTTACTTTGTTATCATATAGTTCTGTAGAAGGTAATTTTAATTATTTATCTTACTACGCGAAAGGTCACGGGTTCAAGGTGCATATTTTATTTATCTTCAAGCTAGCACTTTCTCTTTGATTTTTTTGGTTAAAAAATTCGAAAAGAAAAACAACAAAAAATCCTTGTATATATAATTTATAGCCTATAATATGTATATAAAATAAGACACACCTTTATTTTTATTTAAAATTCAATATTGTTATTGAATATCAATATTTCAAAACCAACCAATCAAACCAAATATACCAACAAGAAAAGATCAATATTTCAAAACTTTTACTCACTCTTTTAGGAAAAACACTGTCAATTCTAAAACTTAATGGTAAGTACATTTATGCAATTATTTCGTTAATATTTGTGAATATTCGTAAATTTCGTACATTAAATAGAAAGAAAAAACTGCATACGTAATGATCTTCATCCCCCACATATTGCACGCCGTTATGCAAATATGGCGTAGCGCGTCCGGTTAGCAGCAACGTTGTCACATTTAGAGAGCCCTCCACTTGTGTTGACACGAGGTAAGTCAGTTTACCGTCCAAGTCTTTTTTAACGCTAAAAATTGTTTTTAATATTTATGAAAAGTATGTAAAATTTGTGAAATATGTAAATATGATGTATGAAAGCTTGAGAATGTTTGAAATTTTATAACTTTGAATTACTTGGAATAGGTAATTCTTGATTTCGATTACAAAAAGCTTTTTAATAGCTTCACGCTTCATCCAGCATATAATGGTGTAGGCAAAGATAATTTGTTATTAAATCACTCTCTTCTCCGCTTTTGGTGCGAATTCGAAACTGTATAATGAGTGGCGAAACTTAATAGTGAAAATAAAATCATTGCTAAACTTACAATAACAAAGTAATGAAATTATAAAGTATCGTTTATTACTTGTTTATTCTTTATGAGAAAAATACATAAAAATGTACAAGGAAAAATACGAAGAAGAATCCTCATAAGAATTCTTTGTAATAATATATTATACATACAAACATGTACATGCAATAATATATAAATAATATAGTTTAAAATATGTTTTTCAAGTACATAAGCAAAGATATATTTTACTTACTTTTCACATCCTCTAGACAAAATGCAGGCATAAAGTAAAAGCAGAGAACCCGAGCCATCTTCAGACTGAAACTAAATGCAAAAAATTTCACACATGTCGAAGTAAATTATTTCGTTAAATAAAATCTTAAATTGATTTTAATCAAAATTTTCTTAGTGTAAATTCTTAATTATATAAGCTTTATGTTTTTATCCTTCTCATAGCAGGTGGGCATAGGGAAACCTAAGATCTTGTGAACCCAGTGTTAAGTCACTCCGTTTTCCGCAATTTGAGACACTATGTGTTGAGTGATGCAGTACTTTACCTCGTTATCAGCGATTAAAATAATGATATAATAATTCATTTACCCCGAGTGGAATTCGAACCCACAAAACGTCGCGTTAGCAGGCAGACGCTGCGCTCCTGCTCCACGGCGGTCATTCATTACGGTAAATTCTTTCCAATTATCAATATAATAACACCAGCGTACTATACGCTGGTGTTATTATATTTTAAATATTTTGAAGATTTTATTTTTATTATTTTTAATTTATTCGCTGCAACGTTATTGGTGTATAGTGGTGTGACACTTTAGATTGACACTCACTTTTCGTCTGATTTCAAGAACTCATAATCATTAATTTTATAGGCAAAGGCTGTTTCATTATACTATAATGATGTGTTAATTTTCTTTGCATTATCTATATCTATCTATACATATAATAAAACTGATTGCTGTCTGTACTTTGATAAAATAACGAAATTAGAAACAAAATAAAAAAATGTTTTTATCTTCCTAGCGAGGGAATTCGTAAGCTGTTCTAATTCTATCAATTCTCATAAATCTGTCATAATCAGCACCAAATATACATTTTGATATAAGTTATGAATAATCATTTCATCTTTTGTCTACACTTTTAGCCGTATTCTTACTAGGTTTATTTATTAGCACACATTCCCTGTACTCTAAAGTAATAGGAGAAATCATCTGATATAGACCACTCACCAGATACAAATATCTTTTCAGAAATATCTGAAGATCTTCTAAATTCTTAAACTCGAACAAATGCAGCTTGAAATAAATAATGATTATAGTAACTGTAAAATAAACGAAAATAATGTTCTTAATATAAAAAAATATATAATTTACTGGTTCACAATAAGATAAAATTGTCCAGAAACTTTTTACCATGTGCATATTTAAGCATGTTTAGATGTAACTTTCAAAGCAATGTAGTTTTTAAAAAAGATGTCGCTAAAATTAAAAGTATAGCTTCACACTGTATCCCATATGAAGCAGGAGGAACAAGAAGTAAATACTAGGTTCGTTGCTTCTTCAGGGAACCTAGAAATACTAGTTTTTCTGTTCTTCCAGGGAACCTAGTGTTAATATATTCCGTTTCTCAATTTCAATTTAATTTTTTAAACATTGGTGGAACTCAAAGCTGTGTAAACTCAAAACCCAAAAAATAATACAAAGTAATCTACATATTTGCCAGTTCCAGCACATATTTCTGGGCTACTATCAAAACTCTAACCGAAGTTCAACTATGTTACGACTTTAGTCCAACATGTGTTTCGGATGAACCCTCAAAATTCGATAGTATAGTTTAACATGTACGTAATTTTCAGTTTAAAGCTTCATATATAGAATAATTGGCATAGAGGTTCCAAGATCAAAACTTTTAATAACCATTTCGCGTATATGAAATCGATTTTTACTTCAGATTCACGCTTAATCCCGCTCGTATTGCGTATTAACCTGCGTTGCAGGGGAAATCGCAGGTACCATGAGAAACCTAGTAAATAGCATTGCGTGTTGAGTAGCGAAACTCAACGGCACGCTTACCAGTTGCCAAAGTGAAAAAATGTAAATAAAATAATTCATTTTCCCTGGGTGGGTATCAAACCCACAAATCATATTTGTTTCGAATATATGTGTTTCGAATGAACTCTCAAAATTCGACAGTATAGTTTAACATGGCAAACAAAACATTATTAGAAAAAAAAAACAAGTTTTTGCAGAAAATGGCAAGGCAAGTGTTGTCACCTATAAATGTCTAACACAAAAGAAGGAATGTCTTAGACGAGATTCCTTGGACGTGCCTTTAGTGTACGTCATGTGAGCTCAGTAATAATGCAAGCGTAAACATTATTAGATAGAGTGCTTATCAGTTTTTAACACTTTTAATAGCTTCTTGAATCTTTTTATTAAGTCATAAACTTAAATTATTTTAACGTAAATTAATGATAACAATGGTACCAAATTTGGACCAGAAATTGTATCATAATATCTGTACTATCTTGTACAAGCTTGTAATTGGAAATCCTAGTCAATAAATTTTTATTCCTGTGAAAAAACAATCGATTTTACTGTTTTTAAAGCATAATAATTTCTTAAACTTTTTTAAGTTTCTATAAAAGCAATAAGGTAAAATATTTATTTCTTTAGAAGAGAAACTAAAGCCTTAACATAAGCCTTAGAGTTGGAATCCATATTGACCCCAGTGTTAACAACTATAGTACAATATGTCAAATAAATAATTTTAATTTTAAGCTTACCATCTCGGTGATCCCATCTTGATAATATGTAGAACTATGTTGCACATATACTTGGCTGGTCGGTAAAGCTACGGTCACTTTAACTTCCGGTTGATTATTGTAACCACCTCCACAGCGCCATATAACTTCACTGCACGCTCGCCACAAAGCTTCTTCCTGACGCTCTTCATTTGGACGCAAGTAGCTGAAATATTATCCAAGTTTAAAAAATGTTTTATTCAAATTTAAGCACCTCGCTAGGTACATTAAAAAAATTTCTTAATAAAAATTTCTGTCCTTTTTTTTTAAGGGATAGATTAATATATTTTCGGAGAGGATACGACAGAATTTTCGAGACATAGCGTGTGAAGTAGTGGGACTTAACGCCGTGTTGTTTCTTCTTATCAGAACAGGAAATCAACTCATTCTCTTAAGCGAGAGTAAAACATAGAAAATCACGGTTGCGAAAACTTTGCCACTGTGCCATGAGGGCGTAAAAATACTTTCCATATACTCGTATATACAAGCACTTAAGACAAATTGGTGTATATTCAAAACTAAAATACAAATTTTGCGAACAATTTCCAACTCTTCCCCCAAAATATTATGAAATTTAACATAAAGTGAATGGCGAACGCTAGCACATTATGATATAAAGCATATTGGGCTTGATCGTGAAAACCGATACTAAACCAAATGGTGTTGTAAATTCGCGAGGTAAAGATGTAGCGGTGAATATTGACCGTACCGTTTTATGCTTTAAAGTTCAATATTAAAATATTGTATTACTTTAGCTTTTAGTAAGGAATTTTGCTTTATATCTTACGTAATTTGACAGTGGCTCCGAACTACGATTGCCAATAATTGCAATGATAATTGTAGGTCCAATCACTTACAGGATTCCGTAGAAGGATTGTACCACTTCCGCTTTGGTAAGAAATTGCAGCGTTTAGTTCCGCTACTCAATAAGAAAATATAGCAGAAAGTGGAAAAATTGTCTATCTCAATGCTACTGCATACTAGTATGCAAGAAAAAGTTCTGGAAAAAGCTATTTTACGAAATTTCCACATAAATATGCCTCTTTTCTACCAAATAATAAAAGCCACAGAAGCGAAGATTCTTCATTTTTGTGGATTTGAGAGTGTTCTTAGGTGATTTTACAGTTTCGTTAGTAGTCTTTTCTTTCTATTTTTTATCCAGTTGGTAAAACTTTTATTTTTCTTTATTTAAATAATTATTGTATATCGCAAATATTCTTAAGGTTACCGAATATTAATGAGTTACATTTACACTTTTTACAAAAAATTTAAAGTATATTATTCAGATCTTTATTATAAATATAGATCAGTTTAAAACTTCACCAGTTAGACCATAATGTTCTCCGTTTTAGTAAAATATTGTCGTGCCACATAGCAGATTTATGCTAAAGCACGAGGTGTAGTCGAGAATTATGATCGGCATTTTGAGGCTATGTTACTTTCACGTGTCCGTGGCTTTGAATATTATGAGAAGCGTTTTTGTCATGAAAAATTATTTTTAAATAGAGTTTTTTTATAATTTTTAAAGTGCTAATTCATACTTTTACCAAAAAAGTATTCTTAAAGATGAGAGAATTTATATGTTAAATTTAATTTGAAAGCAGCGGCAAATGAACCCAAGCGGTCGGAGAGCATGATTTAGTGCTGAAAGTTAAAAATAAATTTTTAAAAAAAAAATTAAAAAGTTAAAAATAAATTTCTGAAGTTTAAAATAAGTTTCGTTTTTTAAATTCTTTGTGGAGAACATGGTTATAACTGTTATCACAAAGTATGATTTAATTCTTACTCCCTTTTTTATATTTTATTCTTCAAAATGCGATACTGAGTACAAGATTGAATGTAATTTATATTAAGTTATAGAACAGTTTTTTAGCTTTACGCTTTATTCCGCATATTGCAAGGTAGGCAGAGGGAACTGCAGGAACCATATGAACCTAGTGTTAAGACACTCCGTTGCTTAGTCCCTGCGTTCTTCGTCCCCGCTCTCCGCCTTTTTCGAGACATTGCGTGGCGGAACTCAACGCCGCGCTTAGCCTATTTTTCAGCACGAAAAAAATGTAAATAGAAATATCCATCCGGCCCGAGTAGGACTACCCACAAACCGTCGCGTTTACAGGCAGATGCTAAGCCTTTCCACCACGACGGTCCTATAGAACGGTTCTACATTACAAACAGTGTTATATTTTTAATAATTATTTTAAGCAACACTTTAAGGATTCACCTAAATTACTCACACTCAATTGTTGCTTGGTATGAATATATACGATATTTATTTTTTCATTTTATCTAGTAAAATATTAAGAAATATATTTAAAAATTCAAATCTAAATTTTTTGTCCGAATTTCACTGATATTTGGTATTATATTATTTAAATTTTAATTTAATTTAAAAAATTAACAATAAAAATTACCTATCCGGAGGTTCCATAGATTTATTATCCTTCGTCATTGGTCGGGAATCAAACAGCAACCACTTGATGATGTGAGCTTGAAGTGCTGACAGGAGAGATCTAGTACCATTTCTAGGGGCAGCCAGTCCGTAGCCCAAAGACTGATCTGAAGGCCTCATTACTAGAGGAGTATGTATCCATTCTCCGCGGGGAGGGCAAGAAGATGTTCCAAAAGCAGTAACACGAAGCTCCTGTTGTAATTCAAATTAATTTGTTAGTTAGATATATAGTGAATTCAATAAGTAAGAGATAGATTTAATATTTTAGTATTTCATGAAGTCTTCTTCTTCTTCTTAGCGTTAATCCCGTCTTGTGACGGGGTCCGCTTTCTTGCTATTCTTCTTCCACTTCGCTCTATCATGTACATCTTCCTCCTCCAGATCGCAGCTATTCATGTCGTTCGTGACAACGCTCAACCACCGCAATCTCGGTCTTCCCCTTCGTCGCTTGCTAGGTAAAGTTAAGTTGAGCATTCTATTGCCTATGTATTGAGGTGGTCTTCTTTTAACATGCCCATACCATCGTAGTCGGTTTTCTTGCAATTTGTCAGCGATGTCGCGTATCCCGAGGCTACCACGCACGTGTACGTTGCGGATCTTGTCGAGCCTCGTCACTCCGCACATCCACCTTAGCATTTTCATCTCCGTCACACGAATGGAATTAACATGCTTTTTTGTTACTGCCCACCAGTATTTCATGAAGTAATCCAATATAACCTGGAGAGATAATTATTAGTCCTCCATTTTTACGTGTCGGGGAAGTCGGAGAATGGCGCGTTTCGATACTTTTTTTATTTTTTATTGGTTCTCTTTGTCTATCCAATTTCAAATGAAATATATAGCAAAATGATTAAAATAATAAAATAAGATTTTATAGAGTATGCAGATACTTACTACCGCCAATTCCTCTGATATGGGATCACCACCAATTACTGCCGGTCTTGCACCTGGTAGACGATTTCTTGCGTAAAGAACTCGTTCTGGGGACAGATAACTAAGTAAAGATCTAAATAAATTCATAAGGATCAAGTTATCATAATGCAGCTTATCTTGACAATATCTTAACACACAAATATATATTGAAATTAGATTTCAATTCAAGGACAACTTTAAAGGTCAAAATCTACATGATTTTTCTCAAATATGAAAAGAAATAAAAACCAAAAGTTTCTTAACCAAACAAATCTGTATACCATACATTTCTTCTTGCGATGTACCTAGTATGTGTTTTCTAAACATATTCTAAATAATAAATATATCAATATTTTTTTTTAAGTTTGTAACAGAATTCAATTATCTAGAAAAAATAATATGTAATAATATTTATAAATTAATTAAAGTATCGGTCCAAGCGTAGTTCCTAGCACAAGTCTATATCACTGTGCCTTCAAATGCTTATTGAAAGTAGGTGATAGAAAATAGATTTAAAGTGAAATAGAAGCAAATGTAAAATGCGAGGCTTCTATGGTAATTGCATTCGTGTCGCGGTATAATAACGATATGTGGTATTGTTCGAAGGTATTAAATGAGGAATGAACGTATATAGACGTTTTTGCAGTGCAGTTGAGAAGTCATGACTGTACACGCTAATGTTGTGGGTTCGATGATTCTTTGTACATATTAATAACACAAGACACTCTTCTATTTCTTTATAGAAAGTAAAATATGAATTTGTAAGAATTTTTCACTGTTTGCTATATAAAATTTAAATTATACTAAAAAAAATTAAATAGACTGTCGTAGCACTGCGTACAATGCTTGACTGTAAGCTCGATTGTTGAGAATTTAACTTTCAACAATCGAGCTTATAGTCAAGCATTTCTACTGATATAAATAAATTATTTTCATTTCGCTTCAATTACAAAGTGTGGCGTTAATTTCCGCCACTCATAATATATTGAAAGTTGGGCGGAAATTGAGAGACATTGTGTCATAACAGTAGGTTCGCTTTGTTTTTGTTATTACATTTAAAATATAGCCTGTACTTATTATATTTATATAAGATTACTTCATTGATAAAGTAAAAAGATATTTATTTATTAAAGCATACGTTTCGCCTCATTTTCCGTCCGAGAAAAAATTATATTTAATATTATGAGTTCGAATTCCATTGGGAGATCATAGATTATTAAATTTGTTAACCGTTCCGTTACTCAACAAGCAAAGCCTCAAAAGGAAGAAAGTGGGGGGAAAGGATAGTACGATCCCTGCGGTTCCCTCTACCTACCCTGCCATGGGCGGGATAAACGTTGGAGCTAAAAATACTAGAAAAAATAAAATTATAAACTATACTATATTTGACGCAAAAGTGAGTGGTAAGAGAGGTAAGGGGAGACCTCAGTTAACTTTAATCTAATAAAACACAATATCGAAGGTACTGGAGGAAAGTCATGTAAAAAGCATGACGACTCCCCGGAGAGCATGTATGAAGAGGATAATGACAGTAGACGAGGCGAAAGAGGTATGTAGGGACCACAGCGATTGGCGCTCCTTTCTCTCTGACTACCCCGCTAGGGATAGAGCGTGAAGCTATGTATGTATGTATGTATGTACTATATTCGCTTATAATTGATAAAAATTATTTTATATATCAATTTGTATTAATAAAGTGTTAATGTATGTTATATTATGTTGACAGAAGACAATTAATTATGTAAAAACAATATTTTGTATAAATTAATAGTTATGCTATTAATTAATTAACAGCTATGTGGTTATTATAAATTTAAATTAAAAATTGATAATTGAGATTTAATGAGGTATTTCTATATAAAGGATATAGACAATATTTCTATAGAAACGAAATCTGAGTTCTACTGTTGTTATTTTTAAATAATTAATAAATTTTGTAGTTGTAATTAGTTTGTACTTTAAATCAACATACCTTTGTAATGTAATAAAATATTTATTGCTTAATATGAGAAAATATGTCAGGCTATAAGTAGAAATTTGGCGTGTAAGCTCCTTGGGGAGCGTAAGAAAGCACTAAGTGAAGATTTCCCGAAATCCTAGCATTAACAGAAAATGCGGGAATTTACATTTTATAGTCCAAATGAAATTGGGAGCTAAGGCTTTTTTTGTGACGATGTCCTAAGAACTAAAAATATAAATATAATTTAAACCATACTAAAATAAATTATGTATAATACAGTAAAATCTTTATAAGATATGACGTTGTATAAAATTGATTTTAATTATTTAAATATCTGTTATTCACTTATAAATATACTATTAGATTCTATTAGATTAGAAGCTAGAAATCGTAAAGATAACACTTATAAAATTACATAAATAGTAAATAATAACAATAAATTCTTGCAATACCCTATTATTCAAAAGTTTTTTTTATATTTTTTTCCAATCAAAAATAATAATAATCATAATAAGAGGACCGTCGTGGCGCAGAGGCGCAACGTCTGCCTGTAACGTGACTAAAGCGACGGTTTCTGGGTTCGATCCCCAGTCGGGGAAGATGGATTTTTCTATTTCCATTTTCTTCGCTCTGGCCACTAAGGCAAAGCGCGGCGTTGAGTTCCGCCACTCAACACGCAATACCTCGAAAACGGCGGAAAGCGGGGACGATGTAAGCAGGGACTAAGTAACGGAGTGTCTTAACACTAGGTTCGTATGGTTCCTGCAGTTCCCTCTGCCTACCCTGCCATGTGCGGGATAAAAGCGTGAAGCTAAAAAAAAAAAAAAAAAAAATAATAATAATAATCACTGTTGAAAAAACTAGCTCGATGGTTTCTCATTATTTAGATATATATATATATATATATATATATATATATATATATATATATATATATATATATATATATATATATATATATATATATATATATATATATATATATATATATATATATATATATATATATATATATATATATATATATATATATAATATATATATATATATATATATATATATATATATATATATATATATATATATATATATATATATATATATATATATATATATATATATATATATATATATATATATATATATATATATATATATATATATATATATATATTAACTCCAGCATATAATATGTACACTTTACTTAACAAGTAAAAACAATAGCAATAAAGTTAAAGAGAATATCAATTACGAACTAATTTCTCTAGGAAATTGTGCATCGCCCGGCATATTGATGTTTTACCACGTAGTGCCCTTGTGGCAAATGAATGTTTTATTTTTAGAACTAAATGCAATCTTCTGTATAGCATATTAAATTTTAGTAATTTTATAAAGTAGATGCTAAGACACTTAGCTTTTCACTCGCCACCCGATTTCTGAATCGTGACATGACTTCAGCTGCTAGTTCAAATAAATAATTAAAAGTTGTGTATCGTGCATCACATGTTTACAGCTTTCTTATTATTTTTTTTATGATTTTTAAAGTGTTAATTCACACTGAGTATAGAAAAATTATTGAAGAAAATATATATTTTTTATTACAGTTATAATAACAATGAAATAAGTTTAAGAATTTTAACGCAGCGTGATAAAGAACTCATGGCTTAGTGGTTAGTGCAAACCGTGCAAGCGCTCTAACCAGCGTGTTCGAATCTAGCTGCGTTCAAATTTTTTACATGTTTTTTTTTTTCGGTAACTCTCTAATTTTTATAACGTTATTAAAAAATGTGATAACGTTATTAAAAATGATATTAAAAATATAACTGAGAACTTACGCACTAAGGCATCTGTACTAATTTCATGATGATCAACGAAAAGAAAAACTTCAAACTTAAGATAACCAAAGCTAAATTTATGCTAATTTTCAACGACATCAACTATAAGTTACTAATTATTTTACTTGTATTTTCTTGTGTTTTATATAGTTCCAAATTATTAAGTGTAATTTCATCGTCAAGATGTAAAGGAAATAATCTATGTGTACCTGCATACGTGTGTGTGTGCGCGTGTATGTTTTTGTAATGTGCATGTAAGTGTAATCTTACTGTTGATTTTAAACGTGAAATAAGGACAAAAAATATAAAGGAAAAACTTAAAAATTACTTTTTAAAATAATATTTAATATAATAAAATAAAAATTAATATCTCATAAAGGGAAACGGATCATCCTGTATATGCACTATTTACATGTTATTTCTTTTAAATGCATTATCGCAAAACCGGTTTTACGGGCCGACCGGCCGAGCAGTCCATCATAAGTACCTATTGTATTATTAACATAATTTGAAAATCTATAAACTTCTACCCTCACATATGAGTTATGGAATAAATAAAACAAACTGCAGTTATTGAAAATTTAATGTAGTATATAGTTATAGGTATTATATTTATGTACTAAAAGTTCCGAGTGCGCTCAATGAATGCCGGTGTACGGATAAACGTACACCGTAAGAGAAATTGTATAGTATTATATAAATAAAAATATAAATAAATAAATAAATAAATAAATAAATGTAGGAATAAGTGGGTGCAGGTCTTGTTATATGATGCGAGTTTATTATTAACTTGTTATGATAACATGGAAATATACATATATTTTGAATTTTCTTTGCATCAATATATGATATTAATTTAACTTAATAGCTCCACTTGATTAACAAAAAAGTAATCCATTAAAAATCCTTTGAAAAAGTTATGCTTATAAATGAATACTCTATATTCCGTCACAAAAATTATGTTATGAACTTCTAAAATAGTTTGTAGCTTTTTGATTTTTATCTTTTATTTTAAACTTTTGCTATATGGAAATGTGAAATTCGCTTAAATTTTTGGCTTAAAAAAGGCTTAGCTTATTTTTGTCGTACGTATTCGTTAGAAACGCGATTACTCAATGAGTCGCCTTCGCTATAAGCATTTAACTTAAACGACTTATATCTTAGTTATGTGCATTTTGTTCTAAATAATATGATATTTAAGTTCTTGCAATTTGTGAGAATTTTATATTTTTATGAAATTGTAAGTAATTTGTAAAGGCCGCTTCTACATTCTTAGCATGAGTAATATTTAGTTAAGTTAATAATAATAAAGGCCGTCGTGCCGCAGCGACATGAGATTTTAGATTCGATTTTACTTTAAATTCTTTTTTAGGTTTTTGAGATTAAGAAAATAAGAAACAGGAAATATTATAAAAAGATTTACTTATGCATGAATAAAAAACTTATCTTTAACCCTAGAAAGATAATCATATTGTATTGTACGGAAAAGATACTCATGCGTAAAATTTACGCATGCGTTTTAATTAGTTTTAGGTAGAGACTTATTAGTTTATTTATATTATTCTTGTGATATTATATATTACTATATATATTAGAATAATTAGTAATGCAGATAATTTCTTTATAATAATTTATTCATAAAAAACAATAATTTCAAATTTCCGTTATAAATAAACATATTTTTTTAACATTTACTCTTTCATAAAAAAAAACTATTTTTTACTACAATAACCAGTCTTTTTAACAATCAACAATTAGCATATTTGAACTATATACTAGGAACATACAGTTATATAAAAATCAGTTACAAAAAGCTTTGACACATATGAACATTATGCTCACGACATAGATTTTTTTTACATTTTTTGCAAAACGCATTTGCCTTTCGTATTTTTTTAGAGGGGCAGAAAGAAACTGCAGTAAATACTATTTTTCACCACAGGCTCATAGGTTTGCTCTTCTAATGTACCAGGTTCTTCATCTATCGACATATTGGAGATATTATCTCGCAAATATCTTTTCAAAGTAAGGTTTCTAAACATGTACGCAAAAACGAAGTAGACAGACCTAAATTGAGATTTTTCATAAAGTTTTTTTGACTTAGAGGCTTTTCTCTGTTGCCATTAACATTGTGATGTAGACCAACAATGTCTATTTCTACTTCTAATAATCCTCTGCCGCAAGGCCGGTCCTACGAGAGGCCGATGTGGAGCCTGGTTGTTCAGTACTCCTTTGCTCGTCTAGTAATGCACTTTCACTTGGCGTCGGCTGGTCTTCTTGTACCTCTGTTGTAAAGGCTTCTTCTGTGTCACTCTGCACGTCGTCTTCACTTCACACACTTTGTAGTCCGCTACCTCACTGTCGGTATTCTCACAGGGAAGCTCGTCGTTGTTTTGCATAAGACCAGCCAGGATATGGTCTTCTTCCATGCTTCTACTTCCCATAATTATATATTTTTGTTTGTATATCTTAAAAAAAACAAATAATACAATATAGGATACGATATACAGTCATAATAAGACAGATAATAATAAAACTTCCACACAAGTCAAAATCCTAAAAGTCACGTAAAAGATAATCATGCGTAATTTTGACTCACGCGGTTGTTATATTTCAAAATCGGTGACACTTACCTCGTTGACACGCATGCCACACGGCAGCTTCCAGCCTCGAATGAGATGTCCTAAGATCACGGCTATGGATTCGCGCTATTTCGAAAAAGAGAGTTATATTTCGGAAACGCATGCGTAAATTTTACGCAGACTATCTTTCTAGGGTTAAGGCATGTGTAAACTTAAATTGGAAAGAAAAGATGGAATATGATGTACTATACTTACTTGAAAAGTAAAAATCATTTGGAAGACTCTAGAAAGACGATGTGCGGTGTTTAACACCGCGCTTCGTTCTTCATCCAGCAATATATTTAAGTGAAAATTAGATAAATGATAAATTGATGTTAGGCAGCTTCTAATTAAATTGTTTCAGGATAAAGAGTTTAGTGAAAATATTACTAATTATTTTTTAAGTTAGAAAAATAGAAAAAATATTATTAAAAGAAATTATAAAATCAAAATAATACCTAAAGATGAAACCGCAACGAATAATTCATACAAAATCGTAACGTAAATTTTAAATCTAATCCAAATATCAAAATACTGAGCATTAACCAGTACGTTAGATAACAACTCATTTTCCTTATCACTTACCACTGAAATGTACTGAAATGAACTGAAATTAACTGTAAATAGCTCAAAGGATTAATTTCGCTTTTGCTGATAATATTTGCGGTATATTAGTTATTTATTTACGAATTTTGATCAATCTGAATTATTTATTCATTTTGTATGGGGCCTTAGATGCGCAGTGGTAGAGCTATTTGAAGTCACGACGGTTGTGAGTTCGAAAAGTAGCCACTACTTTAGTCTTTCTAGCTCTGGAAATAAGAATAAGCGTTAAGTTCCGCCATTCAGTAAGCTGCATCGAACAGAAGAAATCATGTAACAATATACCGAAAAATTTTATTTTTTAAGTCTCTACTGCTACATGCGAGATAAAGCGTGTAGTTATAATATTATAAAAATGTTGTAATTTTAATATATAATTGGTTTGGGTTATTGAACCTGAGTTTTCTTTCGAAAAAGTTTGATTTTACTTTTCAAATAGTTTCACAACTTAGGAATTTCTTACATTAGTCAATAGTGAAATTGTACATATAGAACCATTAAAACTTCTAAACTTCTGGCTCTGATTAATTACTCTAAGTTTATATCTACAGTTTGATTCATTCAACAAGCTGACGGCACAGTGGTATGAATAGGTTAGACTTTTTGTAGGTGGTAACAAATTAACGTATACTTGAAGAAAAAATCAACAGAAGCAAAAGAACAAGTTTTAGAAGAACGAAAGGGATGTATGAAGAGGTTAATGAAAGTGGATGAGGTGAAAGAAAGTCTGCGGGCACCGTAGATTTTGGTGTTTCGTTCTGTCAGGCTGGGGTAGGGATGGAGATATTAATAATATTAATAATATTAAAAAATATGTCCAGTAATTACCTCTTAATTGATATTAATAGTACAAATGATGTGTTTATAATAGTAAAGTTAAAATATATTACGTACATGAATTTATTATGAAAATTATAACATTAGATAAAGCAAGAAAGACAGCGAAAAAAATTGTGAAGATAACTCGTTTCTAACATATTGCCTGAATCCTGTGATACATAATGTTGCGTATCCCTTCTTTTTAATACAAATTTATAAATCTTGGCTAATTGTGTCACATTCATAATTAGTTGAATAATGGATTTAAGTCGAAATAACTCAAAAAATTTGATAAAGTAAAAAAAACATAAATTTTAGCTTCACTCTTATCTCGCGTTTGAACACTCACGTATAAACATACCTTTTGACAGCCTTTAGAAAACTTCTATGAATTCTTTTTTTATGAATTCTATATATTATTTTGTTTTGTAGTGTAGCTAAATTTAACGTCGCATTTTGTCTTACGTAGTTATAATCAAACCCACACGCTTCATGTTTACTTTTTTTGCAGTCGATGAAAGAAATAAATGTAAATTAAGTATCACTAACCTTTTGGTTTCAATTCATAAGTGTCTTCATCCATATTAATATTGTTATTAATATTATTAAACTTTTAATATAATGTTCATAAGCAATTATATTTAAATTTAAGCCTCGAATACTAGGTGCAAACTGCCTTCTCAGGCTCCAATTACGAACTAAACCGATGACTTAACTTTAGCGATTTTTAGAAGTTTTGGTTAAGTTATAGGCGGAAGCGGTTCTAGATAAATTATATTTATATTCAAAGGACGTTTAATTACAAGTTCAAATATCTTTGGTAATAAAATCTTGATTTAAATAAAAAAGAAAGTTTATTTGTAATTAACGAGGCATAGTGCGTAAGTAGCGGATCTTAACACCGCTCTTTGTCTTGTCACCAAAGTGAGATAATTAAAAAGTGTATATCATTTTTCCAGAGTGGAAATCAAACTAATAAATATATGAAAAATTTTGGATAATATTGTGATCATTTATTGTTAAAAATTAGGTCACTTTATCCGCGCTAAATTGTATTTTTATTTCGGTCACTTCTTCGGCTTTATTATCTTATGTTTTTCAAGGTTCACTAGGAGTTGGTCAAGCGGAACCTGAATCCTAGCTTACTATAAGAAACTGATGACAAGGGTCTAAAAGAAACCTTTTTATTTTGTTACCTGTTCTTTACTGAAATTTAGGCTTTTTGCTTAAATAAATAACAAAAAAATTTGCTACAACATTAACATAATTGTTTAATCAATCTAAGTAAATAGAAAGACAAATAGTTTGATTGACTTATCACATTATATGTATGAAGTTACTTATTTGGTTTACTTATTAAATAAAATTAACCGCATATACCTTATTGAAATACTCTTTTGTCTATTTCTTGTCTAATTTTGAAGACATTTTATATTAATAATTTGTTAGAAAATTAATTACTTGGGTACAGCTGCGAACCATAATTGTGAGTAAAAATTTTCAATACTAATTATTATGCTTAAGGACGTAGCTTTAGTGGCCTTAGTTACTTGATAAACGTCTGAATAAACGTAATAGTAATCCGATCTTTACTGGGAGGGTTATTTTAGAAAAACTTGTTAGAAAATTGTAAGGAATGCAGGAAATGGATACTCTCTTATCTTCAAGCTTCATGCTCACCCCTCTTTATGGAGAAAAAGCAACCAAATAAATAATGACAAACATTCTAGGTAAAAAAAATAGTAATGTGCTATTAATTAAAATATATTACTCAAATTTCATAATTCAAGATCAAATTCGTAAACAAAAAGACAAAAATATATAAATATAGTATTATTATTATTTTTATAACAATACAAACACAGAAAACAATTTTTGAACGTCTTATAGTATGAAGGCTTACAATTTTATTGTGCTCATGTTTGATCTGATTCATCCTATACAGGGGCTGATTTAAATAAAATATTGTACGTCTTAAAATTTTTCGGAATTTTAGTTTTAGCGACCTGGCTTTTAATTACTTTTGTGGTCGTTATGATATATAATTTTAACGATTTTACACTTTATTTAAGGTATTAAAATAAAATTTATAAGTTAAAAATATATACTTAAATGTCTTCTCACTTGAAAAAGGAATAAATTAGAAAACATATTCTCTTTATACTAAATATTCCGTGTACAGGGCAAAATTAAACACTTAAATGAACATAATTCGAAAAGTCTCATATTAAATCACTACCATATATGACCCAAAAAATACATGAAAATTGCGTAATAATAAAAAAGCAACCCATGATCCTTATCCACAATCGTTCCAGCTATCGGTAAAAAATAAAATAACGTACAATTGTTGTTTATGAATCGCTCTAAGCGCGTTATAGCTTTGTGTTTACGACGTGCGAATTCAATTGCCCTGTAAAAATGATAGAAGAGTTAAAATAGTAGATTTGTGTATGATATGTATGTATGTGTATTTTATTAATATTTTATTCGAACATTGCATATATTTATATCAATTATTGAATTTACGAACTTCAATGCAGCAAGATTTGATATAGCGCCTCGAGGAAATCGTCGAAATGCTTGGAAGAAATCATGAAGGTTATTTTTAACAATTATTTATTAATTATTATTTATTATAAGAAATTAGTATACTCATCTTACTTTAATTATTTTGCTTATAAATTAAACTCTTTTACCGGATTAATCACGTCTATTTTGCTTATATATTTCTAACAATTAGTCTATGCGACGAGAAATCAGCAAAGTGTTCAAAACGAAAAGTTTACAATAAAAGTAAAAAAAAAACACTTAATAAAAACAGTACAAATTTTACTTAAAAAAATTTAAATATGTAAAAATCCTAAAACATCTTTCAAAATCGTTATTTCTTTGTACCATACCCCAAAGATATTACGCTCTCTATCAAACTAATCGACGTGATAAGCAACGTGTAACGTGTTCGTTTTGTTTCAATTCTCCTTTGAAATTGCATGTGCAGTTGTATCTACGTTTATATATGTACAAAATATACTTACAAGTTTTTCATAACGTACCTAAGTATCTGATCTACATATAGAAATCTTTATTTCCTCAGATAATTACTGTAGCGGAAATAAAAAATGGAATTTATCTTTTATTGTATGAAAATGTATTTAAGGCGCCACACATATTTAATATCTAACGATAATATATCTTACTAATTTCTCTAGTTAGACTGGTAAAATTCCTAGGTAAAAAAATATATGCATAACGATGAATATTTACGGGACAATTTATTGCTTCCAACCATTGTGGTATAGGGGTGCAGCGTCTGCCTGTAAGCACGGTGATTTGTGAGTTCAATTCCCACTCGGGGGGAAAGATTATTTCATTAAATTTTCTTCGCTGGCAAATGGGCAAGTGTGGCGCCAAGTTCCGCCACTTAACAGGCAATGCCTCGAAAGGCGGAAAACAGGAAACGAAATATCTTAACAGTAGGTTCTTACGGTTCCTGCGGTGCCTCTGCTTACCCTGCTATGAGCGGGATAAAGCGTGAAGACAAAAAAGAAAGTATATATATGTATATATACACTTCTTCCCTCTACTTCACGCTCTTTCCTGCAGAGCGTGCAAATTGAATCCAGTCTGCCTGTCTGCAGTTTTTTACAACACTTTGTGCCTTTCTTGTTATACAGTAATAATAGTTAAAAAATATATATTTAATTTAATTTAGAGATATTCAACCCCAAAACCGACCAAATCAGATACAATCCCTATATTAATATGACCCAGCTACTCACATAACATAGAATTATACTTAGGTGGTTCACGTTTCACGAATGACCGCCAGCTTTGTTACCAAAGCCACTAAGATATTACATACATTTATTATAAAGTTACGAACGAATAAATAATATTTTTTCACTCTGGTAATATAAAGTATACTCAAAGTAAGTGTTGAAATAAAATTTAATTTGATAATAATATTTTTGTGCAAAACCGACAGATTAAATAAATGTGATGAAGACGTTAAAACGATCTTAATAGATAGAAGTTTATTGAATCTATATAACAATACCGATCATAACACTATGAAATATATTTATAATACAAAATAAATGTATAAATATTTGTATAGTTGAAACGTGTGTATTCGCAGATTTAAAACTGTTAACATTTTACGGTTAAACCTGAAGGTTTTGGGTTCGACTCCGACTCGGGGAAAAAGGAGTTTAGTTTTTCTCGCTCTGATAACTAAACTACTACTGCTCAATGTCTTGGAAAATTGGACAGAAAACGGGATAGTAGCATCTTAATACTAGATTTTTGTTAACCCTGCTATATGCAGAGTACAAGAATTAAAATAATATGCAATACTTACCATCAGACATTTTTTCAAGATCAGGCGAAAGCAAAAGGAATCTCTTATCAATCTCTCCGTTTTTCTCCGATTCCCTTTTCACTGATATCATTGCTTCATAATTCATACTGTTCTTAGAAATCGGCGTTTTGTTGTACACAAGAAATTTAGTTAGCTGATCCATTTTAAGCTTAATGGTTTATTTACAGCGAATTCCAGCGAATGATGAGAGATGGAAAATTTACTCAATTTCGACTGATATAGTCTGAGCCAAATGTGTGAACTATAGATGATTTTACAGATCAATACCCATTTACTACTGTTTCGTGCAAATACTTTGTGTCAGTCGATTTGGTAAATTTAAACAAACGCTATAAAGATAAAACAACGTGCAGGTGCGAGGTGTGGTAATGGTTGAATAATTCTGTGTACGCCAACCCGATGTGGCACAAAATGCTTATGCAAATTACCATTTACGTTATACGTACGCTCATAGTGTAGCTACCTTGTTTAGATATTCACTTAGAAATTGGTTTTTGGTGTAAAAATTGGTTATTTTTATATGCGGTCAGTGTTTTTTTTTTTGTTGAAACGAAGATTCTTAATTTGTTTGCGCTATCTAAGTACACAAAAATTGAATTTGTTATATAAATATTTGATATTGTATTTCGAGTTATTTTTTCTTATCTCGTAAGTGGTCAGCAGAAATTTTTGTCAAAACAAAGATAATGAACAAAGTAGGTAACATATAAATGTTACCTATAAAGGTAACATATTATTTAAATATATGTTATTATTTCAATATCGAAGCATCTGAATAAATAATTTTAGTGTAGTAATATATTACAAAAATTATACAACTATTATCAGTAGCAGATATATGGTTAATAACTCAATAAACTCTATTAGCCTAGAAGTTATATCAATTTACTAACATTTTATAGCCCAATCTGAAACAATGTCGTGTCTCACACAAACATAAACGCTACATACCTCTTTAGCCTCCTCTACTGTCATTAGCCTCTTCAAACAAAATAATAATTTATATTTATTATTATATACATATATTTACAAGTACATATCTATTGATATAAATACACTCAGCAGTAATAATCTTGACGGCATAATAAATGACTCCGTTCTGTTTCCTGAAAGTAAATCCAAGCCGTAGCCAAAACGAATACAATCCCAAGCAATCTTACGGAATATACTGTTGATGTAAGTTATTTATTTGGTCATGGGATAATACAGGGATATGCCATAATCGCATCTATTTAGACCCTTCGTGGCTACAAGGAAAAATTCTACCGAGTGATGTCCAATTTTAGACGCAATTTCTTATCTTTCTTCCCATTTTTACGTATAAATTAGCGCTATTTGTTTGGCTTGTATTTTTTGAAATAAGGTTTTAGGTTTGTTCACAATTGATATGCAAATTGTTTCGTGATATTATTTTAATATAGTTTCTTGTATAAAATTTGGTTTTAATATTGAATCGCCATCGTGGCGCTGTGGAATAGCATCTGATTGATTGTAGAATCCTGAATGAATTAAGCTCTAACTTAATAAGTATCCATGAGAAGTCTTAATTCAGAAGTAAACTGAATAAATGAGGACTTTAATTCCACCATATCAATTCACAATGTCTTTAAATTCTTTGGGTAGTATTTAGCGGAGCATTAGAAAAACAATATTTCTAAAGTTTTAGTTGTTTGTTTAAATTACCAAATACAGGAGAAAGTGTTAACTTATCCCTGAGTTCTCTCTAAATTACACTACGTAAAATTCAAGGAAAAAATAACTCATGATTATAAAAGTAGATGATTAAAAAATAAATTATATAAAATTTACCTACATACACATTTATACACTTGCACGTACAATTCACATTCCAACTTTACACTTTGTCAGCAAACATACCACTGGCAGCTTATCGCGCACTTTGACAGTGACGTTTATGTACAACACTCGGTACACTTTGATATTTGAGGCGTAAATAAAATCTAGAAATAGCGGTTTTTATTTGCCATTTAAGTTTAGTTATAGTACAGTGATTTACGATTCCCGTTTGTAGTATTTGAAATATATAGTATTGGTGTAATCGAACAATGAAGAGTATTATCAGTAGATCCGTATACGAGTATTTAATAAGATGATTAAAGCTGTTAAGGTTTAAACTGACAGGGATGCCTTATTATTAATTTAAAGAAGTTTATAAAAAAGAATAAAAATTTTAAAAGTTGAAGACTGTCGTCTGTAAACACGACGGTTTGTGGGTTCGATTCCCACTCGGGGAAGGTGGACTTTTTTATTTCCATTTTCTTCGCTCTGGAAACTAGGCAAAAACACAGCGTTGAGTTCCGCCACTCAACAAGCAATTCCTCAAAAAAGGCGAAAAGTGAGGACGGAGAAAGCTGGTACTAAGTAACAGAGTGTCTTAAAACTTCAACTTAAGATTAAACTCCTTCATACGGTTCCTACAGTTCCCTCTGCCAACCCTGCAATATGCGGGATAAAGCGTGAAGCTAAAAAAAAAGCAATTAATATATTGTTAATCTTTATCGTTATCTTTGTAAGAGAATTAATATTTTCTGAGATATAGACATTCAAAGAAACAAACCCTTCACTTCATAATATCGGTACAGATAATAAATTTGTCCTATAAACATTCTATAACATTCGATTATACCTAGCTTACTTGTAATTTTATTTGTATTGGTAAGAAATCCCACAGGTCAACACGCTATTAGTCATGTCTGAGAATAACTATCGAGACATGTTCGTAGATTGATCTTATAATGATGTTTTAAGGACTATATATGGATCGATTCCAGCTCAAAGTCATCATATTATTTCTCTATATTAATTATTTGATTATTTTGTCAGTGCACATGTGACGGCACGCAGTTACGGTACTATCGTTAAAAACTACATCCCCTTGTGGAGAGCGGAGTGTTATACTACAATTTTTATGCATACAATCGAAAACAAAATAAATAATGTAAACTAGGGGAATACGTAATAATATTTGTGTCACGAGATAAGACGTGGAATTCCACTATTAAGTGTGGAACGCAGTGCCTTAACACTAAGTGTCCTCTAGCTAGTGAAAAGCTAAAGAAATATAATTAGATCACAATAAATTTATGTATAAGTTATTTAGTACAAATATAAGCGTAAATATGTACAAATATAATAAAATAGAACTCACTAGTTAAGTGTTAAATACAAAGTCATATACTTAGAGTACCTGAACGACTAATTCCAGCCCAACAGCTAGATTGCTTGTATATAACTATAGTCGTTCTATACTAGTACAATTATAAATAAAAAGATTTAAAAATATTTTTTTGTGGTTCAGTAAAGAGTAAAACGATTCGATTGAATAAATTTTAATTTTAGTTATATGTATAGTTAATAGACTTAAATGCTGATGTGTATATGTTTTAAAACATAAAAAACTTAAGAAACTTATATGAAGAGAATAGAAGAAACTGCTTCTACTTCAAACGCTTTCCGTGAATTCACTACATGGGCCTAGACCACTGTTTTGTAGTAAGAGGAGCTTAGAGTAACGCTTGGTACTCGCGACCCAAGTGAAGGTGGTAGGTTAAATACAAATATCAAATAATCAAGTTGCATTACACAGATTTCAAATCTAGAATGATTTGTAATTGGTTCACACCGCAAAGTGGCCAGTTTCTATTAAGTCTACTATACGTTATTATAAGAGGACCCTTCTTATTTTTATGATTTTTAAAGTGTTAATCCACACTGAGGATAGAAAAAATACTTAAAGAAAACATATAAAAAAATGTGTTTAAAACACTTTAAAAATCATAAAAATATTTAATATAAATAGCATTCTCTTTCGCCAAACGATTGTTCTTTGTAATGGTCTTTGGGTAGCGGAAATTTGTAAAAATCTCCCTACAGAGATGCTAACAACGATATAAGTTGTATAAAAGCATATATGAATTTCAACGCGGCGTGATGTAGTGTAGGCTCAGTGGTGAGAGCGCCTGCACGGTTCGCAGGAGGGCGCGGGTTCGAGTCCCGCTGCGTTCAAATTTTTATATGTTTTCTTTAAGTATTTTTAGGACCCTTCTTATAAGTTATCACCTCAAATTGTAAGCGAAAAAAGTTATTGTGACACGTTACCAGATAGAGAAAGTTAAAATAATTCATTCTTTCAAGTGTGGCACACATATTCACAGAGAAGAAATTGCTTATCCATGGAATGGATTCACCGTGTGGATTCCGGGCCGATCGCGTTGTATTAAAAGGAACTCTGAGTAGCGCTAGAGACTTGTGCCCTAAGTGTAAGCTTAAAAGGGTAACTTTAAAATACATTTACGCTGACTTTAAATCTAATTAAAATAATGTCCTAGGCCCTCCACAACCCACCCAAATGAAATGATTCGACTAATGCCGCCTTCAAAGTACGTTCTAGAAATGTATTAATAATAGTTCTAGGCAGGTCGAGATCTTTTAGCGAACTGTAGAGAGATTTCGCTGTTATACCTCTCGATTCTACTTCAACCGCACATAAATTTATTCTAAACCTAAACCTGATCAGTTCGTTATATTCATTGAAAACACATTTAAAAGCAATTTCTAAATGTTGCAATTAGTTTTAAAAATTACAAAATAATATTCATAAATTTTTCACAGTAACACTTCGGCAAATACTAAGTGTAGTGACAAGTAGACTCCACGAGTATCGTAAATATATAGCTTTAATGATGTACCAAAAATAATTAATATAGCATTTTATAGTTATGAATATATTTTGGTTGAATTTACATATATATATATATATATATATATATATATATATATATATATATATATATATATATATATATATATATATATATATATATATATATATATATATATATATATATATATATATATATATATATATATATATATATATATATATATATATATATATATATATATATATATATATATATATATGTGTGTATATATATATATCCATATATATATTTCATCTTTATTTTATCCGCGGATTATATTTCGCGCAATTTTTTTTAAGTATCTAATAAAAGTAAACAAATTCTCTTGCTTGCTTTTTATGTTGGCATTAAATTGATTTTATTTATTTAATTTACTTTCTATAATTATAACTAATTGAGATTTTTTTTTGGTTTACGCTTGGGGTAGTCTCAGAACCCAGAGCACGATATCCTGCGTTTCTATATGCCTCTTTCACCATTTGCACTGTCATTAATATCTTCGTACTTGCCCTGTGAGGGGTCTCACGATTTTTACGTGATATTCTCCATTATCTTTAATACTGGTTCTTCAAAGTTTAATTTATATCTCCCTCTTTTCTTTCTAAAGGCTTAAGACGTGATAACTTAAGTAATACAATATTTTCAAAATTACTATAATTAATATATATACAAGTACAACTTGCGATTTAACGAAATTTGTAGGCCAATGTTACCTAATTGCCAATATATCGTGGTTTCATTGAAAATTATGAGCTTATAATATAAATTCAATTTGCTACTAAATATGGCAGGAAACAGTTTGTGTCAAACACAGTTCAATTAATCATCTCATTTAAAATTTGAATTTTGTATTGTATGAAAATTTATTATATTTGCACGTGCCAGTGTAAATAGTGGCATGATTCGGTGGAAATGGACATTTCAGTTTTGTTTGTCGATTTTAGATTTTAATGAAATTTTTATGATTTTTAGGATTTCAGATTTTGATTTGTCTCTGGCCCGATATATATATATATATATATATATATATATATATATATATATATATATATATATATATATATATATATATATATATATATATATATATATATATATATATATATATATATATATATATATATATATATATATATATATATATATATATATATATATATATATATATATATATATATATATATATATATATATATATATATATATATATTCTTTGTAATACGAGGAGTAATAATGTTTACTTTGTTTAGTCTAACAAAAAAATGGCCCCTACGCATTTAAAAAACAATTATTAAAAAAAATATTGATAACCATTGAGGCGCAGAGGCAGAAATCTGTGGGTTCGATTTCCGCTGAAAAATATAAAATTTTTTATTTCAATTTTCGCAGCGTTGAGTTGCGCTACTCAACACACAATCTCCGCAAAGTCGGAAAGCGGAAAACGGAGTGCAGATTTCTACGACTCCTGCTGTTCCCTCTGCCTTCCCTGCAATGCGTGGGATAAAGCGTAGAGCTAAAAACAAAGAATATGTCTGCACGAAGTAAACTCTATAACTACAAATCTATAAACCGTTTTTGTATAGTCATATTCATAGAACGCTAAGGTTCAAGAAAACAAACCTAAAACATATTTGTGAAGTAAGTTAACTGATATGGTGCTACCATAAATTATACGTAAGCAAAGTTACAGGCGATGATTTGTATTGTATTTTATTTCAAAACTTATTTTATGAGAGTTAATCGTTTTATTACGAGCGCTGCTTTATAACCGTTAAAGTCTTATAAAAATCATTGTACATATATAAAGGTTGATTATCTTTTAAAAATAAACATGTGAGAAAGAGACTGATATAAGCTTTAACAAAAAATTGAATTAACAACTTTTAAAATTTTCTTTTATATATTTACAATAAAAACTACACATACTTACCTCGATCTTTTATAACTAGACTTGAGTTTTCATTGAAATATGATTGCAATTTGGATTCTACAGAATTTTGTACCACATTGAGTTTCAGATTTTTCCAACTATTCCTTCTATTCATGGTAATGACGTATACTCGTACATGTATAACTACAGATGTAGTGGAAAGCGATGATTTAACTACTGTCGCCTACAATATCTAAGTGTGCACTGTCTGGCTGTCAGCTAGAAGTGGTTTTGCCACGTTTTACATGAGGTGTTAAAATTTCGACTTTTCGTTTGGATATACATTGGGGTGTTGGTCTTGATACTTTACAGTTTCAGCTACCGACTAGTGTGTAATCTGCTGTTTAGACTTTTAAATATAATTAAAATCTACACAATGCTTTTACAAATACCATATTTGTTTTATATCAAAATATTACATTAATTTTGTTAAACTCTAATCTGTATCATAATTCGATCTTTTGATTTGATCATTTTGGATTACATACTAAAAAATTAAAAATAATTTAATACTTTCAATTCTCTTAATTTCGTCCAAGCTGATTTATTAGAAATTGAAAGGATTCTACTTAGCCTAAACTAACCATACCACAGAAACGGTTGTATTCGTTCATTAATAGCATATAATCTTGTTATAATATTGAACATTATATTATCAAAACTAATCAAACGCTGTACTATATTTGAGTGTCGTACAAGGGTTTTATAGTCACTTCAAGGTTAAGCTGTTTCCATTATAAACCGAATCGACTTCTAGAGCTCTAGTCATTAGTGCCTAATAATGAAGGAATGACTATCAAATTTTCATTACATTTCGGTACAAAGTAGGTTGTTTGAAGGCGAATAATTTACGCTTTTTAGGGAACCGCGGGAATGTCGGGGACCTACTATGAAGACCCTCAGTTGAGAAGAGGAACTCAACGCCGCACTTTTCTTTTATCTTATATTATCTTGTCCTTTTGCAATCGATTATAAAACCAAAAAAAAGAGAACAAATTAAAGAGGGAACTTACTATATGTTGAATGTGAAGGCTCCCACAAAATATCATGCTATAGACTTGAATTAAATTACTTACACAAAAGTTACTTATATACATAATAAAGAAAGAAAAACAAAAAACTGATTACCTTTATTGAGTACGAAATTGCAAATTTCTCACTATCATTCATGAGCTTAATTAGAATTCAAAAATGTGAACATGATTGATAACGCTTCGCTTCAGTGAACGTTCAATATGACCTTAGTTTACCTTAAAATAGGTTAGATACCTTTTTTTACCTTAATAACTTAGTGACTGTGATAGATGGCTATAGATTGTTCAGAAGAGCTCGTAGGTTCGATTTTCTAGTTGAGTAGAAAATAAGTTTAAAAATGGAGAGAATATAGATACGCCTCAAGACGCTGAGTCTTTTAAACAGTGGAGAGAACGGTAAGATTTAATCAGAATAAATGAAACCAGTAAGTTAAGATCCAGTCATGGCATTGAAAAGCACGCCATTTTAAGAAAGACATTGTTTTACCTTCAAAAACAATGTATCGATACTGGAAGACGATCCCTTCTAGAAATAAAGTGTAAAGGTACGGAATGGTCAATGTCTTGTAAATAGTGTTAGCGCTGAAAAGACAAATATATGTATAAGAACATTTGCTTTCGTAAATAAATAAAATAACTTATTAATCTGAAAACTTGTATACAAAATAATTTAGTTAATTTTTAAAATTTCACATAAACACCTTTCATAGACTCATCTAAGAGAACCTATTTTAAAAAAAAATCAACCGCACTGTCCAAATTTTAAAACATTGCAAGCTTTGCAGCAGAATTAATATATCGCACATAATAAACCCTAATTAAATTGACCTGACTGCCCAATTTGTATTCTCTAATAAAAAACAATTTACAAGTAATAAAAAACAGGTATTAGTAACACTGTTAAAGACGTAATTTTTCAACATTACTAATAAAGTCGGTTCGTACGTGAGAGAAATCTGTAGCGCTGTACAAATGTTTCGTTTCAATCAACGTCACGGGTGTCACCTATATTTATTATCAGCTTACCTACGTAAAGTAGATGACAAACAGACACACATATATATATATATATATATATATATATATATATATATATATATATATATATATATATATATATATATATATATATATATATATATATATATATATATATATATATATATATATATATATATATATATATATATATATATATATATATATATATATATATATATATATATATATATATATATATATATATATTTAGGCTTACCAAGAACTGTTACACAGTTTAAAAAAGAATTGGATATTCCTTTAGGAGTTAATATTTCTTCATCATCAGTCCGTCAAGGTGATAAATTTGTTAATCCAATGGTTCCAATAAATAAATAAATAAAATTATGTTTATTTCAAAGTGATTCTATTTTCAATCTCTGTAGTATCTTTACTTTATGCATTCCACAACTCAACATTCAACAATACCATAAAACAAGATTATCTGGAAATAAATTTAAATTTGAACGTAGAGGAAAAAAAATGTTTTTTTTTTTTTAAATATAGCTTTTTTATAAAATTTTTATAGATCATTATAATTTATATATATTTTTATTTTTTTACCGTTAGTGTGACGAATACTTTAAAAATCGTAAAAATTTCTGGTTTCTCTACTATATAAAGGAAATCAAGCATAGCTAATAAAAAAGTATAGCTAATAAGAAAAAGCAGAGACGGAGAAAGCAGGGACTAAGCAACGGAGTGTCTTAACACTAGGTTCTTATGGTCCCTGCAGTTCCCTCTGCCTACCCTGCCATGTGCGGGATGAACCGTGAGGCTAAAAAAAAAATTGTTTCTTCAGTTTCATAGTAAAGAATGTGAATTTTTTTTCAAGTAAAAAGGAATAAATTGTTATTATTTTCCAACAATTCTGATATATTATATAGAGTGACAAAATAAAACGCACAACAATATATTTTTGTATTTTTTTTTGTACATTTTCTAACGATGAATCATTGAGCAATCTATATTTATACCAGCTATTGAGCTCTTATCCTACATTGAAGCCAGAGTTGATGGCAAACGATACGTTGATGAAAGCGCTACTTTTATGAAACACTCTGCATATCCGGTTGATAAATAAGAACCAATCTATTCGATTTTTGTACACACTATACGGCATTATAAGAAATTTTTGTGCAAATTTAATTAAAATCTTTGTAAAATTATTTTAGTTTTTTTTTTAAATGTATAAAACACAAATTTAATGATGGAAAGAAAAAAGGTTATATAGAAATATTTATTTTATTTTTATAATTGTATTATCTAGTACTTATTTTTCTTATTACGCTTACCTTTACTTTTTCTTCACATGGCTGAGTAGGTAGAAGAAATTTAGCGTTAAGGTCTGTGTAACTATGAGCAAAGTGGTTTAAAAAATAGACAAATTAGTAAAATTTAGCTATGTATATTGCCAAAAAATACTAAAAATAACTAAAGTCGATAATACATATCAATTAGAATATTATCATTACACCAGCTGTTCAACTGACTGCTTATATGCCTGCTTTTCCCAAAGATCTCAATGACAATGTGTCCCGCACTATCTCAACAGTGGCTTTCAAATCGTCAATCTACATATTAGGAGACCTCAACGGCGATTACAGTATATTATACCTTTAATTTTATACAGCCTTCTACAATCATTTTTAGTATAAAAAAGTAAACAGTCGTAACTAAGACAAAGCTATATTTTCTTCTCTATACTCTTATGTCAGCTTTATGATATAAACTTTGAACTTTTTTAAATTAGTTTCTTGTATTCACAGCGTAAAGCCTCGCCTCGCCTCGCCTTTACGACCCATAAACACTACAAAATTGCATATTTTGATTCACTGCATGTAAATATTAAACATTTGCTCAAAGTATTGCTTACTTTTAGGTGTTATGAAGTTGTTGCACTTTTTATAGGTTAATTTATACATGTGTCATGTAAATATTAATGAGATTATTAAAGAAACAATTTTCAAATAGATAGTCAAATACTACATTTCCAGAAACTAGGCTCTTTACATCGTCTACTGCTATTGACCTGTTATCATATTAAAAGGCCAATAATAGCTCTCTGAGAGGCGCACGAAATCATTCTTGTAAATATTTTTGTTTATTTAAGGATCGAAATTTTAGCTACATAAAACTAAAAAAACTATGCTACCTCTATGCTACCTCTGCAATACGAGAATCATATAACATATATATATATATATATATATATATATATATATATATATATATATATATATATATATATATATATATATATATATATATATATATATATATATATATATATATATATATATATATATATATATATATATTATATATATATATATATATATATATATATATATATATATATATATATATATATATATATATATATATATATATATATATATATATATATATATATATATATATATATATATATATTATATATTATATATATATATATATATATATATATATATATATATATATATATATATATATATATATATATATATATATATATATATATATATATATATATATATATATATATATATATATATATATATATATATATATATATATATATATATATATATATATATATATATATATATATATATATATATATGTATATATATATATATATATAACATTACTGTTTCCTTCTTAAGACAATATTAAAAAAAGTAAGAAATCAGGACTATATTCTTTCATTTATATATTTTTTTTATAAAGAAGAACTTAGGGTCAATGTAATCCGAGCTTAAACAAATCATTTTCAAATTAGAAATTCAAATGCAATTCGCAAAGAAAACTCATAACATCTACAGTAGTAACTAAGACATATGGTTATCCCTAGAGTATAACCGGGAAATTGCTTCACTCTAACTACAATACTTAACTATAATAGTTACGTGTTAAATAATAAGTTGTTTATTGTATATGTATATGTGTATGTACTTACATAGACCCTAAGTAGTGTTTCGTGGATGTAATGAACTTAAGGATATTCCTGTAGGTAATGTATTAGTTGATTCCAAGAATGAGCATATGAAGACAATCAATTCAAGAAAAGAGCGTATTCCCATCTAAAAGGCCGGCAACGCATTTTGTAGCTCCTCTGGTGTTGCAAATGTCCATGGGCGGCAGTATTCACTTACCATCAGGTGATCTGTCAGCTCGTTTGCCACCTATAATATAAAAAAAAAAAAATCGTGGCATCTTGCCTGTAAACGCGATGGTTTGTGGATTCAATTTTTATTGGGAGATAATGAATTATTTTCATTTTTTTACCTCTTGTAACAAAATAAAGCATGGCGTTCACACAACACGCATTATCTTATGATCTAAAGCTTCTGAAAGCTTATGAAAAAATTTGAAAAAAAGCAGGAAACTTAATAATAAAGGTACGGTCTGGGAACTTTAATTTGAAACTATAACAAATAATAGCACTTCAAAGTCAACCCAATAACTTAAGTCAAAGTAAGTCATTTTAAAAATTTAATGTTTATTGAATTATTTAAGACACATACAAGCTTACATTGTTTTATTATAAATTATTTTCTTTAGGACAGATCTAATGTCCATATAATAATATAAATGTAATGTTGAATCAGTAATTTCAAATTTACTTCAAAAAAATATGAAATAAAAAAAGTTGACCCAAAAATTGCGGGCAATCAATATACTATATAATAAATGAAAACCAATATTAATAAGCAATAAATTCTACCAAAGATTCAGGTTAAGCTTACAAAAGTGATCGAGATGATTCTCAGAGTGCTTCATGAAAAGGCAATTTTCGCTAAGTGTTTACTTTTCATTTTGTATTCTGTTGAAAATATCTTATTTGAGTATTCGAGATTCGAGCGTTTATTGCTTGATTATTGTATTCATTATATATATATATATATATATATATATATATATATATATATATATATATATATATATATATATATATATATATATATATATATATATATATATATATATATATATATATATATATATATATATATATATATATATATATATATATATATATATATATATATATATACATATATATATACATATATATATATATATACATATATATATATATATATATATATATATATATATATATATATATATATATATATATATATATATATATATATATATATATATATATATATATATATATATATATATATATATATATATATATATATATATATATATATATATATATATATATATATATATATATATATAACTCTAAAAGTACACTTAGTGTAACGACTTATAATGTATGAATATTGAACAAAGTTTTATATATTTGTGTAATATTTTAGTTCGCTTGGAGTAATTTTGATATGTTTTTGTTTTACCATTGTTTTGTTGCTTTAAAGCTTTAATCCGCAAACAGTAGGCAGAGATGACATGCATTTTCCAGATATTGAATGTTGGGCGGAATTCAACGCCGAGCTTTTTTGTTACAATAGATAAGAAAAAGGATATATTTTTAAGTTAAATTAACCTGAATTATATTAAGACAGTCTATGTAACTTAAATATAATTTAATAACTTATAATTATTTTATTTTAATTTTAATTACATTTTTAAACCCATAATTTTATGACTTAGTTATTTAAAAAAAAAAGTTAAAATAAACATGTAAAAAAACTTTCTTTTGTGTTTTTTCTTTGAGTATTCTTTCCATCCTTAAGATTACTTACACTTTACACTTTAAAATTGAATTCATTAATTAATTTCAATTCAAGTACTACTACTATACACAATAGAAAATACAATGTTAACATATGTTTTATTTTATAAAAGTGCCCTCCTTATCCAATGACAATTACAGGCACAAAAATAAAAGGGACTGTCATACACAATACTCTCCTTATTTTACCAAAGTCTGAAAGACTCAGAAGAAATAGAAAAAACTTATACAAAATGAACCCAATACAAATGTTCGTGTGAACATTAATTCGTTATATAGCACACATGGATGTACTAAACCCTTAATATTACTCTCAAGATGCCTACAAATTCGACACCTTCACTGGTATAAAATATTTCATCCCCACTTTATGTCTCACAGGCCTTTGTTGAATTATTTCTCTTTTGTTTCATAGAATTTGTACTGAGAATGCTTGTATATATTTTTAGTACATTGTAACCCAGTCTTGTATATACTTACTATATGTAAACATACATGCTTGTGTACATATAGTACTTCTCTATTTAAAAAAAAGAATTACAAATTTTATATTGTAAAATAAAATAAAAGGTGTTTAATAAACTGGCCATAAATAATTTTAAGCTTCACGCTTTATCCCGCACATGGCAGGGATAGGATGAGAACCAAGCACAGCGGTTATACCTCATTCCTAGTTCACTGTCATAAACCACTTCATACACACTTTTCTTTTTAAAAATATTGTCGAAGATTTCTTATATATCTTCGACACTATGTTGTCGTAGAGATTTTAATCTCATCTCTTACCACTAACTACATGTCTCTAAAATGGTGAACACAGTGTCCTAATACACTATTTTACTGTTAAATATTAACCTTACAAATATTATTAAAAAATCAACACCACAAGGTGGAGATATATATCAAAATAAATAGAAAATAAATTAATTACAGTTAAAGTGTAAAATACACGAGGACCGAACGAAGGAAATAAAGTTCCTCGAGGTTTTTGCTGTTTTATTTTAACCTCTCATGGGAAAGACTCGACAAGCAATTTGTGTTGTTGTTAAAGATTTTAATTTAAATTGTTATAGATATAGTATACGATGTGCTAACTATCTTTCGAGATGTAACGTGTTCAGTGTTCATTACGGCTCTACATTATATATTAACCGAGCGTTTTATTTTTAAATAAAATAGTCAAAGTTTAAAGGTAAACATCGACATAAGCCACATAATAACAATATCTTAATAGTAATCTTTCAATACAGACCGTTGCTTGCATGCAACAGCGGAGTTTGACATAATTTCATCGCTTTTAAAGTCTTTATCATCTAAGTTTACCATCTTTTTGAAAGAGATTCCTAAATATATATAAATAATTAAATTACTTATAGTTAGGAATCTCTTTTAAAAAGAGGGCACGGAGACAGAAATTTAAGGAACCATACTAACTTAGAGTTTAGACACTCTTTTTCCGGCAGGAATTTTCATATAATAATTAAAACAGCATCTACATACATAAATACCAAAAACCCTACTTTACAAAGAAACCAAGCAACATAATTCATACAAATTCATATTAAAATATACACTCATTTAGCATGTAATTGATCGCATTCATATCTCAAAAACAACCAGAATTGCGGGTCACATCGTAAAACAGTCTGAATTTTGTCGCTGCCTCACCTTAATTGTACCATTACGTCGTTTTCGCTACTATCTGCGGTTGCCGTGCTCTAAGAAATTATTTCCATACACCTATTTTGAAGAATATAGAAAAATTTACAAAATTATAAAGAAATGACGTTTGGTAGCTTGTTCGCTTCGCTCGTTAACTCACTTTGGCTTAATTAGCTTTTTTGTGATTAGCTTAACACATGTTCTATTTACCACAAAAAATAGTAAGAAGCTTTAAAGTCAAATGAAGGTACAATGCGGCGTTAAGTTCCGCCACTGGTTAAGCAACGTCTAAATAGTTAGATATGAATAGAAAAAGGAGTGAGTTAACACTTCTAAGGTGCTATGTGCAGAAAAAGCATTAAGCAATATTTAAAAAAATATGTATACTAAACTTTTTTATAAAACAATTAAAAAGAAACAATACAACAATGGGAACAAGTTCTTTGAAATGATAAAATATGACTGTTTCAAAGCCTTACGTAGAAGTATTTTCTGGTTTACCACCTTATTTGTTGTCTCGCGCTCCTTCACTTTTCCTAACAGAGCTCAGTAAATTATAATTAGTGTGGTAATTTCATATTTTTATTGAAAAAGAAATGTTGGGCGTTTTGTTGGAATATTTTAAATAATATTTATTCAGTGCAAAAATAATAACTATTTATTTTTTCACAGTTTGTTTGGTTATTTTTATTCTGAGAAACCAATTTAAATTGATTTCTTGTACTAAAATACGTAATGTCTCCATAACTGAGTGGACGAAAGAGCTTGGAATTACTTATACCAGATATACAAAATGCAGCTAAAAGCTCGAAATACTATTGAACTTAAAAGTCTAGTCAGTTTTAAAGTAAGTATACTACTGTATAGTGATGATGGCAACAAAGTAGACTAAATTTTATATTGAATTCGAAAAAATAAACAAAACTGTTTTATATAAAAAAACATGAACACAAAAGTCACATTCTCTAAGTCGACAACATTATATGTCATTGAACTTAAGTGACATAGCCATGTGTATACAGCATTACTCCTTGTTAGATACTAAATAAAATAAATACAGCAAACGTTTACGTACTTAAGTAGTAGTAAATTTATTTATATGTGCACTATTATGGTGTGTTGGTAAGCTTATTTTTTTATCTTCACATTATTCCGCATATAGCAGGGGAGGCAAAGAGAACCATAGAAACTGAGGGAACTTAGTGTTGAGACACTCTGTCCCTTGATTTTCGCTTTCTTTTGAGTCATTGCATAGTTAGTTTCGGGACTCAATGCCGCGCTTGTTTAGATTCCAGAGCGATAAATAGGAATGTTGTTATCAGTTCTCCCTGAGTTTTTCAAATAACGCTCATTACAGGCAGAGGAAAACGAGTGTAATTTTTTTTTAGCATCACTCCACTTAAGCGTCGCTAAGGTAGGCACAGGAATCATAGTGTCAAGGAACCTAATACTAAGTCACTCGCTTTTCGATGTAATTTAAGAATCTGTACAATAGAAAATGAAAATATTTCCCTCTATATATATATATATATATATATATATATATATATATATATATATATATATATATATATATATATATATATATATATATATATATATATATATATATATATATATATATATATATATATATATATATATATATATATATATATATATATATATATATATATATATATATATATATATATATATATATATAGAGGGAAATATTTTCTATTGTACAGATTCTTAAATTACATCGTTCACATTCACGTTCACATTCTTAAATTACAGCTTATTTTGAATTGAAAATAAGTTTATGGTGACTAAGTCTATATATATATATATAGACTTAGTCACCATAAACTTATTTTCAATTCAAAATAAGCTTTAGATTTTAATAAATCAAATACTACCTGAGCAAACTGTGAAACGTATTAAAATTTTCCCTCTAAGGCACTACATCCGTTTCAGTCCTGAAATTATCGCTTGCAGTGCAATCTTAATCTCAATATTTGCAAAACCCTGATATTAGATCTGTGCATACGAGGATCTGGATACCTATTTACGTACATAGAAGAAATATATAAGATCAATTAAAGTTACTTTTAATCTTTTATCTTATGAGTGAAAATAACATAAGTAGTCAATTTTTTCTCTTCTATTTGTAAAATAAATTCTTGTGTGTTATATGGCGAGATCTGAATGGCTATTTATAATAGAGGATCCGTTGCCATAGCAACGTATATGTCACGTTGTATAAAAGTTATATTATTAAACATATAGCAATATATGATTATTATATATTATTTGACGTACTTTATAAGCATTATTATAAAAAAAATAACACTTAAAATCTAAGTGTTTCAAATTTCATACTCATCCATCCGCCCTCTTTTTGTCAAAAGGGGTTGCTTTACATATTATTATATAAATAACGAGCACGGTATTATTATAAGTAATTCAAAATTTGACGCCAAATAAGCGTTAACATTTTGCTGTTTGCTCATGAATTTATTAGCTTTTCAGCTCTGTTATTGTAATACAAATTTGTACATATACATATATATCCATTCTACATATTTTTATTCCACCACTATGCAATAAAAGCATACGCTTTCTTATGTTATAAAACGCATATGTAATGAATATACGAGAATTGTTCTTACCTGTATATGTAATAAGAATCTAGATAGAAATTGGTTTTTATGTGAGCCTAGGGATTTACATTTAAATGGACTTTATGTTTCGCACGTATGGAGATTGTAAGAAAAATACTCTCAAAGTACCAGAGATAGTAAGTTTATTTTAAATATTTAATAATTCAAACCAACGCGATAACTAAAATAAATACATGATTGAATAAATATAAGTAACTACAAAGTACAGAACACAATAGAAGAGAAACAAAAATTATATACTCAGATGGCATTTATATGTCACATAGAATAACTGTGGCGCAGAGGCGCAGCGTCTGCCTGTATTTTTAACGCGAAAGCTTGTAGGGTCAATCCCACTTGGGGAAAATAGGAAACCTTAAGAGTCTTGCAGTTCCTTCCGTCTACACTGCTAAAATCGGAATAATTCGTGAAGCTATTCAAAAAAAGAACAGTTTATAACAGTGTCTGTCTGCAATTACGATGGTTGCTGCTTTGATTATATCGTAGAGAAACATTTAAATTGTAACATATTGTATAATATTCCTGAACTGACTATTCATATTACTATTCATATTATTTCACAATAATAAAAGAAAATTATTTATCATTTAGGACAAATTTAAGACCATAGTGCGATTTGAACATGTACCTTGGAGTCAGTCGAAGCGATCTAATCAATAAATATATGTTCTCACAAAACTATGTCGAAATTTACACACTGAGTTAATGGTTAGATACATCTCAATGATGTGTGCAGTGATGCATCACGTGAAATTTCTGGTGGATGGCCTTTAAAGCTCTTATCCATCAACTACAAGCCTTTATCATCATCAAAATATAAAAATTTTCGTGTCAGTGTAATCTAATTCAGTGTAATATTTAAGGCACATAGAGGATACCTAGTGTTAAGATCCCCTATTCCCTCATTTTTCGCCCAATTAATAATTGTGGAATTTCTATCTGCCTGTAAACGCGACGGTTTGTGGATTTGATTCTCACTCGGGGTAGAAGGATTTTTCTATTTTCTTCGCTCTGAAAATTGGGCAAAGCGCCTTTTTGAAAGCATTGCGTGTTGAGTGGTGGAACTCAACGCCGAGTTCCACCACTCAACACGCAATGCTTTCAAAAAGGCGGAAATCGGGGACGGAGAAAGCAGGGACTAAGTGACGGAGTGTCTTAACACTAGGTTTATATGGTTCCTGCAGTTCCCTCTGTCTACCCTGCAATATACAGGATAAAGTGTGAAAAGAAAAACTCCACCTTTTGTAACGAGGGCTAGGTAAAAAATTTAAAATAATTCCAAATCATTGCGTTTACAATCAGACACTGTGCTGTTTGACAAATTTAAAGTATTTTAAATTTGCCTTAATAGTAATAATTTAAGACATCCGCTGTTGAATATATAAAACAGGAAATTTTGAAACCCTTAATAGTTTTTGCTCTCAGTAACCCATATCTAGGTAAAAACAAAAGGACTTTTACCACATAATAAATTATTATAAACGTTTTACCAAACCGTTTTCTTCCTCTACGAAATGGAGGCAAACTTTATAATGGGCCGATTTGAAGATATAAATTTGTTTTACGACGTCCAGGGACTGCAGTTGCCACAGATATGAGGCGGAATGACGAATCGCCTTAGAACAGAGTGGTTTGTAGTATTATAGTGCTATTAGAATAAAGAATACATGAAGGGGGACTTTGATTTTATCGAAGCGAAACATATATTGTAAATTATCACTCGGGTAGGAAATTTATATCATTTATTATTATTTTTTACGTGTATAACAAAGTGAAAAACTCATAAAAGCTTCAAATTACAAAACCATTCTAAAGACGGCCGTAAGCTTGCGATAGTTGTCTTAATATTATTTTCTTATTAAGTTAAGTAAGTTATAATGAATTTTATAAATGGTGACATTGCAGATAATTGAAATATAATTAAATTTTTAGATGCATAATTTTTACAAGCATATGAGATGTTACGGCTAGGCGCTTTTAAATTATATTGTTGTAATTTCTATTAAGGATAAAGAAATAGCCAAAGTTTTCTATATAAAGTTGAATTGGAAAAACACAACGTTGAGTTTCCTGACTTAATCTTAATTTGATTTTATTTTTTTTAGCTCCTCGCTTTATCCCGCCTTCAGGCAGAGAACCAAAGGGATCGTGGGAACCTAGTTTTAAAACAGCCCGTACTCTGCTTTCCGCCTTCTTCAGAGACAATGCGTGTCGAATGGCATAACTCAATGCTACACTTGCCTAATTTAGTAGGTTTCTTGATTCATTGATACAGAATATAATAAATAATGTTATTGTTAAAATATAGTTTTACTTCTTTCTTTAGGACCGTCGTGGCGCAGAGGCGCAACGTCTGCCTGTAACGCGACGGTTACTGGGTTCGATCCCCAGTCGGAGAAGATGGATTTTTCTATTTCCATTTTCTTCGCTCTGGCATCTAAGGCAAAGCGCGGCGTTGAGTTACGCCACTCAACATGCAATGCCTCGAAAACGGCGGATAGTGGGGACGGAGTAAGCAGGGACTAAGTAACGGAGTGTCTTAACACTAGGTTCTTATGGTTCCTGCAGTTCCCTCTGCCTACCCTGCCATGTGCGGGATAAAGCGTGAAGCTAAAAAAAATAATTTTTCTTTTACAATAAGTAATTAAGAAAGTGATTTTTCTCTGTACTATGAAATTATTAAAATAAGTATTTTATTTAAGAAAATTAGCCTGTATATAGGCACAAAGATAATGATTGAAATATTCACAAACGACTCCCTTATATAGATACTTGAAACACTTAAAACAGTCGATAAAGTAGAAAATTACAAGATGACAATACAATTCGCAATATCTTAATCGTAAACTCTGTAATTACTAAAAGCGACGCAATTCCAGTATAAAGCTTGGAACGCGGTGTGAATAGAATATAAATTGTTAAGTATCGTTTTCTTTGGAAAAAAGTAAGATACGTTTCAAATTGTTCTTGAGAAATGTTTGCTTTTTTAAGGAGCTTGTAGATTAAGATGTAATATATATGGTGGTAAAGATTTTATCCAATTTTATTTTTATAATTTATTACGTTAAAATGTTCTCACTATACCTTATTTTAAAGTATAATTAATAATTTTAAAAGTTTAAACCTTAATTTTGATAAAATAATTTGATGATTACTTCAGAAATTATTAAAAAAAAACGATTGCTTTAAATCACATTTAACAAGGTAAAGAAAAGGAATCTCTGCTTTGCAGGTATAGCGTGTTGAGTGGCATAATTTACCGCCGCGCTTTTAATTGTTATTTTTTTTTATTATAGCTTCACACTTTATCCCGCACATGGCAGGGTAGGCAGAGGGAAGTGCAGAAATAATATGAACCTAGTGTAAAGACACTCCGTTGTTTAGTTCCTGCTTTCTCCGTCCCCGCTTTCCGCCATTTTCGAGGTATTGCGTCTTGAGTGGCGGAACTCAACGCCGCGCTTTTGTCTAGTTTCCAGAGCGAAGAAAGTGGAAATAGAAAAATCCATTTTTCCCGGGTGGGGATCGAACCCACAAACCGTCGCGCTTACAGGCAGATGCTTACGCCTCTGCGCCACGACGGTCCTCAATTATAATTGTTATTTGAGCGAAGAAAATAAAAAATATATTCGATGTAAATTGATCCAACAACTATCGTGTGCAGACGCATTGCTCTAGTTTTAAGTTGTACATTTACTATGACAAAATGTATATCTAGTATGAAATATGAAAAACAATGATATTTAATATATTTATTGTCTTATATTATATTTACCATAATTTGCATTATACGACTAAGAGAAAACAAGGCACATCGTTCGCTTGTCAATACTTTATCATTGATTAATTTATTTCTCAATTCTTTACTAATATCTATTATAACACAGAAAATTTTGTTCGTTTGTAAACTCTTACATCAGGAACTCTTGGTTCAATTTAAAATATATTTTTTGTCGAATGGTTTATTTATTGGTAAAAATGAGCCTAACCTAGCTAGTTAATTAAACTTATTTAAGATATTTACGGTGGTACTTATTAAAAAGAAAAAATACGCCTTTTAAGCTCGTTATAATTTATATTTAGTATAACGTAAATATAGAATTCTAACAAAAGTTATACCATCATTATGTCATCTCATACTCTAGTTTAAGTTCAGTATAGCCAGTGATTCTGTACATGCCTTCACCATAATCTCAAAAATAATTAGTATTTACGGTCAGATTTCAGTTTATACTTACATTAACATATTTGGCAAAATGCTAAATAAAATGCCACTAAGAGTATAATTAAGAAGGAGTTAATAAAATTCTACACCTCCAGACAATCAATATAATAAACTCATTACATCAGTCTTAAAATTTACAACGTACAATTACTTAAGATGTTATAAATTTATAGAAATAATGAACTAGAACAACAAATATAGTAATGACTGATATGCCTTATTATAATAGGTTTAAGGTTCATCTCGTGGGCTCGTAGTTGTTAAGATACTCCGTTCGCCTCTTTCCGCCTTTCTAGGCTTTGCATGTTGGAGAGTAACTCAACGCCACGCTCGCTTAGAGATGAATATATTCTTCCCAAGTGGGAATCGAACCCGCAATCTTTCACGTAAACAGGAAGACTGCACCTCTGGGCCACTACGATAGACAAAGTAATCTTATTATAAAATAATTACAACAAAATGATAATAATGTAACAAATCAAAAGAAAAAACTCGAGGTAAGTCAATTTATGTATTCCTACTGTAAATGCAGTAAATAATTCAAAAACAATTTCGCCTCTCTTAACCAAATTAAGCTGTCGTCGTAAATAAGTTTTTAATTTTCTCACGTCTGTGAAGTACGTGATTTGTTATAACTGTTATAACAGCTTCACACTTTTTCCCTGCATATAATAGAGTAGGCAGAGGGAACCTAGTATTTAAACATTATTTTACCGATTTTCTGAGCAATTTTGAAACATTTAGTGTTGAAATAACGTCGTAGAAATGAAAATAATAAATCCATATATTTTTTTATACCTTTACGCTTTATCCCACATATATTAGGATAGGCAGAGGGTGTCTCAGAGGATCTAATGTTAGCACTCCGTTCCCTGCTTTCAGCCTTTTCGAGGTATTGCTTGTTGAGTGGCGAAACTTATCGCCGCGCTTTTTCTTGCTACCAGAGAAAAGAAATAGCCTAATTGTTTCTTTATGTGAAGATTGGTGTATACATAATTACCAGTTATACTGTTATACTAAAAATTTACAATTAAAATTTAAATATAATAATAGTAATTGAGTTTAGTATTATATAGTGTTTATTTTGCTTAATAATAATGTGAAACATTGTTTTTTAATAGCGGTCAAAGTTGAATTATATAGAACATAATAATATGTTATATTGCATAAAAATAATGTAACAAGTTATTAATTTTAAATTTTTTTTAGCTTCACGCTTTATCCCGCGCATGGCAGGATAGGCAGAGGGAGCTGCAGGAACCATATTAACCTAATGTTAAAACACACCGTTGCTTTGTCCCTGCTTTATATGTCCCCGCTTTCCTTTTTCGCTTTCTTTTTCGAGGCATTGCGTATTGAGTGGCGGAACTCAAAGTCGAACTTTGCCTAGTTTCCAGAACGAAGAAAATGTAAATAGAAAAATCCATTTTCCCCGAGTGGGAATCGAACCCACAAGCCGCTACATTTACAGCTAGTCGCTACGACTCTATTTTTGTATTTATAGTCTGTCGTCACAAATAATTAAATATCTTTTTTTTTCATTTAAACTAATAGAATGATATGGATGCGATATCTTGAAAAGGATTATGAATTTTGTTCGAAAGGGTTGCAGCTTACACAGAAAAGGAATTTCAAAAAAAAATTGATGTTGCTCATACGTACGTTAAGTGACGGAACCACGTAAGACCTCCTAGAGCCTGAGGAAATAGGAAGCGAGAAAGTTCCTGTTTTCATCTACGTAGATGAGAAGGGTAAAGTAGAAAAACAGTTGTAATGTTTCCCAGATCTGTTTATAATGTTTTCGAAGAACTAAAAATATTTAAATATTCGTGAAAGTCAGTATTTTAATAAATAATTCATGATTCTTTTTTCCAAATAAGTAATTCTTCAAACCCTTTTTAATCAAACGCTCCATTTCGGTAACTTTGTGGATAACATCAAAAGAAATTAACTTCTTAATAATCTCGAAATGAGATCGTTATAAGTCTATATAATTTTGGTTTAAAATGTTCAAACAATTTTCGTTAATTTTTAATTTTCATATTAAAATGGGGTGTAAAATTATTAATTTTAGTCCAGTTATACTAGTTTAGTCTGCCTACACATGGCTTAGCTTTATTCCACAAAGCAGACTACACATACAAAATCAAAAATAGAAATCAGTTAGGTAATTACAAGTACTTTTATACTGTCAAATTACGTTGAAATATCAGTATTTTTTTTATGGGAAGGGCAAGGCAAACGAGCGGTCGGGTCACCTGATGGTAAGTGATCACCGACGCCCACGGCCCTGTGTAACAGCAGAGGTGTTACGAAAGCGTTGCCGGCCTTTAAGATGGAGGTAGACGCGCTTTTTGAAGATACCCATGTCGTATCGATCTGGAAACACTGCTGCAGGTAGGCTATCCCACAGTAGTGTGGTACATGGAAAAAAGTTCTCACCAAACCGCATAGTAGTGGAGTGACACTAGTGACAGTCTTGCAAGAGCAACAAGCTCGGCAAGTGCATTTTGCGGAGAGATTCTTTCCCCTGAGAGAGAGCGCGTTCTCCTATGATTATAATTTAGTATTAGATTTATAACAATTAACGAACGAGCCTAGTATTCCCAGTTGTCATATTTTATAAGTGCAATAATGAGGTTTTAATTGATTGATTAAATTCTCAGACTTTTACACAAAAAATATACACAGAAACTCAAAACATAAACTTATATATCAAAGTACGAACATATATTTTTTTGCCCCACCCATGACACTCATATATTACACAACACATATTCTATCATATTACACAAGCAAAAGAAGCAGAGGTGACCGACCTGGGGAGGAATTAGTGTGTTAAGTAAAAAATAATTAATTTTCCCCGAGTGGAAATCGAAGAACTGCCGCGTTTTCCTGCTATATATGAGAAAAAACTGCTTAGCATTCCAAGGATCCACCGTGCGGGTGCTGGGCCCATCGCATTTTAAGAAGAGGAGTTCCAATCAGCGCTTTGGACTTGCGACCCAAGTGGCCCCCTTAAAATACATTAACGCTCACCTTCACTGTCCGAGCTCCTCCCACTACCTAACTAAATTCAAAATGATTCTGCTAATGCTGCCTTTGAAGTACGTTCTAGAAATGTATTAGTAATAGTTCTAGACAAGCCGAGATCTTTTAGCAAGCTATAGAGAGACTTCGCTGTTATACCTCTGGCTTCTACTTCAAACGTGTATGAATTTACTCTAAAAAGACTAAAATAATTAACGTAAAATAAAAAAAATAATACAATAAGTCAAAGAAGCTAAAAGTTTACGTAAGATCACCAGGGCTTATGAAGAGTTGAAAGAGGTGCAGCCTACTAACATGCTTAGTGCTACACTTCTCCCCCTTACTCTCCATACCTCCATCACCTTTTGTACCTTCATCATCAGTATGGGTCAACTGTCAACTGTCGTATTTACATTATAATAGTGCACTATAAAATAAAATAAAAATAAAAAAATAAAAAAAACTAAAAAAGCCTTTTATTTCTTGCCTATTACAATAAAGTTGAATACATTGCTAGTTAAGAGATTTGAAAGCTATTTAAAAATTTTCATAATGTTCTTTACATTTCCTTTATTTACATTTTTGTGTTAGTGTAGTGATAAAGTATAAGTTGGTGTTATTATTTCTTTATTATTTATTTATTTTACTTTATTATAATGTTTATGTATATAGATATATTTTTATTATAATATGTACATATTTTTAGTTTGGTATAGGTATATAATGTGTTAAGTGTAATGTATGTTATGTATATTTATAAATGTACTTATTGTGTTATGTTATTGAGCAAGAACCCCTCTTCAGGTGAAGGCCTCCTCCAGAGATTGCCATACGTTTCTGTCGCCCGCTAATGTTAGCTAATCCCGACCTGCTTTATGTATGATGTCATCTACCCATCTCGTATGTGGTCTGCCCCTTTTCCTATAGCCGGCTGGTCCTGGCCATAGCGTAGTCCGTATAGTCCACCGATCATCGGTCAATCTGGCTACGTGACCTGCCCATCGCCATTTTAATTTCTGTGCATGACTAAGAGCATCGGTAATGTCTGTCTTCTCGCGGATAATTTTGTGTGGTATTTTTTGTAGTTTGTTTATTTCCATCATACTCCTTTCCATACTCCTTTGGCTTGTCTTGATTTTGTTTTTTATCTTATAGGTGTACTTCCACGTTTGGCAGGCGTATGTCAAGGATGGTAAAATACATGAATTCATAACTCTTTTCTTTAATTTCATAGGAAAGTTACCTCTTAGTACTTCTTTGTAGCTCCAAAATTTGTTCCACGTTTTTGTTACTCTCCTCACTACTTCTTGTTCATTGTTGTGAGCGCTGAATGAAATTTGTTTACCTAGATATATATAGTTATTCACGTATTCTAGTTGGACGTCTTCAAGCTTTATAAGTTTTTGGGTGGTATTTGTCATTACTTTAGTTTTTGTTAAGTTTATTTCTAGGCCAACATCTATGCTACCTTTATGCAGAGTGGATATCATGTATTGTAGTTCTTTATGATCGTCGCTTAGGAGTACTATGTCGTCGGCGAATCTTAAGTGTGAGAGATATTTTCCTTTTATATTTATTCCTAAAGTTCGCCACTTCAGATTGCCTATTACTGTCTCTAGCACGGCTATGAAAAGACGGGGAGACAAGGGGTCGCCTTGCCTGACTCCTCTTTTTATTTTTATAGGCGGACCTACGTTTTCCAATTGCACTATGCTCTGACTTTTCTCATAGAGATGTTTTAATAAAGTTATATACCTTTGATTGACATTCTGAGTATGTAGAGTTTTCCAAATCGCTGAGTGTGATATTGTCTCGAATGCTTTTTGGTAGTCAATGAAAGCCAGATAAAGTGGTTTTTGGAATTCTTGGTATTTCTCTATAATTTGCTCCAATGTGTGGATATGGTCCGTAGTGCTATAGCCTTTCCTAAAACCCGCTTGCTCTATGGGTTGTTTACAATCGAGTGCTTGACTAATTCTTTTCTCTACTATCGCGGAAAATAATTTGTATAGAGTTGGTAGCAAGCTTATAGGTCGGTAGTTAGAGATGTCTTTTGGGTCTCCTTTTTTATATATCAAGATAATGTTCGATTCAGACCATTGCTGAGGAGTGCATGTAGTTTGGATAATCATGTTAAACAGTTTTGATAATGGTTTTACCAGTAGCGGTGTGATTGTACGGCGTCTTCGTGGGGTGGGATGGAGGAATTGGTGCTATTTTTTCTAGGTTTTGATAATAGGACGTTGCTATGTTTAAAATTTCTTTTCTGTTTCTGTGCATCTTTTCCTGCCCTTTTAATTCTTCTATCCAGTGTTTATGTGTTCTTAGTTCTTTAAATGCTCGTTTTAAGCTTCCTGTTTTATTCGGGTGTCTCTCTATTGTGTATGACCGGTAAACAGTGTAGTCTCGCCTTATGTATTTGCTAGTCAATTTATACAGTGCCTTCAACTTGTTTTTCATATTTCGATTTTTTGGTTTAGTATTTTGTATCTCGTGTCTGCGACGTATCAATTGTCTAGTCCGGTCCGAAATTACTGACTGTTTAGCGGATTTTATATCTAATTTTTGGGCCTCCAGTAAGCTGATCTCAATAATATTTATCAATTTGTCATAATACTGTTGCGTTGTGTACTCAATTTGGTCTTGGTCTTCTATTAGGTTACTTAATTTGTCATCTAAATATTTACAGAATGTGGATATTTGTTCTTCTGATTTGATTTGCTTTTTAATATTATTATTATAATATGTTCGGCTTTTTTTTGGTACTTTAATTTTAATTTTTGTTCTTACTGGTCTATGGTCCGATGGGTACTCAACATTTAGAACTTCGATAATCTCCACATTCTGAGGGAAGTTAGATAAAACATAATCCAATTCATTTTTTGTTTTACCATTGGGTGATCTCCATGTCCATCTATTTTTGGGTTTCTTATTAAAGAAAGTATTAATGATCGCCAACCTGTTTTCATAAGCGAATTCTACCATTTTTTCTCCTGGGTTGTTTCTGACGCCATAGCCAAATTTCTTCATCATTAAGTGTTCATCGGGTTTTGGAAAACCTATTTTAGCATTAAAGTCGCCCGTTACTATAATTTTACTGTTGGTTGACATTGTTAAAGCTTTATCTATGGTTTTGTAGAATTGTTCTATTTGGTTTTCTTGTGCACATTCTGTTGGGGCATATACTTGAACTATGGCAATTTCTAAATTATTCATGACTAAAGTTAATAACGCAACCCGTTCTGATAGCCCTATATATAGTGCACTAATAGTGCACTACGACGTCATAAAAAAACCCAAATAACTCTGTACAAAATGTATAATACTTTCCCGACAGAGACTTTCCCGTGACTCTCCCGCTGGAACACACTATTATTTTTTTACTGTAAAGTGAATTACATATATTTATTATAAATTGTTGTTTATATGCTATTCTGACATAAATAAAATTGCAGAATCTAATTGGAGATGAATAGCATTAGACAGAGAAAAGTGGGCATCTGTGGAGGAGGTCTTTGCCCGATTTGGGGACCTCGTAGGCCAGTTTTAAATATATTTAAGTAGAGTAAGTAAGAACGTTTGGTTTTTTAATTAAAGTTTACTTATTATATATTTATTATAAATTTGTGTAAGAAAATGTACATAAATAAAATTGCATAATTTAATTGAAATGAAATGGCAGTGGTCAAAAAAGGCGTTTTTTTTTTTTTTATTAGATGTATTTGATGAACGGGAACGTTAATTAAATCTTCATATTTTTATGTAAAGAAGGTAAGATCATTGGTTTCTAAATTTAACTAACATATAAGGATGAAAGCCTATTGTAAGAATGTAAAAAGTTACAATTTATTTTGGTCATACTTAAGTCCATTCAATGTATCCAGGTTGAAACGTGTTCGACGTGGATTGAAGATTTTTATGCCGTTTCATGAATAATGCTTTTATAAATGAAAACCAGAACTTTTGGCGTTTTAATCTTTATAGGACTGAATCTTTCTAATAATAATTCTACATTTTATTTTTTAAAGGGTCTCTCAACTATATTCATTTCATGAAAATCGGTTTGATTCGTGATTCACTTAGATTTAAGTTTGGGTTTCCGTTATTATTCTTAAACTTTTCGTTAAAGAATGGCTTTTGGGATGTTTTCAGATCTTCATATACTAAACTGTTGTATTAGAACCAATTTTTAATTAGCGTTTTGAGTACTTTACTAGACTAGTTAATTTCGCATGCATCAGATGATTTACTATTTTTATAATTTATTTCCACCCTTTAAGGGTTTCATGTTGGAGTTATTCCTTGAATATAACATTGAACCATATCATTGAGCAGATTTTGTCCGCTTGCATAAGTTTATGTAAAAACACAGAGATAAAACCCGCATACTATTTAACTTAGCGAACTCTTGAAACATAAATGGATGGATAAAAATTCCACTTGATCAACTGTTATCAATTATTCAAGTATTTTCTATCTTAGCTGAAATTTGAAAATAAACGATTATATCATTGAACCAGTTAGTTCGAGTGAAGTTTGTTCCGTTGTGCATATATCGTTTAATACTTAATAACATAAATGCAAATCTACTATCTTATACAACTTAATTGACTTGACCCTTTTAAATCCAAATCCGTATGCGATAAAAAAAACCAATTTGGAATGTACTATGAATCGTTTTATGCAGAAAGCCGGTTGAAAGTGCGAAAGATTAAGATAGTTTTTTTTGAATTTAGAGCTTCTTGAACTTTGACATTTGTATATAAGTGTATGTATTTTTATACTATATAAATTATTCTACAATAAATAATAAAATGTAATATTTTACTTATATATATCTCCTATATAGAGGATATATAGAAAATATGTTAAGATATTCTCTCTAATGATATACTAGTTGTTATAGGAAATTTTTTGTAAGTAGAACTTCTTAAGAACTTACACACATTACAAGTACAACAAGTGAATATAATATATATATATATATATATATATATATAATATATATATATATATATATATATATATATATATATATATATATTATAATATATATATATATATATATATATATATATATATATATATATATATATATATATATATATATATATATATATATATATATATATATATATATATATATATATATATATATATATATATATATATATATATATATATTATTTTTATAATTTCATTAAATAAAAATTTTCCTATATCCATTATATTTATGTACTTCTATACTGATATTATAATTAAGCCAGTCTGCATTAACATGACATCTTGCTTTGGTTTGAACACTCTTATCTACGGAACTAGCAGTTTACTTTAAAATTTAATTGAGTATGGGATGCTAATATTCTTGAAAGTTATCTATTATTATAGCTCTTGGTTATTGATATTTTAAAAACATTGATTGTTTGTTTTGGACGAGAATTAGAATTAAATTACGTAATTCTTTACGTAATTGCATTTTAGTATCTTGTTGCTTTCACTTCCTAGTGAGAGCAACAAGATACTAAAATGCAATTTTAACTTCTTTTCCACGATTTCATATATGAGACATAACTAATTTCTAAAACCTATTTTTTATAATACTTGACCAAAGTTGTACATGCAAATAAATTTGAACTCGCACCTCTTGGAAACTGTCTGAGCACTCTGACTAAATTATTATATGCTTTTATTCATTTTGTTACGTTTTTATATATATTATTTAAGTATTTTTTCTCTATCCTTATTGTTAATTATATCTTAAAAACTTTAAATATAGTATTTTTACGGTATATACATTATAACCACAAAGCAACTATAACTTTTTTTTGTAGCTTCATGTTTTATCCCGTACATGGCAGGGTAGGCAGAGGGAGCTGCAGGAACCATATAAACCTAATGCTAAGACACTCCGTTGCTAGGTTCTGCTTTCTCCGTCCCCGCTTTTCACCTTGTTCGAGGCATTGTGTGTTGAGTGGCGTTTCCAGAACGAAAAAAAAGGAAAAAGAAACATCCATCCGCTTTCCGCCTTTTCGAGGCATAGTTGCCAGAGCGAAGAAAATGGACATCTTCCCAGAGTAGGAATCGAATCCACAAACCGTTGCAATTACAAGCAAAGTCTTTCTAATAAAAAATGTATTATTTTTATAGATTATCAAGTGTCTAGATATGAGCTACCGTGTTATACGTATCAAGGAAACTGTGTAATGCAAAAGGATTGTCCAGCAGACCGACTTACCATAAAAGGATTGTGTCCAACACAGCAACAGCATGGTGTAGAATGCTGCTATAAATGTAAGTAATTGAAGTAACGTAAATTTAAAAATGCTCGAAAAAAATAGAGAATGATGAGATTTGCAATATTTTTTGCAATATTTCTTAACCAATTTCGTAATATAAAAGGTGGTAATGACTTTAATGTCAGTATATGTCAGTCAATTCTAAGGGTTTGGACGATTGTAATAAATCTCACGTAAAAATCGTGGGCAAGTCATGAGCTTTGTTGAGCCGTCTGACCGCTGTTATGAACAGAGGTCAGACGGCAAATTGCCAAAATTTAAACAGATCTAGGTTGTCTACATATTATATGTATTCTTGTATATTTGCGAATTTTTATAATTTTCAGTGAATCAGTTGGGCTTGTAATGTTTAATATTTTGAAATAATATTTTATAAACACACACACACACACACACCCACATACAGATATTTTTTTGCTCAGTTAACGATCCAGTATCAAAATGTCATCAACGAGGAGGTGAATGTTTTCCGAATCTATACAAATGCCCCGAAGAACTCACAGCTAGAGGACCAGGAGTATGTTCTGATGACGAAATTTGTTGTATTTTAATATAATAATAATATAGTAAAATTATTATTGTTTAGTTATTTTTGTTAGCTTTTCTTTCTATATTGTACTTTTTTTTTGTATTCCTATACTAGAGTAGACAACCATTATGAGTTCGATTCCCACTTGGGGGTATGAACTATATCCATAATGCAAATGGACAAGGGGACAATAGGCAGCGAAAGATAAATCTTGGTTTCACCACCTAATTGAAAAATTGTCTCGAAATTTAGAGAAAAGTACATCCATTTACCTGTCTGCCTTGCTATGCTCACTTTGAGTATTTCGTGAAATTTAATTTGGCTTTACACTGTATCCCGCATATGTTATAGTAGATCGACGGGACCGAAGGGACCGTTGGAATCTAGTATTAAGAAACGACTGTTGAACCCACAAAACCGTTTCCTTCACAGGCATTTGTGGTAGGCTACTCTTTAAATTTGAATTTTTATATTAAATATAATATCCTCGGTTTACTTAATTTAAAGCTTTGACTAATGCTTTGACGAATCTAAATTTCTTGCTCTGGTAGCAAAAGTATGGAGTTAAGTTTCCCAACTCGAATGTTGTATTTAATGCTATATATATTTTGAAAAATAAAACAGAAAAAGAACATTTATACATACTTATAATGTATGTAAATATAATTAAATAGCTCATGTTCATAATTTCTCTTATTCTAAATGATGTGATGAATTTTACGTAGTAATATTATCATGTGTATGGCTGTTGACTATAATTGGACCCAAGGGACACCGTAGCCTAGTGCGAACCAGTTTAAATTTCTACTTAATTAATTTATAAAAAAGTAAAAATAACAGGCGTACCGACGTGGCGCAGAGACGTAGCGTCTGCCTGTAAACGCGACGGTTTGTGGGTTCGATTCCCACTCGGAGAAGATGGATTTTTCTATTTCCATTTTCTTCGCTCTGGAAACTAGGCAAAGCGCCGCGTTGAGCTTCACCACTCAACACGCAATGCCTAGAAAACGGTGGTAAGTGGGGACGGAGAGAGCAGAGACTAAGCAACGGAATATCTTAACACTAGATTCGTATAGGTTCCTGCATTTCCCTCTGCCTACCCTGCCATGTGCGGGATAAAGCGTGAAGCTAAAAAAAATAACACTTATACAATATAAGTAATGTACACTTATACTCTTTCGGAATACAATTTATACGATTTTTTAAGGTTGTATCTGTGTCTTTTGTTAATTGATCTTCTTCACTCACTTATATTTCTTACTTTACGCTTTCACATTTATTTCTATATAGTGAATTTGATGGAGAGAACTTAATGACAAGGCACTCCTTCTTCCAATTTTATCGTAACATTGCTTATTTAGAAGCGGAACTTAACACAGCAAATTGAATTGAACAAACAAGTTTTGCATTTAGTGCCAAGAAAACAAATTTTTAATTTTAAGCACATTTTAGGGATATCATAATATATCCATTGCCTTTTAAAATTTAAGTAAATAAAAAATATTAATATATTTTTCTTTCTGAAAGCATTCGACGTGACTGTATTCCGTATAAAGCAGGGTAAGTATCTAAAAGAGCGAACCTATGGTAAAAAACTTCATTCTCTGCTACCTAACTAAACTCAAAACATGCGTGTCTCTGTTAACGATAAAACATTTTTAGTGAACTCATTGAGCTAGTATTTTGTTTAACAAAATGAAAATATAAAAGTTATTAATTCTTCCCCGAATGTGGAGAAGAATTAATTATGCTTATTTCTTCATTACTTTTTCTCCACTACCACTTCATTTACAGTTAAGTATGAAGAATATTTGACTGTAAATGAAGTGGTAGTGGATTTACAGTCTCACATTAGCTTTGAAATTACCTTAAATAATTTTAACATATATTTAAAAATTTTCCATACATACTGATGCTAAAGTTTTGTACAAGATACGTGAGCCAAAATCAACTTTAAGCAACACACAGCTTCAAATTACACAATTAAAAACATAAAACACAAAATATTATAATTCCTAGCTGTTGTTAGAAATTATTGCACGCTATTACGTTCCTCCTAATGGGCGTACCAAAAACACGATATTGAGGTTTATTATAAAATTATAATTATTTTCATGAATTCATTGTTTTAAAGGGGTCGAGAGTTTATTTTATTTAATTGAATACATTTTGCTATGTTTATTGTTTATTTTAGTGGTCACTTTTAATGGTTGATGATCATGATATGGTTAATGAATTTCTGTTTAGGAACTCACAATCTTTTCTTCGTTCTTCTTTATTACTAAGGTACAAAAATTAGAATTAATTTAATAATAATATTTGGTTTAACTCCTTTTCTGTATACTAACATAAATACCTTGCATCTATTATATTCTAAGTGGTGTAGGCCTCTAGTAGTGAATGGACAATATATATATATATATATATAAAGCCAAAATTACAATAAAGTTTATTCAGATATTGATATATTATTCGAAAAAATGTATTCTTTTAAAAAAAAAGTTAATAAGATTAATTTATGTATCAATTCATAGTTTGTTCTGACGTGTATAAATGTTTTGCCTGTAATTTTACTAACCGATGTAGCCATTAATGCCTTCAATTTTGTTGAATGTGTTTTGTTACTTTTTTGTTTTTGTATGTTAGATTTTATTCACAACTGTCGAAGAAATTCATCAGTATACGTTTTTAATGTTTGATTTTATGTATGTTTGTTCTTTTTTTATTTTAATAATATAATGTCTATTTATAAGTGGAAACTTAGCTGATATATGTATTTTTGTATATTCATATCCCATAATTTTATCTTATTGTTTGTTTCCGTAAAGTAAAATAATATATATATGTATATATATATATATATATATATATATATATATATATATATATATATATATATATATATATATATATATATATTATATATATATATATATATATATATATATATATATATATATATATATATATATATATATATATATATATATATATATATATCTCGTCGTGGCGCAGAGGCGCGCTAACGCGACGGTTTCTGGGTTCGACCCCCAGTCGGGGAAGATGGATTTTTCTATTTCCATTTTCTTCGCTCTGGCAACTAAGACAAAGCGCAGCGTTTAGTTCCGCCACTCAACACGCAATGCTTCGAAAACGGCGGAAAGCGGGGATGGAGTAAGCAGGGACTAAGTAACGGAGTGTCTTAACACTAGGTTCGTATGGTTCCTGCAGTTCCCTCTGCCTACCCTGCCATGTGCGGGATAAAGCGTGAAGCTAAAAAAAAAAAATGAAAACTTAAGTAGTCTTTAACAGACAGCAATATTGAAGAGTTGATGTTGAATCAATTAATTAGTTTATTTATATCGTGTTGTATTTTTGGCAATGACTATTGACTATATATAGAATTAATATTTAATTTAAATTATATATACTGTATTCTCATTGTGGTCACATTTGTAAGAGGTCTTAATTTACATCATGTCTGGTCGTTTGTAGTTCTTCATACACACCACAGCTCAAATAAAAAGCTATTTGGGTTACGTTACTGCAAAATTATAATTATTATTTTACGCCTTTGAAATAAACATAAATAAAATTTAATATGTTTTTCAATTCCCTTATTATTTTAACAGTTATATTGCATTGCTTCTTGTAAGCGGAAAACAAGGTCTTACTTTGTCATTTCAACAAATGCGAGTGCATATATAATGCAATGAGTGGCTTTAATTTCCATAAAAAATATAGGTTACATTTTAACACTAAGTTATATCATACACTGATATTCATACAATATGTATAATATTGTTTATACTTATATAAAATTATTTGGTCACTAATTGACATATAGCGCACAATCGATCGGTCACAAAATTATTTTACGTAAAAGAAAATTAATTACGTTTGTATGGCGATATTTTTTTTTAAAAACGTAAGGAAATTTAAAGAAAATTTCCTATATTTCCTGCAGGAATATAGGAAATTTATATTCTACAGTAAGTTAACTAAGTTGCTAGTTGCAAATCGTAAAATAAATGTAATTAATACAAAATAATACATCCCAGCTTGTTTTCTTACATTGTATTGTACTTGAAAATGTTTAAAGAGAAAATCACCCGGGGTTTTACTTCAATTAACACCGTGTACCAATACAAAGCGCAGTTTGTCAAAGTCAACGAAATAAAAAAGTTTCTTTCAAGATCCCTACTATGGGTTTATTTCGTTAACGTTTACGTAAAGTTTTTTATGGTTCAATTACTATTATAGAAACAAATTTACTTGGATATATGCTCAGATAGGAAAAGAGGATGTTGTGCTTTAAATTAAGGCCCGCTTAAATCTACATTAGGAGAGTCTCTTCTTTTTTCAAAATCAAGCCCAATTCCTTGAGATTAGCACTTGTGCTCATCAGGAGATTATCATAGTATTACTAAATGAATTTTATAAAAATATAATTTAATATGCATATATTTGTACTTATTATACATTGTTTTCTTTCGAGTCAATGAAAAAAAATGAAATATACGGATGTAAAAGAACATTTCTTATTTAAATGGAATATTTTGTTCAGGCGGAAGGTGCCGACTTTTTTCTCTGGAAGCATAGAAAATCTATAAAAATCTATTCAATTGTTCCGGAGATTAGTCTTGACTAACAGGAGGACAGACAGACAGATAATATATTCAAATATTACATCTTTATTTTTACAGGATTAATATATATTTCAATTTATTCATATGTCTGTATTTAGTAATGGCTAACTCTGTATCGCTAGGAGGAAAGTTACCAGATAGAAGCTAATACCACACTAACACTGCCTTAGTGAGGATCTTTCTTTTTTAAATTTTGAGATAATGTGTGTTAAGTGGCGAAAAAGCGAGTAAAGAAAAATAATTATAAAGTAATAATTAATCCCTTCCATACTTTATATTTTAAAATATAAATTATTTAATTTAATATCAAAATGCTCAATATGAAAAGGTATTAATATAAGCTTACAATCAATTTATTCAAAATGGCTTTAACTTTTATATTTGAATTTACAAAAACAATATGAATTTTACACAATTATAGTATTATTAAGGTTTTTTTTTTTAAAGTAAAACTTTACTGGTAAAATAAAATGTCATTTTTGCTTACGCGACATTGAGTTGTTGTTGTTGTTGTTGTTATTGACATGTTTTATTATTTCTGAAAGCAGAAGACACAAGCTAACATGTTATTAGTATTACTTAATTACTATATTTTATTTTCCCGCATCCATATTTCAAAAGTAAAAACGAAACCTACAAATGAAACCTACTTTTCGTCTGTCTGTCTGTCCATCTGTTCAAAATTTTCTTAGTAACGCCTGGTTAAATATAAGAGCAAGGCCAGCAGAGAAAGCAAAGTGTCAAAACATTGTAGTTTCCTTTTTCCAAATTTGAATGACGCATATCAACGCTGTACTTGCCTCATTAGTATAGGTTATCAAAGCTTCATACTAATTACAATCAAACGTGCACCCACAAAATATACAAAATAACAAAAATAAATAAAAATTCTATCATAGTAATTTTATAGTAAAGAAAGATTTCAATTCGAATAGAAACATTCCTCTTATTTCCTCGAAGACGTAGTTCTTCTTGATTAATAGAAGCTAAGAGCTAAAAAACTTTGGCACCAAAAAGAATCTACGCTAGTTACAATTTGACCTCGTTAGTGTTTTTTTGATCCGCTTGACTTCTCATCTATTTCTTTTTAATACGGCTATACTTTTTAAATGAAATAGTGAAGTCAATTTCAGAGAAGTTTATTTTAAGACTGCAATTAATAAATGATGGTGGCTGGCTATATTTTTGTGCAAACATTATAGTGTGTGTTTGATCTGATGTTGGGAAAATTGTGAAAAAAGTGGAAAATTAAGCGTTTTTACACTAAGTTCCTTCTGCCTACGGTTCCTTTTGCCAACGGTTCGTTTTACCTACTGTTCCTTCTGCCTATTCTGCTATACACGAGACACAGTGTGCACAAAAAAGCTTTTTTTAGTTCACACTTTATCTCGCTCATATTACTATGAGGAAAGAGGAAATCACAGGAATTTTGGGCACCTTGTGTTAAGATACTCTATTTCCCTTAACCTGAACGCCTGTGGCTTAACTCAATGCTGCGTAGTCACCTAAAAGAAATTAAAAATTAAATAATCTATCTTCCCCCAGTGGGAACTGAATCCAAAAGCCATAGCGCCTAAAAGCCAGACGCTGTGCTTTAGCACTGCGACGGTCCTCTTAATGAAAATAACTGATCAAAATTAACGCGGAGGTATGTCTTTTTGCCAGAACGAAAAAAAATATAAAAACATCAATTCTCCACGAGTGGGATTCGAACTCTCAACTGTTGAGTTTACAAGCAGATGTTAATCTTGACAACTTACGTTAAATAAACTTCAATATGAAATAATATCAATTTTATATATGTAGTATACATTTCTTGATTTGAGTGATCTAGATTGTTGGAACATCTCAATCAATCGTGCAAAATGCCGTTCGTGACAGGCACAAGTGTCCTCTTAAACCGATTCCGTAAATCCGTAAGTAGTTGTGGCGGGATAATTGAAATATTGAGAGTACATGATAGAAAGAGAATGGTATCTATGGTGTTTTTCTTACTTTTGTAAAGAATATTATAGTCATATTTTTTTATTATTATTTTTTCAATTTCAAAATAAATATATTTTAGGTGTAACTAAGCACTTAAATATGATATTAAGTCGTAACCAAACTATAATTTACTAAACTACTATTTCTATGCTTTTGGTAGTTTCGGAGATTAACGCATTCAAATAAACACTTTTTGGAGATTATTCAAAGTAAAATTATGTTTATATTATACTCGTGCCTCGTCCTCGAGATTAGTAATATACACTTGTAGTACCACATACAATGTCGCCACTCACGCACTTAGTTTGTCTATATTTTTTTTTTCTTTTTGTAGGGTATGTCAGTTTTCCTTTGTTACCGATACACCGTCAATACCTCATTCACATTTTAGTGCTTCGCCAGTCCGCACGTATTCGCGCAGTTATTAGAAAAAGTGTTATTCTATTAAAGTTTCGCTTTTGTAAAGAAAGAATTAAGGAAGTTAGAAAAGAAGATAAAGCAAAGGAGTCGCATATCATCATCAAGTTCGGAATCCTCGACAGGAACCACAAGGTATAGTTATAATTTTCTTAAGGTTTACGTATCAACGAATCGAGTTGTTACTTACCTGTAAATCATTTGAGACTCACGTCACAACGCTTCGTATAGTTATAATTTTTACATACGTATCGTATAGCTATAATTTTTATATACGTAACGTATAGTTATAATTTTCTTAAGGTTTACGTATCAACGAATCGAGTTGTTACTTACCTGTAAATCATTTGAGACTCACGTCACAACGATTCGTATAGTTATAATTTTTACGTACGTATCGTATAGTTATATTTTTTACATACGTAACGTATAGTTACAATTTTTTTAAGGTTTACGTATCAACGAATCGAGTTGTTACTTACCTGGAAATCGTTATAGACTCACGTCACAACGATTCGAGGTGTGACTTGTCTTTATAATTAATGTGGGTTCACGATGCAGCGCTTTGAGATGTATCTTACCCGTCATTATCGCATTACAATATAATTATTTTAATGCCTAATTACTTGACCTACTTATTGTTCATTGTCTGTACGTACATTTATTAGTATAAACTATACACAAATAATACATTAATGTGGGTAGGTAGTAATAGCCGGAATATTAAATTCCAGGTGACCTAATTGAATCTGAATTTATCGAAGATTTGATAAGGGAAACCGAGCCCGATGCGAATATGTCATCTGACATTATTGAGTCGCAAACTGATGCCGAGGAGGTGACGATGCCGGAGGCAACGCAGTTGATGCCCCCGCCCGTTACAACATCGATACTGCCCTCTGTCGTCACGGCTGTGGTCACCTTGGATATTTTGAGAGCAGATCCCTTGATTGATACTGACCAAAAGGCAGTGGAACTAATATTCAAAAGGATTTGGCAATATGATATGCACATATTGTCACTTCGAGGCTAGACAAGGAATTAAGTGAAGAACTTCTCGAAAAGTATTTACCGCCTGGCAATTGTGCTTTGATAGATGCCTGTCTTAAATCCCGAAATAAAAGCTGCCGTGACAGATATTGTTATTAAGAGGGATAAGGCTATTTTTGATAAACAAAAGCAGACTGCATCTGCAATATCCTCAGTCAGTGAGGCAATCACTGTAATGTTGTCAAAACATGACAAAGATCGAGTATTATTAAAAGCCTTAATGGATACAGGTACTGTTGTGTGATACGCAATACAAAGATTCTATAACTAGGCGTAATTTTATTTTGGCAATTCTAAAGAAAGAATTAAAAAATCAAATACAGCAGACGAAAGTTGATAAATTTTTGTTTGGTGAGAAATTACCAGAAACATTGAAAGCTGCAAAAGCTATTAATAAATGAGGTTCAGAATTAAAATCAACACCTCAACCAAAATCGGTTACCGGAAAGGTCCGCCCCCGAGTCACAGGCCGCCCTCGAGTCGCTGGCCGCCCCAGGCATCAACGTCGGGGACATTAAGGACCAGGGAACCTCGAAAAATTATACTGAAACTGAAATGTTTCAATTTGATCAAGCTATTAATGATTTGTTAATAATAGGTGCTATTTCACGAAGGGCAATTTTTATCAAGCATATTCTTAATACCAAAACCAAATGGTAAAACCAGATTGATCTCAAATTTAAAAGATCTACATAAATTGATTCAAACGAAACATTTTAAATTAGAAGATGTACGTACACTATAAAGTTAATATCAAAAGATTGTTTATTGAGTACTATAGACCTGAAAGATGCGTATTTCCTAAGTAAGGTTAAGGAATGTTCACGAAAATTTTTACGATTTTCATGGAATGAAAAATTATATGAATTTAACGTTTAACCATTTGGTGTTAATACAGCACCATATGTTTATACGAAAATCATGAAACCAGTGGTTAAGTTGCTACGTTTATGTGGTTTTATGTCTACTATTTATTTAGACGATATATGTTTAATAGCAAATAGTTATAAAGAATGTATTCATTATATTAATACTATTATATATAATATTAATAGGTTTTAATATTAATGAAGAAAAAAGTAAAATTATACCTAGTAATATTTGTAAATATCTTGGTTTTATAATTGATTCAAAAAATCTTCAAATTTAATTCAATTTAAAATTAGCTTACCACCTGAAAAAAAAAAAAAAAAAAAAAAATGAAAATGAATTATTAAAATTTAGAATTAAAATTCGATGTGAAATTCGAGAATTCGCACACCTTGTAGGTCTACTAACGTCAGCTTGCCCAGCAGTCGAATAGGGTTGGCTATATACCAAACAATTCGAACGGTGCAAATACCTTAGCTTAAAATCTAATAATGATTATGAAAAATATATGTCTATACCTAGTACATTACGATTCGATTTTGATTGGTGGACAAAAGTCATTGATTATTCAGTCAACAGAATATAATTCGATGATTATTGTATTGAAATATTTTCCGATGCCTCAACTACTGGGTGGGGTGTTGCCTGTGCCGGTGTAAGGGCGAGTGGTATTTGGAGTAAAAACGAAAAGCTTAAACATATAAATTATTTAGAGCTGCTTGCAGCTTTTATAGAATTAAAAATTTTTGCTAAATCATTATATAATAATGAAGTCTTGTTGTGAATTGATAATACTACAGCCATATCATATATAAACCGCATGGACGGGGTACAATTCCCTCACCTCACGAGTATTACCAAGGAATTATGGCAATGGCGTGAGAAACGGAATCTATTCGTATTTGCGTCATATATTCGTTCGGCAGAGAACGATGTTGCAGATGCTGAGTCAAGAAAAAGTCATCCCGACATAGAATGGGAACTTTCGGATTATGCTTTGCAAAAAAGTAACAAATGCTTTTGGTTCTCCTAATATAGACCTATTTGCGAGTAGAGTCAACAAAAAATGTCAGAAATATATTTCATGGCATAGGGATCCAGACGCATACGCTATAAATGCATTTTCCGTAAATTGATCAGGTTATTTTTTCTACGCTTTTCCGCCTATTTCAATTATTCTTAAAACATTAAGAAAAATTATATCAGATAAAGCTAGAAGTATACTTATAGTACCTTTATGGCCAACGCAAGCTTGATACCATTTCTTTTGTAAATTCTTAGAAGGAAAAACACTTATTATGCATCCAACTAAAGAGCTGATTCTCTCTCATTCCAGCTCCCGCCAAATACATCGTCAGACTACCCTGATGGCAGGTTTACTATACGGGAATCTCTATTGAAGAAAGGCCTGTCATCCTCCGCCATTAATGTCATGCTGGCTTCTCTCTCCAAAAACTCTTATAAACAATATGATTTATGTTTAAGGAAATGGTTTTATTTTTGTCAAAGAAGAAATCTCGATGCTTATAATACAAGCATATCAAATATTATTGAATTTCTAAATGAAGGCTATAACTTAGGGGCACAGTACAGTACTTTAAATACCTACCGTTCTTCATTGGCCCTTCTTCTTGGACGTCAGATATGTGAAGATGATCGCATTAAGCGATTTCTTAAGGGAGTATTTCGTTTGGGCAACGAGGTGCCTAAATATGAGATTGTACATGGGATGCTTCAAAAGTATTAGATACTTTGGGTACTTGGTCTCCTAATGAGACTTTAACGCTAGAAAAAATTTCCAAAAAAATAATAACTTTACTCGCTTTAGTTACAGCGCACAGGGTACAAACATTTTCAAAAGTTTTAATTACCAATATTGAATTTTTTCCTAACGAAATTTCAATAAAAATCCCTGACTTAATTAAAACATCTCGGCCTGGAGCTCTACAGCCTAGGCTTGTTCTTCCCTATTTTGAAAACAAACCAGAAACTAATGTAACTAAACATTTACGAAAACATGACTTACTATTTATTAGTCTGAAAAAACCTCATAATGCGGTATCTTCTCAAACTTTAAGCAGATGGACTAAAAATACATTAGCTATATTTGGAATTGATGTCTAAATTTTCCGCACATAGTACTAGACATGCTAGTACATCGATAGCCCACAGTTTAGTAAATTTAGACACCATTAGAAGAACTGCTGGTTGGTCTAGTAATTCAAAATCCTTTGCCAGATTTTACAATAGAAGGATTAATGAATATAATGATCATGGTTTTGCTTCTAGTATAATTAATACTTAATAAATAATGTTAATTAGTATTTAATAAAAAATACTATTGATTAATTATTATATATTATTGTTACAATTTTTTCCTCATTATAAATATTGATTAAAGAATGTTTCTAGTATAACTATCTTTTTTCAATTGATATTTTACTATTATCTCTCAAGATCTACAAGTGTATATTACTAATCTCGAGGACGAGGCACGAATATAATTAGTGATTAAACGAACTTACCTGTAAGTGAAGTTCTATCATAATTATACGAAGAGCCTCGTCCGAAGAGATTAGCATCCCATCCTTCCCAATGTTTTAATTCAACCCCTTTAGTAAAATATCATTTGAGTTATATCATCCATAGCTCTAAACTTAATGAGGTATTGACGGTGTATCGGTAACAAAGGAAAACTGACATACCCTACAAAAAGAAAAAAAAAAAAAAATAGACAAACTAAGTGCGTGAGTGGCGACATTGTATGTGGTACTACAAGTGTATATTACTAATCTCTTCGGACGAGGCTCTTCGTATAATTATGATAGAACTTCACTTACAGGTAAGTTCGTTTAATCACTAATTATACTCATTATTATTTTAAATCTTTCGTATAGTATAAAATCTGCTTACAAACAATATATTATTTATGACTATAAGAAGGCCATCGAGACATAGTGGTGCAGCGTCTGCTAGTAAGCGCGACAGTTTGTGAGTATGATTCCCACTTGGGTAAGATGGATTTTATCATTTCCATTTTCTTCGCTTTGATAAGCCCGCGATCAGTTCCGCCACTCAACATGAAATGCAGGCGATTTCGAAGGCGGAAACCTGGTAACGGACTGTCCTAACACTAGGTCGCCACGATTCGTGTTGTTCCTTTTGCTACGAGGGAGATAGAGCATGTAGCTTTGAATAAATTTCTCTAACATGACGAGTGTGGGTTCATTTCTCAAAGAGGAGTGAATGGATTATATTTTGGGCATTCTCGTAGTTTTGATAACTCTGCTGTTTTATATCCTGCTATCGGATACAACGTAAATTTAAGGTTTTTATGTTTCTAAGTTATCCTTAATAATTCAGTAAGAGCACATGCTTCAACATTTTTTTAAATTAAAACATAAATAGGACAAATTATTACATTAATCTTCTTACAGAAAATCTACGTAAATGTTAGCACTTCGTTTAACTCAAACAAGATCTTTTACAAAACTTCCACTAGCAAAAGCTAAAAAAGTTAAATTAAAAGCTCAAACAGAAATCAAACTAGTGACTCGTTGCCACAAATTTCAATATACCAAAGGATCTTTGTACAGAGTTTAAGTCTAAAGCCTTTTCAGCTTATGCGTAGTAACGAGTAATTACATCCTTGATATCAAAATGAAGAAAAAAGCTCCTAATGAGAACCATTGAAATGGAACCCACCATCCAGCTAATTGTCTACAGAAAATCCTACACGGAAAAGTTCGTTACGTACAATTTACTTGTAAATGAGGGATGCTGTTTTGTTTACTATGTTGCTGAGAGAAGATATTTGTGATGAATGATGAAACTAGTTTGTGTCTATTTTATTAAATTATTAATTATTAGAGGTTTTTGTGAATTAGTGGCGCTGCATCTTATAGTACGCTCTTTGTTTGTAAGTTCGATTCTCACTTAAGGAAATAAATTATTTTTAGTTTTTCTCTCTAAACATAAGACAATGCGCACCATTAGGTCTGCTCAACATGTAATGTCTCAAAAATTAGGTGAAAAGTGATAGAAAGAGTGTTTTAATACTTGGTTACCTCCCTGCTATGATATGAAAAACGGAATATAGTGTCAAATTATATCTTCACTAAGCACTTGGATTGTTTACAAAAGATCTTCTCAAAGTTCATTCATATATTACACATTAGATAATTAATTTTCTTTTTTTAGGCTTCACTCTACATCCTGCAGATAGCAAAGTGAACCGCAAAATCAATAGGAACTTAGTGTTAAGACTCTCCGCATTCTGCTTTCCGCCTTATTTCCAGTAGCGAAAAACAGGGTTGCGTTTGCCTAGTTGCCAGAACGAAGAAAATGGAAATTAAATAATGAATACTCCTGGAGTAGGAATTGAACCCACAAACCATATCGCGCTTACAGGCAAATGCTACGATTCTGTTCCACGACGGTCCTCTATTATTTGAATTTAATTGAATAATTGAAATTTAATTATCAAACAACAGTTTAGATCAGTTCTTTACTTAACAAAAGCAATTTATGGCACAATTAAACTATATTTATCAAATTCACAATGACATAATCCTGATTCCACTGTAAATTTTTACATATAAAATATTATGACAATTTTCTAAGAAGATGAAAAGGGTAATTAAGTGTTTTTTTCTACAAAATGCTTCCATATTTAAAATTTCATAGCATTTATGATTATTTTTCCAACGTCTAATAAAATTCAGTCCATATTTCATATACCAACAATTTCGGTATCGAAGGCAGTATTTTCGGTTGGAATTCTCGCTTCGAACTGAAAAATTAATACACAAGCCGCATACGTTACCTCTGAAAATGTGAAAACGCTAACAAAAAGATCTAAAAACAAGCGTAAAAAGCTTAAAGTGTTTTTTGTCCTCATAAATCATTTTGTATCTGTTAAAACAAAATGTCTTCTGCAAATATAAAAGAATAAAGAAAATATAAAAGAATATTTACTAAAGTATCTTTTGACGATTAAGTTAGAATTTTGTCAGCGTGATTAGACTTATAACGTCACTCTGAATCAACATGGTGGGACATCCAAGATGGCGGCCTACTTGCTTAAAGGAAAAACACTTGCTAAGAATATTTAGAAACATAAAGTGAAGAAGACCTGAGGACCGTCGTGGTATAGGTATAGCGTCTGCCTGTAAACGCGACGGTTTGTGGGTTCGATTCCCACTCGGGGAAGATGGATTTTTCTATTTTCGTTTTCTTCGCTCTGGAAAATAGGGAAAGGGCGGCGTTGAGTTCTGCCACTCAACACGCAATGCTTCGAAAACGGCGATAAGCGGGGACGGAGAAATCAGGGACTAAACAACGGTTCCCTTTGCCGTTGCCGTTTTGTGCAGGATAATGCGTGAAGCTAAAAAAAAAATAATGCGAAATAAATATTCGACAATAATGCGAATTGAGTGTTAAAGCTCAAGCGGGCTTCGTCTTACTACCAGAGCGATGAAATAAAAATTCATTCACTGTGAGTGGAAATCAAACTGATAACAACCGACTGTCAGACGCGAGGATGCTACGCCATAACGTTAGTACATGTAAGTTGTTTTTATTTTTTTTTCTAAACTGGTATCAAATATAATAACTTGCTGAAAATACAAATTCGTGTTATACACACTTCTTTTAGTTAATTAAATCGTCGTTAATCAATTAAATATATTGAACATTAATACTGCCAATTTAAATTTAATTAAATATTAATTACCGTCTCTGTTGCTTCATTTGAAAGTCAAGTTAAAACCTAGAACCTCTAAATATCTGGGCAGGTATATTAAAAAAAGTACAGTATAAAAATATAATTTTAGATTTCGAAATATAACTGATATGAATATAATTTTTTCAATCTGTTACGTCACGGCGGAACTACGCCGGAAGGAAGCGTTGGTACCACGTGAAGTTTTAATGAAAATTCTTTATTAAAATTTTATTTAAGATAAATCTGTTGGGCCGACGCTGTAATTGAAGCCGTAGCTGTATCACTTTTCCATATGCTCCATTAATTTGTGCAAAATTAACCTGTTTATTTATATGATATTTTTATTTTAAAAAATAAAAGTTTACCTAAAATCTGAAGGTTGCGAGTTTCATTCCTATTAAGGGAGTGAATGAAAATTCTGTTATAAGATAAAATAAAGTGAAAACTTTCGAATGTCTTGAATTTAGATAGAAAAGATGCGAAATTGCAACATGCTGACGGCTAAGTAAAAAATAAATTTAAGACATTAGCTTATAGTGAATTTTTTCATATTTAATTGAGATTTCCATAGAAAATAAATTACTCACAAAGTGCCCCAAACAGAATCGAACTTACAACAAAAGCCTTGCACAATAATAATTTCAAAATTTAATAACACTTAATATTCTACGTTATAATACATTATAGGTGTCTTTAAGTACTTGATGAGGAAACATTTGATATTACTTAAAAGGCAATATTACAGAGAAGTCTAACGGCCTTAATAATTCTTTCTTCGAAAACGCTTTACCACGTTGTATGTGTTAATAATTATAAAATTATACAAGTTTAAAACGCTTTTGAGCACATATATTAATTAGCTCAGGTTGTGGTCTCGTGTGTTTTTAAACTTCCAGGGTTCCGCTGATCAAAAACCCAAAAACGGAACCCTTACAGTATCACAGTGTTCCTTATACATACATACACACACACACATACTCACACACACATTCACACGCACATATACACACAGACATTGAGCATCTGCTAAGAATAATTTTCTCCGTACAACGTGGTTTGTTTTTGCTCCAAATTTGAAATTTACAGGTACAATAAACAAAAACTACATTATTTATATATGTCATACAATTTACGTAAAATGACTGTCAACTTTTATAAGCAACACAGAAACCTAAGTTGTAGAGCAAAAAATAACTATTGAAGTAAAAATTTTTCAATATATTTTAATATCGTTTAGATTAACACGGATTCCAATTTTTTTCTTAATCTGCCAGTAACTATTTCTCGGTCTCGATTTTCAATAAAGAATAAAGACCTCTCTATTCTGCAGTTATTTAATCATGGGACAAAAACTGGCTTACGTCAATGATATATAAGATAGTTAAATGGTAATGTCTGTAATTTTAGTAATGAAAATAAAATATTATAAAATTTACTTTTCATAATCCAAACATAATTAATGGAGTGCGCAAGCTTAAAATTATGTATATGAAACTTTTTATTACTGACTATGAACAACTACAACTTTTAGGCGATGAAAGCTGAAAGTAGGTACTAAGATTTTTTTTATAATATTCTTTTAAGTGTAATTTTATATTTCATAGTTCACGCAAGTGATGTTGCGAGGTACAACTCGTTTAAAATAATACGCTTATATTAAAACCAATCTATATGCATATCTAATATAACATAGCATTCTGCATTGCATACCGTTTGTGTATTTAATTAACAATATGTTAGATTGATTAATAGCGATAAGACAATTATTGTTTGTATCAATTTGATACAGGAACTAATGCTCATGGCATAGACGCCAGAAACTGCCATAGATATTCGTGTGGATGCAGTGGGATGAAGTTTGGGTCAGCTATAACTTTGAATTCGATATAATTATATATTTAAGCTATTTGTATTCATATGTGTACACAAATTCTTGAACTTAACGGTGTATCGATACTTATATAAAGAGTGACTGTAAGCATCACTTGTGCATCAAGGAGCAGGCGGTTGATCGTGACCATACTGATTGCCTTCATTACACCATGAGGAGATGCTTTTCTTACTTATACAGTACCAAATGACATTTAAAGAGTTACTTTTAAGTTTTTTTATTCATTCATTCATATATATTAAAGACATTAAAATACTCATTTGAAGTAAGATTTTGCAGTTAGCATTTTTAAACTAACTGTTGTTGAAGCTTTGAAAATTTTGAAATACTTGGATGTAGAGCTTTAGAATAGTATTGTAAGGTATACCAGGATTATTATAAAATACACAAGGCTCATATATTTTTTTTAAATATTTTAACTACACAAATTTACAATTTTACCTTGAAATTATTTGGCTATGTATACTAGTTACCATACAGAAAGTATTTTATTTAGATTTAGTATATTTTCTTTTTTCAACTTTGTTACGTTTAAGTAGCTCTACTTAACTTACTAATTAATATGAAAAGCAATTATTTTATTAGACTATTCAATATATTGATCAAGCTCTACATATATTTCTTTAACGATTTTGAACTTACTCTACAATATCAGCACACATCAACGATCCAGATATAACATTGCTAATTGAATTCTACGCAAGCGAAAACAAAACAACATTCATTCTGTAATGAATAATACTCTATTTACTCCGCACCGAAACCTAACCCTAATTGTTACCTGTGCTCATTTGCGTCTCTACATTTTTGAAAGGATCCTTATAACTAAGGTGATAAAGTCCGATTTCCTTTACAAATGAAACTTTTCAGACCAACCTTTATCTGTCTTACTCAGCAAGGCGTTATTTGTTCTACCTGTGTAATGGTGTCAGCATGATTTATCATCCTAATATAAGCCTTCTAATTGACTAAGGTGTACCGACTCAGTGGTAGGTAAGTTTAAGGTGATTTTTTAAGTGTAGAGTCTTTTTATCTAATTTCAATTGAGTCGGTAGAGTTTCTTTATAAGTAAAAGATGAAAGAATTATAAAGAAAGGAAGTTACCCTTATTCAACGGCACAATGAAAAGAGGGTTCTATGTTTAAAGAGGTTAGTGCATATTCGTTTATACCTGTGTTATAGAGACCTAACAAATGGAACAATTTAGACTATTGTTACGTTAATATATAAAGCCACCGTCAAGAATTTGAATTGTTGTGAAAATAAAGGCATTATTTTCACAAGAATTCAAATTCTTGACGGTGGCAATCAGATGACATATTGTCGAAATAAAAACAAAGAAAAACGCATCTTCGAATTAATTTTTAGTTCGTAAATTCAAATTTTCGTAAAAAAAATATTAGTTAGTAAATTCTTTTTATTTTACTCTTTACGTTCACGACTTTTACTTTATGTCTAAAGTTTTATATATAATATAGTAGAGTAAAATTTGTAAGTTGACGTGCTATATATCATAATTTACAAGTTCTGCTCATGTTTCTCGTTTACTCATAAAGGAGGTGAACATGAAATCATTTATTTGTTTTCTACGTGCCTTATGAAATATATATATATATATATATATATATATATATATATATATATATATATATATATATATATATATATATATATATATATATATATATATATATATATATATATATATATATATATATATATATATATATATATATATATATATATATATATATATATATATATATATATATATATATATATATATATATATATATATATATATATATATATATATATATATATATATATATATATATATATATATATATATATATATATATATATATAGTTATTATGTAATATAGCTCATATTTAACTTAAAGATTTCAATTTAATAAGACTATATTTTTTTGTATAATTTGTAAAAATTATACCTGCAAGTTTGGTTTTTGTTTATAATCGTATAGTTCAAATTAATTAATATTGGAAGCTAAAATTTACCATGCGCTACCGTTACTTGATTTAAAATTCAAATCCACAGCTCTTGTACATAGTCACTATTATTGAAGGCTTAAATGTCTGTAAAAATATTGCACGAAGTACTAGTAATGAATTAACACTCCTTGTATAGATGCAACTACCTCGAGTTATTGTATAATGAATCTTATAATTATAGAATTATGGTCCACAATGTGTGAAATTATTTTGTTGAAAACTGTCTCAAAGTATAAGCCTGACTTAAGGGGTGTTCCAACTTGAAATAATACACTCTCGAAAGTTTGTCTCTCCCTAGAAGTTTATGCAACATGCTCTATAGTGAGCTCTATTTTTTTTTAGTTTCAGTAGTGCTATACTTTTGTTGAAAAATATGAGACGTAACTTAATCATGTAGAGTAAGGAAATTTGGTCCGAAATCATTTTGTGTGATTTTTTTAATAAATTAATAGTAAACATATAAAAATACTTAAGAATTTTAACGCTGCATGATGAAGAACGTATAACTTAGTGGTCAAAGCGCTTACTCAGTGTGCAGCAGGTATGGATTCAATTCTCGCTACGTTCAAACTGTATGTGTTTTTTAAGTATTTTTTTTTCTATATTTCTAGGGTGCATTAACACCCTAAAATTAAAAAAAAAACTTCAATGTAGTTAGATAAAACACTGTCCAATTTATACAACAAAGAAATTATTTTTAAAAATAATGTTGCAATACAAATTGTGCCATAATTGCAGAATATTTAATATTTTTCGATGGAACAAAATATCTTGAACTTAGTGACAGAGACACTCTGATACACATTCTATTGAGATATTATGATGTTATACCAACATTGAGGTACTATGATTTTAATTAAAATTCAATCCAGATTTTTATCTAATTTTATAGGTTAGGATATTTTTTTGCTTTACAGTTTGTTTAGCATAGCATAGCCTGCCACTCCCACCTTAAACCTTTTAAACCCTTGTGGTAAACTCAACGCCACACTTTGTCTTGTTACCAGTTATCTATTCATTCTGTAACATGGACTAAAAAACTAAATAGATATTACCCCGCGTACGATTTGAACTCAGGACCTTGAATATGATAACTGGTAATAAAATTACATACAATTCACATATTTAATGTACAGAAAAATTTCATAAAGAAAATATATGAAAAACGCAAGAGCTTAGATAGTTGAGTTGCAAATTTAGTTTTTACTGCAGCCGATCGTTTGATATTGGCATATAAATCACACAGCACTCCTTTTATTCTGCAGATGACTGAAACGGACTTACTGTAGAAATTTTATAAAATATCATTCGAGCTAGTTTATAAAGAAATTTCTTGAATATACTTTATTTTATTTTTTAAGGTTCCCTTATCCGTATTTCCGAATTTAAGAAAATTTAAGAATTTATCCGTATTTAAGAAAAAATAAAATCCTTATAGGATGATACCTCTGTCAAGGCCATTGAACTAAAAATTGTGTAGGTCTTGAACTTAAAATAACATTTCTATAAAAATGTTATTATAATATTTCTAGAAAAAAATTAAGCTCACAATTTAATAGATAGATGAGAATTTATGTTTTTTACGCGTTTTTATGAAATTTGTCCCAAAATAAAATTTGTCTGACCGTCGCTAAGGACCGTCGTGGCGCAGAGGCCTAGGCGTCGGCCTGTAAGCGCGACGGTTTGAGGGTTCGATTTCCACTCGGGGAAGATGGACTTTTCTATTGCCATTATCTTGGCTCTGGAAAGTAGGTAAAGCGCGGCGTTGATTTCCGTCACTCAACATGCAATGCCTCGAAAAAGCGGAAAGCGGGGATGGAGAAAGCAGGGACTAAGCAATCGAGTGGCTTAACACTAGGTTCATACGGTTCCTGCAGTTCCCTCTGCCTACCTTGTAAATGGCGGGATAAATCGAGAAGCTAAAAAATAAAATTGGTTTATCCATTGATAATCAAGGCATCAGGCATGTTGTTAGATTTTGGATTACTAATGAAGAATTTGTTTTAGACAAAAAATTGTAAGGAAATATTATAAGCTTAAATAAATAAATTAAGGAAAAATTTCTAAAATTAGATATTTACAGGTAAGTCATAGAAAAATATGAGTGCATTCACTTGCAAACTAAATATAATATATATATATATATATATATATATATATATATATATATATATATATATATATATATATATATATATATATATATATATATATATATATATATATATATATATATATATATATATATATATATATATATATATATATATATATATATATATATATATATATATATATATATATATATATATATATATATATATATATATATATATATATATATATATATATATATATACATGACTACGACAACGAGTATGTCACGCGGCAAAGGACCCGCTAGTTTATATAAAAATACCTTGAAAGCCTATTAAAATTAACATTGTCAAATCTTAATACTTTTCACACATTCTCATATACAGGAGTTAAGACAAGGCGGAGTAATAGAATAATCCTCTTATTTCCAAACACATCACGCAGGGATCTACTGAGATTAAGCTATACAAGATCTTATCGTATCTCAAAGCAGCAATTTGTGTCAGATCAATTTGCGCGAGAGTAAATAATTCGTTACACACATACACACACAAATACACAAACATAGCTTCCCGCTTATAGCGAGGTAGGCAGAGGGAACCGCAGCAACTCTGGGTACCAATTATTAAGACACTCCGTTCCCCACTTTCCACCTTTCCGAGACATTGAGTATTGAATGGCGAATCAACACCATGCTTTTGCCTAAATACCAGAGGGAAGAAAAAGGAGATCCGTCTTCCCCGAAAGGGAATCAAACCCAAAAACCGTCGTGTATAATTCGTTAATTTGTGAGATTATTAACAATAGAATATTGCTTTAATTATTTCACTAATTTTAATACCTTGGCTATCACTGTATGTCAAAAAGATGTTGTTTGTTAGTCCCCATTCTGGGAAACCTTTTTTTTATAATCTTAATATCTGATTAAGATGAATGATGCGTTGACTTCAATATAGAATGCCACAAATTCTGGGGGAAAAGGTACCTGGACCAGGTTCACTCCGTTGAAGTGCTGGATATGTTCCTTTTTAAATTTCTTTCGGTATATTCGAACCTAAAAAAATTAACTATAACCTTAAAATAACCTAACATTTTAATTTTATTAAAGAGCTAAGTGTTGCGATTAGTTTTATTGATTTTATTGCTTTTGAGAAAAACAAAACTGTCACAGACTAAAATAATTTCGATTTTTGGAATCACTATATATTATATAATAAATTATTTACTTAAACTTAAATTCTTTTCGTTGTAAGCATAAAACTCTACGTCTGATACATGATAACAACATAAATCGTTTTTAAACTAAATAATAGTTGATATATAGTCTAAGCTTAGCACGTTAGTACTCTAGGGAAATTGCTTCAAACTAAAGCTACAAAGTTGTTCTGAAGTGAACATACCCGAGGGGACGTTTGCTTCATAATACAATACATTAATTTTCTCAGATATTCTGTATGAGATGAAAAATTTTCCTGATAAACGCCGTTGTAAATATATAAAATGTGAGTGAAAAATTAACAACATTTTGAATTAAAATTGTCTACATAGAGGTGGTTATTCAACTCCCTTAAGATATTGAAGCATCGTGCTCTGTTTTAAAATATACGGGAGATTAACATAATATTGGGTAGAATTACTATGTTGTTTTAAAATTATAAATGCCTTATAATTCATTTCAACATATACGTTTTATATATCAATAAATATCTATATAATATTGTATGACTGTCTGTAACAGTAGTCTGACAGTAATAGTGAATGTAACTGGTTTAAAGTACAATTTACATATTTGCTTTTTTAACTTATATTAATTGAATAACTCTTATAATGTTCTCTTAAGGACGTCATCAGTTTTTTATTTTGTTTTTTCTTAGAGATAGATATCCGCAACAAATAAATATATATATATATATATATATATATATATATATATATATATATATATATATATATATATATATATATATATATATATATATATATATATATATATATATATATATATATATATATATATATATATATATATATATATATATATATATATATATATATATATATATATATATATATATATATATATATATATATATATATATATATATATATATATATATATATATATATATATATATATATATATATATATATATATATATATATATATATATATATATATATATATATATATATATATATATATATATATATATATATATATATATATATATATATATATATATATATATATATATAATAAATATAAATTATGATATAATTTATTATAAAGATAAAGTTATGCCAGTTGCGTTTAGAAAAAACAATGTCATATTAGTTGGAGAATAACTCTTAATAACTCTTGTTACAACAAATTAAATCTCGAAGCAATCTAAAGTACAGCAATTATCTACTGTATCAAAGTTAATATTAAAAATATTGAAGCTTATTTTCTGTCAACACAGTATGTGATGCCATAGACCTTATTATTATATAGAATAGAAATCTATATAAATCTTTAAAAACAGGGTACGGAGTGTTTTAGCAGTAGGTTCCAACGGTTCCTGTGATTCCTTAGGCCTACCCTACCACTGGTGGGAAGCCTGAAGCTTAAAAAAAAATACACAGATTTGTTTCTTTTATCTTAGTCTAGTCTATTTCAAAATATTTATACGGATTTGAAAAAAAAACGAAATTTTTAGTAAAAATATTAACGCTATGTCCCACATATAGTAGGATAGATGAAAAGGGGAATGACGCCACATAAAAGTAGGCTCAAAATAAGTAACTAAGTAAAATTATTATTTTCAAAGAATGTCACACATTTCTGTATATAATACTGCTAATATTTTTTTAAGAAGGAATTAACAGATACATATAAAACTAATTTCATTTTCCAATTAATTCAAATCATTGAAATATTTGAATCCCACTTAGGTAGACAATGAAGCAACTCTAGTTTCTCTTTGCTTTTTATATGACAATAATATTTGTGAATAATCGTGAAGCTAAAAAAAACATTTATGCAAATAGATACTGAAATTAAATAAGTGATTAAGAACTATTTTCAAATATTTTACCCCTCAGCAGAGACGGATATATAATTGATGGATGGATGTGACATGTTAAGTCTGCCGTACGCACGTGTTCTGCAGTTCGAAATAGCTATAAGTGTCTTCCTGAGAAAAATATATATAGATATACAAAATCTACTATGTGTTTGTAGCAGGTTCGATTTAGGGAGTTTGGCGCTTAATATTGGTCTTTCTTTTCATTCGCTCTAATTAAAAACTTTGCGAATTGAGTAGCAACATTCGGAACAGTGTTAGCTTTATATTGTAAAGCTAACACTGTTCCGAATATTGCTACTGTTATAGATTCTCTTGACTAAAAATCAAATGAAACAGAACTGAATTTATAATCTGACAATGTTCAATTGCACTATGATGATATATCAACATAAGCTTTCTCCTTTCCATGATCTTTTACAGGTTTAACTCGTGATTTATTTTAAGGCAGGATATCCTGCCTAATATAAATCAGACGCAAAATCTGCCAAACTATTAACCAAATGTGTATATATTTAGTTAATAGTTTGGCAGATTTATACATAATATGCACAGTACTAAAGGTGTCAAGGTATTTTTTGGTAAATCCCAGCATAACTTCACAGTCTATAATGCTATGCTAAAAACTAAAAAAAATCACCTAAATATCGGACTAAAATAACATATCTCATCTGGAAATAATATTTTTAATACAATACACAAAAATACAATGGTCTTTTGTTGTTGTTCTAAAATCTCTTTTCCTTTACATCACGTAGCTTAACCGCTACATTTCACGACAAACTTTAGTGTAACAGAAATAAAATCAACTTTCACAAGCGTCTCAGTATTGAATATCACGACTTCAGCGTTTTCAATTGTATTATCTAGAAGTTTCGATTCTGTACCAAACGGCTTCCATGAATAAAGGCACTTATATAACAAACTTTGTAAGATACTAGAATAGAATGTTTGTGACAATATTTTGAGTTAGTTACATTTGTCCTTTTAGAACTTAATTTCTTAACTTCGTCCACATTGTGGATAAAAAATCTATTTATTTATTATCAAATTGGGCTGCTTTGACATTCCTCCGTTCGCTCTATCTGACGTACACAACTGATCATCTTATTGATTCTAAGTGGAAAATAAATAAATAAATAAATAAATAAATATTGATCAGCAACCTTGCCTACGCTTTACACCTTTAGAAATATATTGCCTGGATGCAAAATTCCGCCCCTATGTAAATATTTTTAATAGCTTTACGCTATATTACGCTCATAGTATATTTGACAGACGAACTGAGTGTAAAGACACTCTATTCTATTCTTTAGCTTTCGAAAATTAAGTCGCGAAAATAAACCTAAAAAGTAGATTAACGATTTACAACTAACGCTCTTAAGCTGTGAACTTTCTAACCTTAATATTTCAGTTATCTTCATCTAACACTCACATATCTTAGCTTTATTGCACAAATAAATATTTGCGCCCTCCAGAGTAATTCATAAAATCGAGCCCTACATTACCATGCCTTATCAAACAACGTTTCCTTAGCAACATCACGTATCGCGAACCTGAATAACTCAAAACGCCTTTGTAACTGGACATAAATAAGAATTTTAGCTACCGCGTCGTCAATCCCCGCACTATCATATAAGGCGGGATTTATCGCACCCCTTGATTACGATTTACATGGCGGCTTAAGCTAAAGGCAGCAGCGGATTCTTTTTTTGGCTTCATAGCTTTTCTGTATTTGAGAATAAACTGGTTGAACTTAGTGTCAGGATGCTCTCTTCTGTAATCTCCAGCATAAGTCGTGACATTGCATGTTTAATGACGAAACTTAATACTCATCGTCTAATTAAAAAATGAAAATATTCAATAAATAAAATGACTCCCACATAGGCAGACGGACAGACAAAAGGACAGCAAATAAAGTATATACGAGGGTCAAACTGAAAGTTCTTAGAAAATCAAAAACTAAGCATTCTAGCAAGTTATTAGTTTTATTATAACTTTTCAAAATAGCGTCCATTTACATCAATACATCGCTGCATTCGATGGAACCATTGAGAAAAGCACCTTGTCCACTCGGCCTTAGGGGTCTCTTCAACGGCGTTTTGAAACGCAGCCACTGCTTCTTCGGCGTCCATAAAATGTTTTCCTCGAAGTTTTTCTTTTATTTTCGGGAATAAATGAAAATCGCAAGGTGCGAGGTCGGGGCTATACGGCGGGTGACCCAGTAATTCCACGTTCGTCGATCGTTTGCCTGGCGGTGTGCGACGAGGCATTGTCGTGATGAAGGAGGATCCTGCTGCGAGGTCGTTTCTCTCAAACTTTTTCCAAGACAAGTGGCAAACAGTTGTTAGTGTACCACTCTGCATTAACCGTTTTCTGATCCTCTAAGACAACTGTCGCGTAATGACCTGTCTTTCCGAAGAACGAGGCCACCATCTTTTTTCCAACACTTCGACCTCTCTTCACTTTAGTTGGCAACTCTTCGGAAGGAAACACCCACTGAGCAGACTGTCTTTTGGTTTCCGGATCATAACAATAAATCTAGCTTTCGTCACCCGTTATTATGTCGAACACAGCATTTGAGTCACCTCCGTTTAATTTTTGGATCATTTCTCGGCACCAACCAACACGGCGGAGTTTTTGAGCCTCGGTCAAATTATGCGGTATCCAGCGGGCACAAAGCTTCCTGACCGCTAAATGTTCATGGAGGATTTTGCGCACTTGACTCATACCTATGCCTAGACTTGTCCGAATCTGCCGATAGGTCACTCTTTTGTCAGTCTCTATCATACGCCGCACAACACTGATATTATCTTCAGTCGTCGCTGTAGAAGGCCGTCCCTCACGCATATCATCGGTGAGATTAGATCGACCACGTTTGAATTCATTAAACCAGTTGTAAACTGTGGCACGAGATGGGGCTTCATCGTGAAAAGCCAATCGAAGTCTATCATAACTTTCGTGTTGACTTATATGACATCGAAAGTCATAAAAAATCTTTGCACGAAAATTTTCTCGACTTAAATTCATTCTGACGTGCACAGACAATTTTCAATTTGCCACCAAATCGTAAAACAAATGACGAATGAATGAAATGTATATTCAATATTATTGGTAATGAGTTCTATTTTCAAAATTTAAACTTATTTTTTTAATATAATGCTTTTAAGTTGCCAGTTCTAAAAACTTTCAGTTTGGCCCTCGTATTTTTTCAGGTACGGAACCCTAAAATCCTCTTTAACCTGCCTGCTTTAACTGCACAGGCATTTATTTAATGGGAAAATATAAGTAAAAGTAAAAAATGTATCCGCGTATAAGAAATATTGTTGCAGTTTTATCTATTTTCACAACTTACACATTTATATTATTAGTAGGATATTCTAAAGTTCAAAAAGAAAAGGTAATACTAATTTAATTTTCAATATTAATTTCTTTATACTTATTATTAGATCGCATGATGATGTCAAGTGGACGCCTCGCCCATAGGCATCCATAACCCTATAGAAAATGGATGCGTTGCCAATCAAATACCTAATCCCTCCTTTATAGGCCTAAACCACATTATTTTATTACTAGCTTATAACTGGATAGTATAAACATTATAATATGATCATCACTTAGACCACACTACAGCTTGATAAGGGAAGATATAAGAATGTGAGGCGCGACTTGAATGCCTTACGATTTACGGAACTTTTTTTTTTTCATTTGTATCTCACATTTACTAGATATAATGAGATTTGCCCATTTCATATGTACCCAATTACTGAAGAGTTTGATTAGTTTTTATATATTTATCCAGTTCGTATGCATTATATAAGTATTAAATAAAAAAAACGATTTTTTTGTTTTATGATTTAAAGTGTTAATCCACATGGAGAATAGCAAAATACTTAAAGAAAATATATCAAAACATATAAAAATATTAAAAAGTACAGTAGCTTATATTCCTACTTAAAAATTGAATAAATTATTAAAAAATAGTAAATCAAATACGCTCACTCAATCGGGCAATAAGATAAAAAGCTATGTTCAGTTACGATATTCAACATGCATCAAAAAATTGAAAATTAGACAGAAGACGTTGTATTATAGACAAAAAACCGTTTCTCTTGAAGAAAACATAAAAGTATGAATGCGGGATTTAAAACCACGCTGTCTTGCACGGTTCGCAAGAGGGCGTGGGTTGAAATCCCGCTGCGTTCAAATTCCGCTACATTTTAATACATGTTGAACATCGTAACTGAAAATTATGTTTTATCTTATTGTTCGATTGAGTGAGCGTTTTTTAATGTTTTTTTATAATAATTAAGTAGACTATTAAGTAGAAATGTGTACTATTGTATTATATAAGTAGGGAAACTGTACTGTACTTTATAAAAAAGAAATAGACATATTACGGGTTCCACCACTCAATACGCAGCCTAAAAATTGAGCCGAGCATTGCATTGTGAGCAAACAACTGTATACCCATACATAACGTTTTCTTTAATTCCATTGCTATATGTGGCCTCATATCGCAAACTCATTGACTCTAGGTAAAATGACAAAAATAAATAGAAAAACTATCTATACTAATTCTAAATTCCTAACAATACTGAAAGTAACCATAGACAACGCACAAAATATATACACGACTGAGCTGTCAAAATGTTTATAATTACGTTTATGCCTTATACATAGGTACGTTATTTACGGAAATTCCTCAGCAACTAATTTTGTAAAAGTAGCACAGTAAAAATTCCACACCGCCTGTCTATACAGTGCGCGTGCCACGTCATTGTACACTGGATATAATTTTAATTAAACTTCTACGAGAAATGTGAAATGTAGACTATGGCCCTTTTTAGGGTTTCGTACTTCCGTAAGAAAAATGGAATACTTATAGAATTGTTTTGTTGCTAATCTGTCTGTCCGTTTGTCCAGACTATTATTTTGATGCTCATATGCAAATAACAAGTTGGAACATAAAAAAAATGTAATTTTACGTTAACGTAAAAGATACGATAATATATGAAATTTTCACCTAAAACCTTTAAAGATAATTTCCGTTGACTTACAATTTTGAAATTTGACAAGAAAGGTAACTTAAAGAGGAGGTATACAAAATACTTGTTTGACATCCAAAAAGCCCACACAGTCAAGTAAATCTTTTTTCTGATTGCAGTCAAGTTTTATTGAATTTTTAATGATTAAAAATTACTTATATCTAGAAGAGCATTACTCATATTAGTAAACAACAACGCTAGTTTATAGAATAAAACTAGCGTTGTTGTTTCTATACATATATCATAATTATATTGTGGGAAGTTGGGATTTAGAAAAGCGATCCAATTAAAAAAAAACCAAAGTAATGTTTACTTATTTTTTATTATTTATTTATTTAATATGGAACTATTTAATATGGAACAGAGATACATATGTAATGCAAAAAATACAAGTATAGACAATAAAATACCTAATGTATCTCTAATTATAGGAGTACACAGTAACATGCGCTAATAAAGTAATGAACTCCAAAATACAATTTAAGAAATAAAAATAAAAGTACAAACTAATAATTGAAAAACAATGAAATAAAATAATTTATCGAAAACTATAACTACTAAACAAAATGAAAATACTTCAAAAACAAATTACAGAAACAAATTTACTTTGACTAACTAATTTGCATAAAAGTTATAACAAAGTCATCAAAAGTGTCGAAACCCATGTCGATCGTTGGTATTGCGTTATATAAGCGTTTTTTACATTAAAAAAAAATCATGACTAAAGTGGAAATCCTAAACCGAAGGCGTATATAGTCAGACGTAATACCGCTACGCCATTTCTTTAAAAAATTAATTTATTCAATTATATAATATCTTTAGCTAGTCACCGTATACCGCCCCCAATAGGGCAGGCAGAAGAAATCTAATCTTAGTATCATTCGTTCACTGTTTTCCGCCCTTCGAGGCATTACGTATTAAAAAGAGAAAGTCAAAATCACGCTTTTATTGCTACCAGATCGAAAAAATAATCATGAGAGCGAACCCATAAAGGCAATGGTTTGTGGGACCAAACCCACAAACTATCGCCTTTATGGGCAGACGCTACGCCTCTACGCCGCGATGATACAACATTTTTGGTATTGTAAACGTAATATATAATATTAAATAAAGATATTTTGTATCAATATATTTTATTAACAAACGAAAATTTAAACAATATTAATACATTAAATGTGTAACAACATCTTAAGCTATCTTGTCACTTGATTTTCTCCATATTGAACGGCGACTGTTGCCATTATACTGTACGTCTACTTTGTAGGATCTTAGTTCGGCTTTCTCTATTAAGTGTCTGCTTAATTCCCTCGGTGCTTGAGATGCTATGAACTAAAAATTTTCCAATTTTAATAAGGCATAAATTAAGATCGTCTTGGTGCATCAAAATTTATAAAATACGATGGTTGTGGATTTAATCTCACTAGGGGCAACGAATTATTAGATTTTCACTGGTAAGAATATAAAGAAATTTACCACTGATTTAAGCAGTCAATGGGGAACTGAGTAACTTAACCTCGAAAAGTGAAGTGAATAATACAAATTAAGCGATTAAAACAGAAATCACTTGTTAGATTTTATTGAAAAAAGAATCACAATAAAAATTGCAATTTAAAAAGCTTGTAAAAGTTTACCTCGTTTGAATCAAACTGTTTTCTAAGTTGTCTGCTGTAGTAATCTTTTGGACCCCACTCAGGCACGGGTTTAAATAATTGGTTCAAGCCCTATAATAATATCTCATATGAATATTTCACAAACCCTCACTTCTACGTGTGGCATACGAAATGTAAAATTTAAAAAAATAGAAAAAGCCAACATTGCTTAAAATTTATAAATTAATATAAATTATTTGAAATTATGACACCAATTTGTGAGATAAATACTGGTACAAAACTGTTACTATAGCAGCTTCATTCCATTATTCCTGTATAGAAACCAGAGTAGGCAGACGCTTTTAAAACACAAAACACTATAAAATATTGATACGAACAGTGGATTGCTCTGACACAAAATTTTACATCTACAAAAAGTATATATACCTTTTTCCGTTTATAGACGTGGTGATATATGGCAAATATAACGCCAATAGAAAATAATGTACAATGAATAAATATCGCAGTTCGGGGACTTATACATAGATAGCATATTGTATCCTCAAAATAATCGAATTTAAAAAATCTGCTGAACATGATATACATCTTAACCTGAAAATAATATGTTATCTTAATAAATATTATGACATACTATCAAATATTATGACATACCTTATTAGATGTTGTTAAGTAAATACTAGAGGAGTATTGTAACCGACAGACCCAGTTTTATAGAAGCAAATTTTTTACAGAGGGAAGTCTTTTACATACATACATTAGCTCATAAAACACAGATGCAATATTTCATTAACGGATTCTCTGTTTCACTGGGACTGATATCCGTAGTGCTTATTATGAATAAAGTGAAGGATGTTTAAGCTCCTGTAACATGGGGCCGAAGTGGTCTATCTACCTCTCACCAGGTCTAGCAGTCCTCACAAACGATAGTACCAACAAGGCCATCATTAGTTGATGAGGCTATGACAGCATTTTCTTCATTCAGTTAGGGAACTGGGGCTGTTAAAATGTAAAAATTAGAAACATGACTATCGCGCTGTTTAACGGACAAGACAGAGTGTTCTCAATCACTAAAGTATGCAAGGTGCTCGGACGAAGTAAATGAAGAGGTAGCTAAGAATGGTTCGAGGATAGAGCATTTACCTTTGTATGAAAGATATTTAGATAGAGCATTTACCTTTGTATTTATACACACCTGGTGTATAAAGGTATCGCCACCGACATAATAAGTACATTATTAACATCAATCAAATACGAAATTAAAAGAATAAAATGTATCTTCTTAAGAGCAAAAACAATGTGACGAAGGGCCAAGTGCTTCGACTGGAGGTTGCGTGCAGCGTTTTGAAAGTACAATATTTATAGAAGAATAACATCAATGCAACTTCAAAGGAAGTAAGGAACAAAGAACAAAGAACAAATTTAAATGTAACGTTACTCAGACTAACTGAGTCACTAAATCTGACAGAAGACAAGACTTAACAGCCACCCTACCAACAGCAAATTAAACCATGCTGCATATGGGAAGTCTTTCCTAGGGTACCTTGCGACTTGCGAGAATATAATTAAGACGTTGTAACTTGGTATCGAAAATAATCATAATTTGCACCCACCAAATCCCCTCATACTGCTACCTACAGTAGAAATCATGGTTTAATATTTAAGAGTACTAAATATAGATCTTATGTTATAAAAAGAAAAAGTATTTTTTTCCATAACGAAAATTATGAAAACAACAAATCAAATCACTAAAACGGCACAATGAACTAAAGTCTGTGATATAAAATAATGAATTATAATATTTTATTTAATAAATATTATTAAAATTTTATTAATTATTAATAAAAAAAGAATATACATTAAGTATGTATACCTTTTGCTGCAAAACGCATATGCTGCTAGATATCCCGAATTACTATAATCGTTATAACAAACCAAAAATATAGTATGTCTTTAACATTGAATTAAATAAACTATATCAAAATTACATTACATTACCTACACAGCAAAAAAGGAAACTTACTAAATAAAATATTGGTACAATTTGAAAGTTTAAAACCCTCAGTTTTGTAGGCGGAGTACCATAATGGAACATTATATCGTCAACGAATCTGCTTAGAGGATACATCCAAAATATTATAATTGCTTCAATCAAAGTTGATATGGCAGTCCAAGACATAAAGTGAAATTCTACTATCTGAAAAAAAAATCACAACACAACAGTCCTTACGTAACCTCTCTAACAATAACTTATTATTGTGTTATTATAATCTATAGGTATAAAAAAAATGTAATCAGTCAGTTAAAATGTCTCAAACAATTGCAGTTATCACCATCGTACAGAGTTATATTGCTTATCTTATTTCAACATGTTCATAAAAAAAACAATTTAAATATTTAGTACGTAGTAGAAAGTCACGGGCGCCAACTAGTATTTCATATAAACTACGAAGATATCCTGTGCACATAGAAATGAAAATCGATTGTACTATTAAATATTTCCAAATCCTTTCTCATAGCAAAAAAAAGAAAGTAAATAATTAAAAATTTTACAGTCGCAGTACGTAGAAAGTGGTGCCTGGACAATTAAGCGGACTCTACTCTTTGGAACGAGGCTGCGACCTCTAAGGGCCTTTCTTTACAACAAGATGACTTCATAAAATGTTAAGATGTTTCGTTTTACCATATGACATTTAGATGTAATATCCAAAAACGCTGCTAGTAATATAACCACATCGACGCACCACAATCTTATCCACTTCCATTCACTTCGAATAGTTTCCACCACGCAGTGATATGTTAGCAACTGGAAAATTAAATTGTATATATATTTTGTAAAGATTTTAAATTTGAGATTTTAAAAAGCTTCCTCACAAATGAAATATAAATAATATGGATTTTGCATGCTTTCGCAAATTTTTGCCTCTTCCCCTATCAATTTATACTACATATTGTTTTAATTGATCCCGCCCATAGCAGGGTAAGCAGAGCGCAGGAATCGTAGGAACCTAGTAATAAAATGATCAGCCCTAGGAATTTTCGTTTTGAAGTGTTGGATACTTGCTGCGTGTTGAGTAGCGGAAATCAACGCCAAGTTTGCCTAGTTGCCAAAGCGAAGAAAATTGTAATAAAAAATACATCTTCCCCGAATGGGATTTTAAATATATTTTATTAAAAATATGTTTGATGCTATTCTTCTTCTTTTTTTATCGTTACCGTTTTCTTTACATATGATATATCTATATCATTATTTCAATCGATTTTAGAAGGTATGTATAAGTAAAGTCAACAATGTAACTTTAACCGCAAAATTTTCCATTAGTCTCTAAGAACTCATTTTCAATGTAAAAGCAGTGTATCGATTTTTTTTTTAATATTGTAGCATAAACAAACGGTATATAACGGTATATAAACGGTATATAAATTATTATTATTATTTAGTACTAATAGCATACTTACGGCAACAGAATAATTTACAATCCCATTTATTGCGAAGAAAATTAACACGAAGAAATCACCAAAGTATATTGTGGCAAAATAAATTGGCCACAGGAAGAAAGATGAGGAATTTTCTGAAATTGTTATACTTTTGTAAATTATAGATATTATCTTTATTGTTACCTCAACGTTTATCTCAGAGAGAAGAAATGACTAAAGACTATGACACAATGTGTAATAATTTAATAAAATAGGTTTCTGATATCTTTAAAGAATGTACATAAAAATAATGTAAGATTATATGTCACGTATTCTTACAATATTTTTTTTATTTTCACGCTTTTATCCCGCACATGGCAGTTGCAAGCAGACAAATCAAAGCGTCGCGTTTACAGGCAGACGCTACGCCTCTGGGCCCCGACGGTCCTCTAATATTTTGACAAAATTTCGTCTAAGAATTTCTTAGCTGTACCTTTATTAAGGTTTCTGACGTCTTTAAAGAATGTGCATAAAAATATATAGTGGACTGCCTGTAACACGACGGTTTCTATACTCGATTGCCAGTCGGCAACTAGGCAAAGCGTGGCGATGAGTTCAGCCACTCAACGCGCAATGCCTCGAAAAAGGCGGAAAGCGGGAATGGAGAATGCAGGGACTAAGCAACTGAGTGTCTTAACACTAGGTTTCAATTGTTCCTGCAGTTCCCTCTGCCTACCCTGCCATGTGCGGGGAAAAGCTATTAATGGGTGCTTTTATTTCAGCCAAGTTTGTCACTAAATTAATATAGAGCCCATATAATAGTATTTACCATTGTAGGAAAGAATAATAGTAGCATTCACCCATCGTTCGCAATGTCTTTCCATCAAATAAGAAGTAAGAGCTTTGAATATGTACATTACTGCATTTGATGCTGCAATAATTCCGCTACCAAAACTTGGCTTTATCTGTAAAGATATTCTATCTTGATTAAGTTAACCAAGAAAGTCAGTCAATTACCGAAACTAAAATGAAATAATATGAAACAGTATGTCATCGGGTCCTACAGCCTGCATCTTATTATTACTTCAACAACAATTATTATTCTATTTCATTTTTTTATTTATTGTATTATTTAGGTGGTGATTAGATTAGCATTTCATAAGAAGTGCCTAGAATAATATCACAATTTTCGACTGTGACAACTGAGAGCTCATATTTTAGGGTAACTTGTAATTAAGTATTTGACCGTATGTGAATTAAGTCTATCAGTCACGTTTTAGGTATGTCGAGAGTAAAACAACCGATTCTTTAATAAATAGAACTAAACGTATACAATACATACTTGGTTGATACTTCTCGAATTTATCAAATGAATTATAGGTGGACCAGTCATAGATTCTGCCAGAAGATCAAAATCGGCGCTCTAGAAATAAATTAATTTATTTAGATATATTGTTGGTTACAACAATAACACAGCAGTTTCTGATTCTCAGTAACACATGACTCTAACATTTGTTATAGTTACGAACAAACTGTACCTTTACTTTCGCGGATTTTACTTCGTATTTAAATTTATGTTAATTTATTTTTTGTTTAAATATTATCATTGTTATTTTGATTTTTTTAATTTGGTATAGCTTCCTAATTATGGCCTAAGTTCACTTATCCCCCTAATATAATGATGATTATTAATAAGTTAAGTTTTCTGAAATCACCAAGTTACCTCATCCCTTGTTACGCCTCCCATGTTATCCATTGTTTTGTATAATGTACAAAGCACTGGTGCCTAATCCATTCATCGTAATGGGTTTTGGATTAATGAATAGAGATCCAGGCACAGGAAAATTGGTCAAATAAATTTTCATTTCTTTCCGGATGCTTCAAAGCTTTCTTACTAAATCTTTGTTCTTGGAGCTTACCAAAATTGAAAATTATTAGATCAGATTCACAACATAAAACATAGTGAATTAAGACCTTCAATTATTTTAAGGATATTTGAAGAATTATATTCGTCGAAAAGTTTTGGACGTCACTTTTGTGAGGATATCAAGTCACTTTGAAAGCAGCGCTAATGAATTTGCATTTCCATAAAATTACCGATTCAGTGTAGCACTTCTAGTTTAGGTCAGATTCCATTATCTCCTGCTGCTACTCACTTGGTTTTGGTGTAAATACTGGTATTAATCATGATCTCAACGGCGATAATATTATGAATTTCCTCATCCCATATCAAATCGTCCTTGGTTTTTTTTATCGAAGATTTAATGAATGGAATTCTACAATTTTCCGATTACTTCGCTATAAACAAAGAGAAGAAGAAGGAAAAGGAATTATAAATATATAACTGCTCTGTAAATAGTTTTTAAGCTTATACAAAACAATGATTTTTAATTTATTTTACAGTATCATTTTGATTACAATTTCTTTTCAAATTCATTTTTCACATATAAAGACAATACTCTTAGCTTGTTGATTTGACTTTACTTCATAGTCCTAATTAACACGTTTCTCATTCTGAATATTCCTTCCCTTTATTAACTTTGTATTTTATTAAATAATCATGATTATTAAATAATCATAATCATGATTCTATATAAAAAACAACATTGAAATTAAAGTGACTCGATTTTTTTGTAATTTCAAGCAACTATTCATATCTACCACAATTTTTTTCCAATAACAATACACAGATGTCCCTTAATCAAAAGTTCACCTCATGAATTTCAGCAAACATCAAAACAATGTGCATTTTACTTAACTAATATATGGAAATAACATTGTGCTATTGTAAACTATTTGGCAGCTGGACTTTAGACTTTAGAAAGATAGAAATTACTATACAGTCATTTAATGTCAACCGAGAAATTATGGGCATAATGAAGTGGGGTTAATACATACCCTGTTTCACATTCATTCAACATCCTAAATGACGAATTTCTAGTATGTTAGATATCACTTCTTGGCATTTTAAAAAGCATAAATGCATTTTAAAAATTTTATAATAAAACTCTTTTTTCTTAATAATAATTCCGTGAAGATATATTGGAAATCACAGCTTTTCAATTATCGATTTATAAATCAACCTAGACAAGAATATTTCCAATTTCAAGAGTTTCTGCAAAAGACACTAATTTATTAATGTCAAATTAATCTTCAGGTAAAATAATAATGTGAAAATGAGATTTCTTCATAAGTAGGCAAATATTTTCTAATTACATTTGCAATATCGAAATGTTTTCGATAAAAAAAAATCAATTACTCTTCGTGTTTAGTCAAATATGAATCAATCTGAATGTTTTTTTTTCCATTTGAAAGAGTTAGGCTATTAAGGTTGTCCCATTGTCACTTAATAACAATATAAGTTTGCCAGGATTTTGTTATAAAATGTCAGAAAATTAGAAGAAACTCTCAAACCATTTTTTTCTAGTAGTCACCAATTGATAATAGTTCTTTATGAATTAGTAGATATGACATTCTTTAATTAAAATTGTGAATTATGGAATTATCTACGTATTGTATTGATCTTGGGATGCTGTAAGTATTGTAATAACGTAAACAACTACAAATTTTGATAGAATTTTGTACTGACACAAGGTAATAATTCCTAATCAGTTTCTTAATAATATCTAATTATTTTCTCAAGCGCTAACAATAAACTGTGCTTAAATGTTAATATTTTATCTCAAATCTTGGATCGACGTCTATCTTAGATTGTTACATATCTTTACATCAATCTGTAATTTGCTTGCAATAATCGAACCTAGCGATGTCAACTTTGTTTCGACGATAGATTGCATAGAGATCCGTGCCCTCCCGATATTTCTGTTTTTCATACAAATTTTATTTAAAGAAAAGCTTATCTGTGCGTAAAAATGATCCTACTTCTATGCTACTCACAAAATTCCTTTGGAAATCATTTTTAAAAGAACAATAAGTTTCTAATATCCATAATAGTGACATAGAATGAAAATTCCGCATGTACGTAAAATGGAACGCGAACATATTGTCATTTAAGTATTGTCATGATACTATGTTGCTGTCAATATTTATAAAAATTAAATTACTCTGCTAAAATTTTTTTAGAAAATACTCTCCATGAGCCTTTTCTAAGTAACGCCATTTTTTTAAATATAAAAGACATTCTTTTTAATTCATTATGATATTAAAATCTGTTCAACTAAAGAAAAAAAGCCACCAACAAGCCACAACCAACTTGGCATAAACACTTCAAATTATTAAACAAATTATTCCAAAATTCTATAAAGTTTTAAAGTACAGATCTTAAGTCCAGAAAAAAAAGGAGATTATTAAAAAAAAGGAAGAAGTGTTGTCTGGCTTTTCTAATAATAAACATTTAACTGTAAGTATTGTTTTTCTTGTAATATTTTTTTTTAAGCTTCACGCTTTATACCGCACATGGCAGAACCATAAGAACCTAGTGTTAAGACACTCCGTTACTACTTAGTCCCTGCTTACTCCGTCCCCGTTTTCCGCCGTTCTCGAGGCATTGCGTGTTGAGTGGCGGAACTCAACGCTGCGCTTTGCTTTAGATGCCAGAGCGAAGAAAATGGAAATACAAAAATCCATCTTCCCCAACTGGGAATTGAACCCAGTAACCGTCGCGTTACAGGCAGACGTTGCGCCTCTACGCCACGACGGTCCTGAACTCTGAAATGTCTCAGATTACACTTTTAAAATGTTCGTGCTATCAAAGTCAAAATCAACAGATCATTTATTTAGCAGTAGCCCACATTTTTGTACAAAATAACCTCATATCTGTCCCAGAGATAGACTGAGTATGATGATTAGAAATATAACTTTTTAATTAGTTATTAGTCAAAAAATGTATTGAAAAATCAATTTATAGTTGCAATCTGAAGATTAGGATTAATTATTGACATCGGCCGTAAATGACGCATGACACACGTGTTGCCATAGCAACGTGTATATCACGCCATACAGAAGTATAAATTTTCAAATATTTGACTATATTTATTGTCTTATTTATGAATTTACTTTATATACTTTCCAATCATTACTATTAAAAATTATTAGATTTCTGCAACTTCCTTACACAAAATTTATATTGTGTCAAATTTCTTAGTCCTCTGCCCGTGCAATTTTCGTAAAAGGGGTCCTAATAAATATATTGTTACAAAAAGAACCTATATACCTATTGCAACAAGAAACATTTTAATCGTGCAACTGCACTTAAGTAAAGTTTGTAATAAAAATATTACTTACCATTAAATATTCAGTTTCCTTTTTCTCCGCGGATACAATTTCATTTATCGCACTATGTTCATAAGTTATTGCAACGTGAACAAATATAGCGAACAACGCAACGCATAAGGCCATATGTGAATAGTAAAGGATCTAAAATTATATAATATCCTAATGTTAAACTAAATTTTTAAAAATTTACAGGTACAAATATTCTGTTTAATCTTATCCCAAGTATTTCTGTAGTGAGTCTGCTTGGTGACTAAGTACATAATAACAGCCTATTAGATCTCATATCCTGCATTGAGACTTTTTTGCAGCTTTTTTTCACAGTTTCAGACAGACAGAATTTTTTTTTCGGAGACCGAATTCCAAAGGTAGATACAGTAACGAAGTATAGTAAAGTTCTTAAACTAAAATGTATCTTTGGTACTATGGAGTGGAGTGCTATTGGAGTTTATCTGCTAGGGTACGGATCCCAAGACGAACTGTATTATCGTATATGCAGTCAGGCTGCGCTTAGCTATATCGTCGTATAAGCATCTTCATATACGAAGTGAAGCTCTTGAATATGCTGAAATAGATCTCGCCAGCATTCGTTGAATTATAAAATAACTATTCTTAAAATGCGTTTATATCAGCCCCTTAAATCCCTTGTAATCTTTAAGCTCTAACGATATATTTTAATACTGAGGCCATTATTAAGGTGTGAAAAAGCATCTTAACTGAAAACGCAACAATTGTAGTTTCCATTCATATCTAGGGGAATCAACATTTTTATTTCCTCGCTCTCATAAGACAAAAAAGAATGGTACATTCTGGTACGTACATTAGAGGTTAACCAAATCTCTTCTGTGAAACTATTGATTTAAATATGTATTTAATATCAAAGAATATTCGTACTAGCCTTCCAAAGAAGCTTTTTATATAATTGACGATAGCCAAAGGCTGTCAGTAGCCACATAAGTGAGAAAATGACATTACTTTCTGTCCATACATCCTCATCTCTAAAATTCGGCAACATTTTTCTGTACAATGCAATAATGTATTGTTAAAAAATATATATTAAATCAATATATGGTATATATCATATCCAAAAAAATTTACTAAGTCAAACTCAAAAAAGTAACGTACGAGAAAATCATAAACTACTATAGATATTTTTGTAATGAACAGATATTAATACTATAGATATTGTTATATTTTTCTATGAAACGTTTTGGATTTAATCTATTATTATTTTTTTTTTAGCTTCACACTTTATCCCGCACATGGCAGGGTAGGCAGAGGGAACTGCAGGAACCGTGGAATCTAGTGTTAAGAAACTCCGTTCTTTTTTTCTCCGTTCCCCACTTCTCTATTATAAATATAATTATTAAGTTTTCTTTACAACATTAGTAAAGTCTATTATTATATTAACACAATATTACAACTTACTCAAAAAATTCTAATTGTGCAAGAGTAAAGTTTTCCACTTCCGAAGAATAAAAATAATAATCGTAAGTAATATTAGAGTTCTCAAATTTTTGTGCAAATTCACTCAAATCATAGCAATTATATTGCATATTTTCCTCTTGAATGACTTTATCGCACCTAGAAATCATATAAAATAATAAAATAATCAAATAATATAGTTCTTGGAGTTCTCGCTAATTAGGATAGCTATTTTTTTTAATTTTTAGCTTCACGCTTTTATGTAACTTTATTTACATGGCAGGGTAGGCAGAGGAATCAGCAGAAACCATAGAATTCTAGTGTTAAGATACGCCGTTGCTTAGTCCCTGCTTTTTCCGTCCCCGCTTTCCGCTTATTTTTAGGCATTGTGTGTTGTGTGGCGGAACTCAACGCCATGATCTTGCCTAGTTTCCAGAGTGAATAAAATAAAAATAGAAAATAGGATAACTATAGGACTTACATAAACCCAAAGACTATAACCCAAGATAAATACACTAAAAATATATGTACATGAAATATTTATCTGATCTGTAGTTTGTGCATGTCAAATTCAGAAACTGCTTTCACTGTTTAGTAATTTTCAGTATAAGATATAAAGATAATATGGCAGTGGATTAATAATTATTGAGTACTTGGGATAAGATAAAAAAAGAGGAAAAAAATGCTAAGTCATGTAAATATAGTATAAGCATTTAACTACCGATATCAAATTAGAAGAAAATAATATATTATACTCACCTCTTCCAAGGCAACTTGTGCATGATACCCAAAAAAAAATAAATGAAGTACAATATGGTACCATTCATCACAGCCAACACTTGAAATATTCCCGTGATGGCAAATATCCAATTACAACCTGTGAATAAAGTAAAGAACGGTAGTGGCGCGGAGGCGAAATATCTGCCTGTAAACGCAACGGTTTGTGGATTCGATTCCTACTCGGGAAGATGGTTTTTTTCATTTCCATTGTCTGCGCTTTGGCAACTAGGCAAAGTGCGGCGTTGAGTTCCGCCACACAAAACGCAATGCCTCGAAAAGGCAATCACGGAACATAGTCTGAAGAGTTAGTTCCTACTATTCCTACGGTACCCTCCGTCTAACTTGCTATGTGCAGGAAAAGCGTAAAGGTAAAAACACCTGCATATAAACCTGTAAATAAACTGTAAACTGTAAACGAGACGTTTTGTGGATTTATTTCCTAGTCAGGAAAAATAAATCATTTCTATTTTTTTTGCCCAGGCAAATGCGCGGCGTTGAGCTCTACCGCTCAATATGCAATGCCTAGAGAACGAGGTGTGAATGCTACATTTTTAACTTTAAGTCTAAGTCCTTTAAATAATGAACTGGAATTAGGCTTATTTGAAAAAAAAACACTTCTCACGAAACAATTGCAACTAAAAAAGTTTCAACTAAACTACTAAAAGTACTGAAAAATTAACTTACCATAACAAATTGGTACCATTTTAGAAATAAACAAGTGATAGTCTGGGGCGTACAAACTAAGAAATAAATATACATACGTCATTGGTAGACTCTTGCACAGTACATTTGAAATGTAAAACCAGAAGAATCTGAAACATATTGCAAAACTAAAAATAAACTGCACTAGCAATCCATATATCTGAAATTAAGTCTACAATCAGGAATCATGAATCTGGAGCTTGAAAACTGATATTTTTGGAATTATCAAATAAGGATAGGGTAAGTATTGTATATGATAAGAGTATTTAATAGAATCATACTTTACCTCACAGAAGTCAATCCTAACTAAGAAATAACCTAATATGTAGCTCTTTCTGCTATGAAGTGTTTTTGTGTATTTCGTAAAAATTATATTGCATAGAGAAAACACAAAAGACATTGTACGTTAAAAAGTTTAAAATTTTAATAAAAAAATATATTTAAAATATACATCTACTAAAAATACGCCTTTTCGGATAATTCCATATTTCAAATACTTTTGTTTAATTTTGACTTTCTCGCACTCTTTACTTTTAAGTGCAATTTAGAAATTAAACAACTGTTCAGAACTCAACGTCTAACTATACCTAATATGAATTTGTCTAATAATCAGGTATCTACAAACTAACCATAGTATTAAATATTAATTTTGAAGTATGAAATACCTGTTCACGTTATTTTGTTGTCTGCACAATATCTCTAACTTGCCAACGTTACATGTATACATTGAGAAGAAAGACAACTTTTGGAGGAAAGTCGCTGGGATTTGAGGCCTCTTTGATTTAATTTCATGCTATTAAGATAAAAAGTTGCTTCATTATATCATTACAAACAGTTTGGGCCCCAGCAAGGAGTTTTAATAGAAGATTTTGTTTGCCTAACTCATAAAATAGCCTTATAATATGATTTTTTACAAACCGTAGATATCACATGAAGATTTTGTTGAATAGAAAGTCTTGAAAATCTAGTGCTCATGGAACCATCACTTTGTGCCCTAAACTGCCACTCTGTTGACGAAGTTTTGGCAGCTGTATCTATACTTAGTGTATCGTCCATTATAAATCGCAATTTTAGCCAAAGTCCTTTATTGCTCGCTGACAACTTCAATTTAGTTGTCAAAAATTTCAGAATATATACTTCTGACGGCTAAATTTTAAATATATTTCCATTGTCACTTGGTAATCCTCTCTTTTTATTTTTAAATTTACTTAACTTTCGTTGCATCAAAAATCTCGATCATCTTATCCCTATATGTCTTTAATGAGCACCTACTCAATAGAAACTATTGTATAATTGGTCTATACGTCATGAATCCACTAACAAACAAAATTTATTGCAAAATAGAATTATTTAAATATATTTTCTCGTTATTCGTCTTTATCCAAAATAAACAACGATATTCAAAATTCATATGCGAAATTATTGAACTAGAATGAATAATTTATTAAATAACATAAAACTAGAAATAAATAGTATTAACATTTATTTTCAAAACTGTGGCAATAATAGATATGCAAAATCTATCAGAAATATATTACATATATACATTATTTTGTAACTATATAGTAATATATATAATTTTAGGCCAATTTCTCACGTATCTTCGTCCGCATTGAACGGCGACTGTTACTATTGTAACGTATATCTACTTTGTAAGATCTTAGCTCAGCTTTATTTATTAAGTGCCTGCTTAAATCTCTCGGAGCTTGCGATGCTATGTACTAAAAAATATAGAACAACTTATTAAATTGGACCGGACCGTTGTGGCGCAGAGGCGCAACGTCTGCCTGAAACGCGATGGTTTCTGGGTTCAATCCCCTGTCGAGGAAGATGGATTTTTCTATTTCCATTTTATTCGCTCTGGCAAACTAGGTAAAGTGCGGCGTTAAGTTCCACCACACAACACGCAATGCCTCGAAAAAGGCGGAAAGCGGGGACGGAGAAAGCAGGGACTAAGCAACGAAGTCTCTTAACATTAGGTTCCCACAGTCCCTGCAGTTCCCTCTGCCTACCCTGCCATGGGATAAAGTGTGAAGCTGAAAAAAAAACTTATTAAATTCGGCTTCGGTGCCTATATCTGATTCAAACTGAAAGAATCTGAAAAAATCTCAAAAAAAATCCTTTTTTCAGAAAAATAACATTACACAATGTTACATACATACCAACGCTTATAAAAACTTACATCGTGTGAATTGAACTGTTTCCTAAGTTGTCTAATGACGTAGTCTTGTGGACCCCACTCAGGTATAGGCTTAAATAATTGGTTCAAACCCTATAATAGTTTGCATAGTATTCATATATATAACAATCTTAAACTACTTCCAAAGCAAATTTACTTCCACATATTATGAGAATTAAGTAATCAGAATTTGTCCAAATTAATTTATTGGTAAAAAGGTAGAGTAAAATCTATCTTTTTTTTATTTTATTTTAAGGTAGGCAGATATATCTATTTAATGAGTCTCAGGAATATCTCTATTTAAAATTATATCTCTTTATAGTTGGAAACCGATATTATTTTATTTTCATTTAATTCAAAGTAAATTAAATGAAATAACAATATTAGTAAAACTTTGCAAACATTTTTTACAAAAACATTTCTTAATCTTTATTGATTATTGATGCATTGGTTTCAGATTTTTATAAAATTATAAAAAATATATTTAAAAAAATATGTTGACTATTATTATATACCTTTTTCCGCTTATAGTTATATTGATATATGGAAAAAGCTATGCCAGTACAAAATACGGCACAGATATAACAAAACAAATATCGAGGACTTCCGAGATAATAACGTATAGATTCGTCAAAATCATCAAACATTAAAATTCTGCTATACATTATGTATATCTTTATCTGAAAATAATATATATTTTTAAGATAATGGGCTACCCACCCCATAACAGTTAATTGATACTAAATACTAAATGTAGATATTAAATTGTAGATATGAGAAAAATTAAATCATTATTATATGTAAATAGGCAGAGAGAGCTGCAGGAACCATACGAACCTAGTGTTAAGACACTCAGCTTAGTCCTTGCTTTCTCCGTCTCCGCTTTCCGTCGTTTTCGAGGCATTGCATGTTGAGTGGTGAAACTCAACGACGCGCTTTGCCTAGTTTCCAGAGCTAGGAAATGGAAATAGAAAAATCCATCTTCTCCGAGTGGGGATCGAACCCACTAACCGTCGCGTTTACAGACAGGCGCTCCGTCTCTGTGCCACGTTGGTTTTCGTCTTCAATTACAAATAGTCATTTTTAGTTCAGTAGTGGTACATCAGTGTTCAGACTATTTCTATTAAATATTTCTATTATTAGGTTCTGCAAATTTTATTGGACCGTCGTGGCGCAGAGACGCAACGTCTGCCTGTAACGCGACTAACACGACGGTTTCTGGGTTCGATCCCCAGTCGGGGAAGATGGATTTTTCTATTTCCATTTTCTTCGCTTTGGCAACTAAGGCAAAGCGCGGCGTTGAGTTCCGCCACTCAACACGCAATGCCTCAAAAACGGCGGAAAGTGGGGACGAAGTAAGCAGGGACTAAGTAACGGAGTGTCTTAACACTAGGTTCGTATGGTTCCTGCAGTTCCCTCTGCCTACCCTGCCATGTGCGGGATAAAAGCGTGAAGCTAAAAAAAAAAAAAAAAAAAAAATTTTATTGCTAACTTAACTCTATATACTCAGCAAAAAGAAAAACTTACTAAGTAAAATATTGGTACAATTTTGAAATTTAAAACCCTTAGTTTTGTAGGCGGAGTACCGTAATGGAACATTATGTCGTCAACTAATCTGCTTAGAGGGTACATCCAAAATAATATAACTACTTCAGCCAAGGTGGATACACCAGTCCAGGCAATAAAGTTATATTCTACTATCTGCAAAAAGAGGATAAAATTTGCTAATTTCAAATTATTAATTCACATTAAGATATTATCTTTTAATATAAAAAAATTAAGTCCGCATCTCTTGAATAAAGTACAAGACGTGCAAGTTCAAATCTCGCTAAGCTTAAATTTTATTTGCTTGCTTAAAATGTTTAAATCTTTTTTTATATAATATAAGATGACAAACGAGCAGAAAGGCCACCTGATGTTAAGTAGACACCGCCCCGAGACATCCAAAATCCGAGAGGATGTGGTTGCGTTGCCAACTAAATACCCAGACTCTCCTTTATGGGCTTCTGAAACTCTTACTCACCTGATGAAACTCAGTAGCATTAACATGCTACTATTTTACGAGGGTATTCTATGAGTGCGTGGTAATTACCAGGTTCGAGTCTAGCCCTTTTGAGCTACTGGTATCGGTGTAGCTTGGCTCTACCACTCATCATAGTATTACAAAATAGTCCATAAACGTAATTTTGTCTCACTATTTGTATATTATAAATAGGCAGAGGGAACTGCAGGGACCGTGAGAACCTAGTGTTAAGATACTCCGTTGCTTAGTTCCTACTTTCTCAGTCCTCACTTTCCGCCTTTTTCGAGGCATTGCGTGTTAAGTGGCGGAATTCAACGCCGCGCTTTGACTAGTTTGCCAGAGCGATGAAAATGGAAATAGAAAAATCCATCTCGCCCGACCAGTATCGAACCCATAAACCTTCGCGTTATAGGCAAACGTTGCGCTTCTGCGCCACGACAGAATTAATTTAGCCAAGATGCTATTAAAAACCAGAATTAAAAACCAAAACGGAGAAATGCGACAATTTGCCATGAGAACGAATCGTTTCGTTTTAAAGTAAAGTTGAATTAGCGAAAGTATATTGAAACGTAAGCTCTAAGAATATCTAGGCTTTGTGGAGAGTTAGACCTTATAAAGTTTGCTTTTAGTATGAGTTCAAATACTGCCATTAAAATTTTTTACTATAGTACGTAGAAAAAGAAGCTTGTACAGTTAAAGGAAGCAATGCTACGTGTTATAAAGTGGCTATTGTGGCCACTTTATAACTAAGCTTCTCTGAGCTTCTGTTTTTTAAAGCGTAGAAAGTTCATAAAATGTAAAGATATTTCGTTTACCATATGACATTTATGTAAAAGATCCGTAAAAGCTATTATTAATGAAACTACATGGATGCCCCAAGACTTTATCCAATTCCATTCACTTTGAATTGTTTCCACCACACAATGATATGTTAGTAACTGGAAAATTAAATTGTATATAGTATAACAAGATTTCTAAATACACTATGGTCTTTAGTAGCATATTTAAAGTGCCAAAAACTTAGCATCCGGCATACTTCTTATGCCTCGTCCACGGTCATCATTTCATGCGTTTCTCTAATAGGTTAATCAGAAAGATACTATTCTATCATCGCTTTGATATTAACTACTACTTATTTCAGATGACATTGCCCAATGTGTGCAAAAGATAAACGCAATAGTTTGTTTTAGTTTATGAAATCAACCAATGTTGTCCTGGCATCGTGAAAATGCTCAGTAGCTTAAATATTAAAAATATTTTCGATTTAATTTATCTAGTTTGATACAGTGCGGTGTCAATTAAGTAACATTGAGCACATTTACTACTAACAGTTAATTAAAGGAAGTATTATTTTTGAACATGTATAAAATACTTACTGCAACGCAATAACTGACAGTTCCATTGATTGCGAAAAAAACTAATACGAAAAAATCACCAAAGTATATTGTGGCAAAATAAATTGGCCAGACATAGAATGATGAATTATCTGAAATTTTAAGATTTTGAGAACGCCGAAGATTGTTTTTTCCCTATTTATACTCATGCTTAGGTCAAGTTACAGGGAAGCAGGAAACACAAAAATATATATAATACTACAAAAATATGTCCCAAGAATGATTGATCTCCATAAGATATCCAATAAACAACCAGTGATTACCATTGTCCAGAAATAAAATTGTAGCATTCACCCATCGTTCGCAGTGTCTTTCCATCAAATAAGAAGTAAGAGCTTTAAATATGTACATTCCTGCACTTGATGTTGTAATGATTCCACTGCCAATACTTGGCTTTATCTGTAAACATATATTTATTTTCATAAACTTGGTCACACATACAAACTTATTACTACTACTACTATAATTTTTTAAATCACTTGCTTAGAATTAATAATATTATCTAATTTAAAAACTACTTCGTTTTACAAATAGAAAATCTTTAGTAATTATTTAAAATTGTATCATTTTTATTACAGATAGGACATAAATGGGTGAAATATAGCGGAAGATAAGCAGTACTTACTTGGTTAATGCTTTTTGAATTTATGAGATGCACTACTGGTGGAGCAGACATAGACTCAGCTAATAGATCTATATCAGCATTCTGAAATATATAAAATATAATAAGATATTTAGATACTGATAATAACGCCATAATATCACATTGATAAAAAGTAAATGCCAAAAGTAGATGTGTTTAGGTTTTTGCTCCGTTTCGTTTTTTCGAGTTACTTTCGTGATTTTATACCCGGGCCCTTAATGGCGTAGGGTCTACCAACGTATATTTAAATATTAAACAACCTAGGTACCAGTTTATCTTTACGCGAAAAATATATGCTTCTCACAACTCGACACCTCTATTTATAGTATACAACGAATCTATTTTCATCAGTTTTATTCTTGGCCTCTGTAAAGCTAAACGGCATAATATCTCCATGTGACATGCCTCGCTCAGTAACGGGAGATGTCGTAGCACTTCTGTGAAACATCGTAATTATTCGTCGTTTGTGGAATTCCTCCTTTCTTAACATTAAAACTTAGAAGTTGATGATCGGTGTATAAATCAAACAAATATTGGTTGTGCTTAGTAATACTAAAATATATAGCGAGTGCTTCTTTATCTAGCTAAATATAATTCCCTTCCGCCAAGTTCATCATCCTCGACACACTGTTAGTCTCTCAATCTTCGGATTCTTTATTATTAATTCATATATGAGTTGTAATAAAATACTAAAGTAGCTCTAAATTTGCCGTAATTCATGCGTAAAAAACTCATTAACTGCTTAAAGTTGTTGGGCCTATGTACTTCTCAAAAAGCCTAGAATATGTTACGCCACCCACGTTCTCACCCCGGCCTTTGCCCGTGTATAATGCCACCAGAACCTGCTCGCTTGTCATCGTGCTTACGTAGCGCTCAACTGCCTCCAGCGTCAGAGCCAGTTCCACTCCATCTCTTTGTAGTTAATTGTTGACTATTTTGGCTAATCCAAAATTATAATTATTAAGTCGCTGCGATGCATTTAAAACTTTCAATAATAATCGCTAAGTGAAAGAAATAAGTGGCGCTCCGCAATTCTTTGATCAATGAAGTTCTAAAGTACCAAACACAAGCTTGTTTAAGTCTTCAAATTATTTACCCACATTATAACTAAAGTAATAAACTAACAAAGCAGTTAAATATAATATTCCTTTGAAATTTGCACGTGTATAAAACTTTGATAGTGACTTTGGGTTATCCTACATTTTTTAAACAAAGAGAAGCATGGGCATTAAGATGAAGGTACTCAACTCAGATGTCAATAATGGGCGTGTATTAAATAAACTCTGCTTTAGTCTTATACAGCAGCTTTCACTCTATGAAAAAACCTTATGATTACATAAAGGTTGATACATCTCATGTGCTCATTGGGGAAAACAGATATATATCCAGAACAATCCGAGAAGTTATTGAAATATTCCAATTTCAATAGAGAAGATGAATGGAAGATTACCATACACACTTAAAATAATTAAAGCCAAATCCACCACACAAGAGGGCAGGATAAGAAATCAGCTTACTCAGCAGGAAATCAGGACATTATACGAGGCGACTCAGAAACCGTTGGTTACCGCCACTGGTTTACGTTTGAATTATACTGTTATTATATCATATGGAATGGACCACAGAATAGTAAGTAATCTATACACTAGTATACGAATTAGTAAGTTGAAGTGGCAATGGGCAGGGCACATAGTACGGAGAACTGACGGCCGCTGGAGCAGAAAGGTTCTCGAGTGGAAACCACGTACCGGCAAGCGAAGCGTGGGACGGCCTCTTACCAGATGGACGGACGACTTGGTCCGGGTTGCAGGCAGCCCCTGGGTGTGAATAACATTAGACAGGGCGCACTGGAGGTCCCTGGGGGAGGCCTATGTTCAGCAGTGGACGTCCTACGGTTGACACGATGATGATGATGACGCTAGGATTCCAAACATTTGCGACTAATCCTAAGTTATTTTATTTACTATGTTCAGTCGCAAGTGTATTCGATAATGACTTTAATTCTTGTTTAGATTTAATTATCCAGAAAACAATTATACAATCTAGAATAACCTAGTAGTTTTAAGTTACGTTAGCAATAACATATCGCTATTTTCAATTTATTACCCATAATGTTATGTTTACCACAAAGTCTCATCTTCTTTAATATTTTTTTACTCGTTACCTTAATCAAAATTATCCAGTTCCATTTCTTTTCAAATTGGCTTTGATCTAAAATTGTTGTTAAGGCAGACAGGTTGGTTAAGAAAGGACAGGGAGAGATGAGTGTAACCTACACTTAAAAGTATATAAAAGGTGTCTGCGAAAACTGAGGCCAATTATTACGTATATCGCGGCTTAATCGAACGCGCAAACTAAGTACTTAATATAAATACGCACTTACTCACCATAAGATATTCAGTTTCCTCTTGATCTGACGATATAATTTCGTAAATAGGTGTAGATTCAAATGTTATTACAACATGTAAAAATATAGCGAGCAAAGACGCACACAATGCCATATGTGAGTAATAAAGGACCTAAAAGAAATGTAAAATATACCTTGTAATGTGAAAGTTTTCATGTATTAAATTTATCGATATTATATATAGAAATCTTTAATTTAATGATGAAAATATTTAGAGAATGGAACTCGTACAATGTAGGCGAGGGTAATTGAGCTTTTTATATGCCTAATTTTTTATTATCTCTTTTGTATTATTACGAAAGATTTTTGCTGTCTGTGTCTTTGTAGTTACTAGAATTTCTTTATAGTTTTTTTTATTTTGTTTAGCTTTAGGATTTTTTCGACACAACTGATTATTAATTGACGTAAGTTTGTATATTGTAACAGTCATATTTTGGTTTTCTGGTCTTCTTCTATTTTTTGTTTGTAAGAGAGAATGCTATTTTTGTTAAATATTTACTGATTTTTATGCATGGCTTATCAGTCAGGCTTGGGCGATAATTGGAGTCGTCAGATAGTATTTTGGTTGAACTATTTGATTGTCTCGTCGTTCTTATATACGAAGACAATTGTTTTTTAAATTGCGTAGATGGCAAAATTTCCGATTAGTTTGTTGTTGTCATAAACAGCGGCCTTCTTCACTGAATTATCACGCCTAGCAAACTTTCGGAGCCCAATTTAAAGCTAATCTTTTACAAATCGCATGGTTGACTTAAACTTCGACTGCCGTGTACTCAAAGAAGTTAGTTTATTAAAAGTTAGTTTTTTTAAAATTGAAAATGTGTAACTGTATTATATTGGAAATGGATTATATAACAACATGAATCTTATTTGTGAAAAATCTTTTGACTTACCTTCCAAATACGCTCTTTATATAATTGACGATAAGTAAAAATTGTGAATAGCCACACAACAGAGTAAATACCATTAACTGCATTCCATAAATGCGTAGCTTCCATATTTGATATAACTGTCCTGAAATTAATATAATATAAATACGCTTGAACGCACAAAAATATTACAGATATTCTTTTCCTATATAATTTATCTATATTGACAAATAAAATTGGAATGTCTCTTTGTAATATTAAATGAATCTAGTTTTATATGAATTTACTTTTGGTATATACTATACAGAGTGGGGCTGTTACCGCGATCTTAATTTAAAGCATGGTATTATAGTTCCAAAATAAAATGCCATTTGTCAAGTATGACGAAGGCGTACCTGTCAGAGCAAGAAAGAAATATATTTATTCCTCATTCAGTATTTTTTTATGAAAGGTGACATATTGACAACGTTTAATATAATTTTTTAGTACGAGATCTGTATTTAAATTATTGATAATTGCTAACTAGTTTTTTGTATATATTTTGCCCTATAAGTTTTGATAGCGGCCGCCATGTCAGATACATATCTGTATATACCAAATATATACAATAACATTTATTTGACAACATTGAAAGAGCTAGAGATTTTGAAGACATTATATATATATATATATATATATATATATATATATATATATATATATATATATATATATATATATATATATATATATATATATATATATATATATATATATATATATATATATATATATATATATATATATATATATATATATATATATATATATATATATATATATATATATATATATATATATATATATATATATATATATATATATATATATATATATATATATATATATATATATATATATATATATATATATATATATATATATATTAACTTACTTACTGAAAATATTGTATTTGTGCAAGGGTAAAGTATTCATCTTCCGAATAATAGTAACCACCATCGTAACTAATATTACCGTTCTTGAATTTTTTGGAAAATGCAGGCAAATCATAGCAATTATAATGTGTGTCTTCAACAGTCTCATTTTTATCACATCTAAAAAAAATATTATTTTATTATTAATTCTCGAATATCTCGAGCATTTTATTTATTGACTTTAGCGATAGTGAACAGGTAATCGTTTCTCAGCAACACAGCTTCTGTTCCTGAGAGTGTGACGGCTGTAAGTAAGAATATTAATTAGCTTTTGCTTTTATTGATTTAGTAACTAGACTAAGCCCACTTGCTAGTAGAGCTTTTCAACATGAAATGTTTTGATCTTGTGGGAAAATCTTCAGACCACTCTAGTCGGAGCCAGATGATACAACGTCTCTTTCAGCTGACCGTCTCCTACTATGGTAAGGGCCGACTGAAGCATTAGAAAATCAAATAATTGAAATTGTAACTAAGATATATTAAAAAATGTAAATGTCAAAAAAAAATAAAATAATAAAATATCTTAACGTGCAATCCTGATTTTTTTCTTGTCATAAAGAGACATTGCTAATTTCACAAGTTTCTTTCGGCATTTGTTGATGTTTTCCTACAACCAACTATTACTGTTAGTAACCAGTGGTGAGTTAGGTAAACCAGAAGGTCATCAGTTAAACGACCTTAGTGAAAGCCATAATAACAGTTGTTGCTGAACAACTGTTTGTTGTAATCTTTTAGATAGACCAAAAGCTGGCTGTTTATTTTATTCTTCAATACTTTGAAGGGCAGGGAGGTGATAGAGACGGACCTATAGTTTTTCGGATCCGAATTATCGCGGCAGCGGTAACAGAGGTGTCATCAGAGCCGAAACAGATGGTCAGCTACATCTATAGCCTACAAGACTTTGCCAAGCATCCAAGGTAATAAAGATAATACTTTACTTGATGATTAAAATATCTTGTTCGGTATAACTTTTCGCTTGAGTTGATGTCGTCTAGTCCACTAAAAGAGTAATAAAGCGGCCTTTAGCATTTCATTGCACTATTCTATAATCATTTGACATTTATATACATTTATATCATTTTTACAAGATCTCTCAACTCTAAAATTTTAGAGAACACAGGAAGTATGATAATTCCACGCTAATTGGAAAATTGGTAGAAATCGCCTTGATGATGATTTTCTCTTTCCAAATTGCGGGCACTAGCCCCTCCTTCCAAACAACAGTAAGCAAGGAAAGAAGTAAGTCAATTATGCTCTTGAGCGAGATCATTAAGCTCTTCGAGGATGTTGTAGCCAGAAGGCTACAACACGTTCAAATTTTGAGGAAATAGATCTAGATCTCTCGGATTTACAGTATGGCTTTCGCAAGGGACGGTCGGCAGTGGATGCCATACTCGAGGTGAAGTTCCTTGCGCACAATATGATCGCCCAAAGCGATATTACGTCAACAGTGCTTTCCCCTTCAGGAGGCCTGTGACTTTTCCTGCTCCTGAAATGGGCTGGAAAAAGAACGGTATATCGACTGGTGTTCTACAAGGATCAGTTCTGGGTCCGATTCTCTAGAACATCGCTAGCGATTGGGTACGCGAGGTAGTACGCTCAGGGGCAAAGTTGTCTATTACGCCGATGTATATACTGGTATTGGTACAGCAGATGAACTATTAGGAGGTAGCAGTCCTCTGAACTGTGTTATTAAATACATTTAACGACTTGCTGAATTCTACTTTCTTAATGCCATGTATGTAAGGAATACATGAGCAGCTTATCAAAGTTTTTAATTTCAAGCCAAAGGTCATTTGAGAGGGTGAGACTAGTTGTTTTTTCGTTCTTAGAGTTTCTATAATAATTTTATCTACAATTCTTGTCTCAGGGCAAATCCAGTAACAAGAAACTTGACGATATTTTGCACAATGGATTAGAGTAGCGAATTTTAATTGCTTTGGAAATTTGTCTTTATTGTGTCGTTTTCTTGACGAGTTCCAATGGCCACTGCGAGATCCATGACAGCGTATTTAGAGGCAGATTTACAAATGTTGTATTTCTTTAAAAAAAATAAAATAGTAAACAATATATTCTACTTACTTCTTCCAAGGTAATTTGTACACGATTCCCGTGATAAAATAAATGAAGTACATTATGGAACCATTCATCATAATTATTACTTGAAATATTCCTGCGATAGTTAATATCCAACTACACCCTATAAATGATAAGGTGACATTAAACGTCTTTGAAATTAACATCTCACTAGAAACGATAATAACTAATTAGCAAGCTAAGCATAATTATAGGTAATACAGAACAAAATTTGTAACAAAATAATTGAGAGATATTGTTAACTGTAACTAAACGCCATGCTTTGTCTTATCTGATTGACAATTATGCGAAATATTTATGAAATTAAATATTTATTTATTGATTCGTTGCGTCTACCTGTATACGCGACGACTTGTGGGTTACATTCCCACCCAGGAAGATGAATTATTGCATTTTTATTGTTTTTGCCATACTAAATAGGCAAGCGTGGTGGTCAGTTCCACTACTCAACATGCAATAATTTAGAGATTGGATTATCTTAACACTAAGATCTAGCGATTCCTGTGGTTCCATCTGCCTACCCTGGTATACGAGAGATAAGCGTAAAGCTAAAAAAATCCAATGAAGCTATAGGTTCTACTCAAAAATAGCTTACCATAACATATTGGTACCATTTTTGAAATAAAGAAGTGATAGTCTGGGGCGTACAAACTAAGAAACAAATACACATATGTCATTGGTAAACTCTTGCATAATGTATTTGAAACGTATAACCAGAAGAATCTGCACAGAAGAGTGAAATTTTATTATAATCTGTATTGCCAATCAATATATTTACGCTAAAAAACCTGGCATTAAACAATGGGTAAATGCTTTTGAATATTTTTTATAAATATTTTATGAATAATACGAAAAAAATCTTAAGATTTTTAATTCTTAAATTCCGAGCAAAGAACTAAAAAGAACTCACCAACGAACTGACCAAAAATACATTTAATCAGCTAATTTTTTAGTGAACCACCCGGTTTATAAATGCATTTAATTTTAATTAAAAAAGGTAGAGGTATAGGAAAATTGAAAAATAGATTAGCCATTTAAATCTACGATTCAATTGCAATTTTCGGCCTCTGTACAGATATTATTTCCAGAAAATTTTATCAAAGCCTCTATGATTAACAAACATTCATAAAGTAAATTTATGATAATTCATATTAGTACTGGTAGATAATAGAGTCAGCAAGAAGAACCTAAACAACATGTTGTTAAATCTCCACACTTAACCTCTAATTGTCATCCATTATAATTCTTTATTCTATTTATAATTCTTTTTTTTCCGGAGGACCGTCGTGGTGTAGAGGCGTAGCGTCTGCCTGTAAACGCGACGATTTGTGGGTTCGATTCCCACTCGGGGAAGATAGATTTTTCTATTTCCATTTTCTTCGGTCTGTAAACTAGCGCAAAGTGCGGCGTTGAGTTCCGCCAGTCAGCACGCAATGCCTTGAAATACGGTGGAAAGCGGGGACGGAGAAAGCATGGATTAAAGCAACGGAGTGTTTTAAAACAAGGTTCGTATGGTTCCTGCAGTTTCCTCTGCCTACCATGCCAAGTGCGAGATAAAGCGTGAAGCTATAAAAAAATTATAATTCAATATAGAAATATTACATTTTCAATATTAACAACAGTACAAAACTCAACGTCAAATTTTTTCATACTCGACTAGATATTACATTTCTACTAAGTAAACATGGTACCTACTAATATTTTAAATTTATTAAATACCTGTTCACGTTATTTTGTTGTCTGCACAATATCTCTAACTTGCCTATATTACATGTATACATTGAGAAGTAAGACAATTTTTGGACAAAAGTCGCTGGAATTAGAGGCCTCTTTGTTTTGTTTTCTTGCTAAAGAAAAAGAAAGAAAAATGAAGTTAAAAATTTATTTCATTATATGTTTACATTATAATGTGTATGACGGTTTACTTATAATATTTTTACATATCCGTAAAATTCATGATTATTTAAAGAAAATACATAAAAAATTTGATCGCAGCGGGATATGAACGCCCTCTTGCGAACCGTGCAAGCGCTTTGATTACTGAGCAATGTATGGATTAACACTTTGAAAATCATAAAAATAAAAAGTCATGATTACTTATTAATATAAAATTGTGATAATTCTGGCAACGAATAGAAATGTAATCAATAAATTAATACAAGTTTTAAGATCATCAGTTTCATTTTCGCAATCTGTTCTGACCAAAACAAAGAACGGACTCACATCTAGATTTAGATTCATTTTAAAGAAGTAAAAAGTAAAGAAAAGAGTGGCATAGTATTGTAATATTTAAATTGAGGTCGTCATCGTCGAACTGCTTAAGAGATTGCTGGGGCTCGATTGCCACTCGGGGAGAAAAATTATTTTGTTTTACTCGCTTTGATTTGCCAAGATAACATGTTTGAGTGGAAAGTGGGTTAAACAGTTAGTTAACATATTGTTACTTAAAAGTAAATATTCCTTCTATATGGATGAAAGAATATATATTTATTGAAAATTTAATACAAACCGTTGAAAGCACAAAAAGATTTTGCTGAATGGAAAGTTTTGACGACTTAGCATCCATGGAGACGTTACTTTGAGCCCTAAAGTGCCAATCCGTTGTTGATGTTTTTTTGGCATCTGTATTTAAACTTAATGTATCGTCCATTATAAGAAATTATTAACTAAATGCTGATACAGCTTTCAGAAAGCTTTACTTTAGTTATTAAAAGTGTCAGAATTTATACGTCTGACAGTTAAATTTTAAACATATTTTTACACTTGCTAGTATTTTTCTATTTTTGACCTCATTTTCTTTCTGTTTTTTCTTTCGTACAACATTGTGCTTTAAATAAAATGAGAGTAGTGAAACAAATATTTATAAAGAATAAAAATTCGAACAACTCGCAATGAAAATAATTTTATAATTCGTAAATACAAAAATATTTAATTTCTTTTAAACAACAAAGATTAGCAGTGTGGAAACAAAAACATAATGCAGAGAACCCTAGGAAAATGATATAGGTCCTGATTCCAAGGATCATTAATGGTAGTATCTTGCTGTCTGTCACATAGTTTTACAGAAGATTTTTGTGTACTATATATTGGTTACTTGTGTATCGTTCAAGACTATACAATTAACATATCAACAATGAGTATTAAGTATCTTTAAATATATTTCAGGTAACTTAGACTTTTGATTGACAAATTATAGTAAAGATAATAAGATTCGATATATATAACTGCACCGTACGTACATAATTTTCGTTAACTTACAAGTCCATTAGTTTAGCAGTTAAGCTGTATAAAATAAAATATGTGGATATTTGAAGGTACATTGAATAAGTCCGGTTCAAAGTCAATTTGTTATATAATGAATATGTACTATATGTATACTTCTTAAATCATTTCTATTTGAAATAAGCTCAAATAATTTTGTTACAAGGGATTTATTAGCACAAACTCAAATTTTGGAACCTTGACTGTCAAGTGTGTCATTATACAAAGATATACGCCAAAAATTATTTACCATATGACACGTTTATGTCGAAGATGTTGAAAAGTTCATTGTTCTGAAAGTTAACATTGGAGTTTAACAAAAGTAAATATTCGAAGTATCAAAAACAACCTTACCTTATTGTAAATAATGAAGATTTTGATCTGAATGAGAAGACTAGTATCTAGTACATTTTAATTACTAATATGTTACAAAGACTTTCAATTAATTTTAAATGTATGCATGAATTTAGAAGAGTATGTTTTGGAGCACGATATTATTAACTTAATTTATTTACTATCATTTTATTTTTATTGAAATTGAAAAGTTTAATATTGTTGTGTAGTTTTAAAAAATCTACATATCATTTAAAACATTCCACTACACATACACAAAAACGGATATTACATTACAAAAATGAACTAATAAGTTTTTATCTGGCCGCGCGCCCGTTTCGCAACAATGTCCTCAAATTGTATGAACAGACCGTTCCAACTATTAAAAACTTCGTTCTCGGTCTCTTTGCCAAAGCATTACCATATTCTGCTTATTACGAGGCAGTAAAAAGTTTATATCATAACCGCTTGTACCTTAAATTGCCTAATTGTTGGTTTTTATTTTTAAATCAAATTTTGTCAACTTGTGATATACTAATATTTATATTGGCATACTAGTTATATTTTATATTTTTGACTACAAGTTCCTACCATGCATTAAGTAGTATATACAATTTTCTTTCTAATATTTCGGGCTATTGGTTGTTAAGTGACTGAATTTCCTCGATTTCTATACACAACATACTACGATAGCATATACAATATACTTCGTTTTTTGATCTTTCTTATATATGGCTAGATAGAATTAGGTATTAATATGCCTTAACTCCATCACATGATCATTACCTAATTGGAATTTTTGTAAAAATGTATTTTTTCTGTATTTATTACTTAACATCACAATGAAGTATATTGAATAACCTTTACAAAGTAAGTAAATTAAATAACTTTTAATTAAAATATGTCATTAATTTAGTTTAGTTTAGCAAGCTAATATTAATCAAGAAGGAGGGTCGCCGAGTGGACTCAGCCTGTATTGTATATACAGGCTGAGTCCACTCGGCGACCCTTGTACATTGTGATTTTAAGTGAGATCACCAAAATATTCGAGCATATTGAAGCCAGAAGGCTACAACACCAGGGGACATATCCAGATCTCTCGGACCAGCAGTATGACTTTCGTAGGAGGCAGTCAACGATGGATGTCATACTCAAGGTGGCATCTCTAGTGCAGGATGAGGTTTGCAGAAGCGACGGGGTTATAGCGGTCCAGATATCCTTCAACTCCTTTCTTGGCCTTACATTAGTGAAGCACTTTTGTTAGTCCACCGTGTACTTTCACACTAGTGCCGTGTCATTGGGGCTTACCTGTCCGGGAGGTCTGTGACATAATCTATCCCTGGAGGAAATTAAGGAGCACAAAGTTGGCGTTCCACAAGGATCACTACTGAGTTTAATACTCTGAAACAGTAGGTACGATTGGATATTGTGCATGGTGTGGGGTAAAAGGATCCTTTGTTACGCCAGGGACATGTTGCTATTGGCACAGCAAAGGACTTATCGGGAGGAGGCTGATCTTTTGAAGGTGAGAGTGGCTGATGTCGTAAGACGCAATAAGCAGTTATGTTTAGAAGTCGCCTTGAACAAGTCCAATGCATTATATTTTCAAGCTCCACGTAAGAGTCTAACATCTGATGTAGCCATCATCAGTGGTTTACATACTTCCTAGAATGTCCATCGTCGTCTTTGGTGCACCTTTTAGGAGAAGTACCTAAAAGTTCTACTCGCTGTAAGAACCGTAAGAACATAAGGTTAAAACACTCCGTTCTAATTTTCGCCTTTCTTTGAATTTAGCTTCCAAACTTTCGTTTCCAAAGCGAAAATGCAAGTAATAAAATATATGTAGTAGTTTATATTATAATTTAATTTAGTATATTTAATATATTATATTTAGTAGTTCTTATGTATATATTTCACTGTGGTTTGGTGGAGGTTTTCATTGTGATTTTGCCCGCACAGTCAAATGGAAATAAGAAAGTTAACATATCAAGTATTCTGTGAGTCTGAAGTAACCCAGACCGTATGTGAAGTCAATAACATTGAAATGACTAACTTATTTAATATATCCTATAAACTTTCACTTTAAATAGGCTACAAAACTATTTTCATAAAACTACTGGTTTCCAGAATTGGTTGTTTGGTCGTTGAACGTACTATGCATAGAATTTTCTATTATTCTTAAGCTTTATATTACCACTGTTCATAATATATTCTAAATATTGGCTTATACTTAACTTAGCTTCAAGCTTCATCCCGCTTATAGCAGAGAAACCGCAGGAACCTTGGGAACCTTGTGTTAAGTCACTCAATTCCCTGCTATCCGCCGCTTCGAGGTATTGCGTATTGAGCGAAGGAAATGGAAATGGAAGAATCCATCTTCCTTAAGTGGGAATTGAATCTACAATCCGTCTCATTAACAGGCAGATCCTACGCATCTGCGCTTTGACGGTCCTTATCTAGTTAAACTTAGTATCATATAATCATTCACCTCTTATTTCGACATAGCCAAAGAATCAAACTGGCCAATTTTAAGCATATCATACTTTAGTACTTTCTGAGGCATTTTCGTAAAGTGCTTTTGTAATATGGAATGTTATAGAGCTTAGGATCTTGTTTTTTTTTTTAGCCCCACGCTTTATCCCGCACATGACAGGGTAGGCAGAGGGAACTGCAGTAACCATACGAACCTAGTGTTAAGACACTCCGTTGTTTTGGCAACGCTTTCTCCGTCCCCGCTTTCCGCCTTTTTCGAGGCATTGTGTGTTGAGTTGTTGGCGGAACTCAACGCCGCGCTTTGCCTAGTTGCCAGAGCGGAGAAAATGGAAATAGAAAAATCCATCTTCCTCGAGTGGGCATCGAACCCAGAAACCGTCGCGTTTACAGGCAGCCGCTTACGCCTCTGCGCCACAATGGTCCTCTATCTATCTTTTAAATATCTTTTATACTGTTTTGGTTAATATATCTAGAAATGGAGTATTATATTCTACTTTTTACTAATATATATTGAGCTCTAAGAAATTAAAACGCTTTTATCGCCAAATATAATGATATTTGGCATTTCATCTTCCCTCACATATTACTTGACAGTGCTTAGACTATGTTAAAACCGTATTCTTGTTCTTAAATAAAATCCAATAGTTCTATGGTTTTGAATGCTTGTCTTTTGAGAACGTAATGTATTTTAATTTTAAATAATACGCTGCTTACTTTCATGTAAATTCAAGCGAGAGCGTCATTAAGTCCTGTTGTCTTGACTCAAATGTATTTTGTTAATCTATCTAACGTACCATTAAATTACCTTGGACAGTATATGATTCTAAATACATACCACTTAATGGCATGATATGTGTAAAAATGAGGATAATGAAAAAATAAGAAAAATACTAGCAAGTGACATTGTATATTTTCATTGTAGCTGTCAGAAGTGTGAATTCTGACAGTCCTAAATTGAAGCTAAACTAAAGATATTAGTATACTGTATAATAATTTGGATAAAAATTGAATTTAAAAATGGACGATACATTAAGTTTAGACGCAGATGCCAAAAAAACATCATCAACAGAATGGCAATTTGTGGCACAAAGTGAAGTATCCATGGATGCTAGGCCGTCAAAATTTTCATTGCAGCAAAATCTTTGTGTGCTATCAACGGTTTGTAATAAAAATATTATTACAAGGCTTATTCATGAGTTAAGCCAACAAGACCTGTTGTGATGTCACTTAGTTCTTCACTTTTATTAATTTTTTAGAAAATACTCTTTATATGAGTGATACTGAAATTTTTGTGTTTATGAATTTCTGATACCGTCCTTTATTCCTATATTTTAATTATTCTATCAATTCAGTGCTTTTCTTTATCTTATTAGGCCATGCTATACATATTATTGAATTTGACTACTCCTTACAACATGTATTTCTTGCAGTTTATATTATTATCAATATATGTATACATTTTTAATATATTTTTTAATTAATAGCATGAAATCAAAGTAAAGAGGCCTCTGATTCCAGCGACTTTTGTTCAAAAATTATCTTATTTTTCAATGTACACATGCAACGTAGGCAAGTTGGAGATATTGTGCAGACAACAAAATAATGTGAACAGGTATTTTATAGACATAAGTCAAATTATTTTATTTTTGTCATTTCAAAATAGCCAAAGTTTATCGCGGCTTTTACTTGTGTACAATAGTATATTAAATACTTTACCGTTTTTAACAGATTCTTCTGGCTATACATTTCAAATGTGTTATGCAAAAGTTTACCAATGACATACGTCTATTTGTTTCTTAGTTTGTATTCACCAGATTATCATTTCTATATATCAAAAATGGTGCCAATATGTTACGGTAAGATTTTTTTTAGTTTTTTTGCATTGTTGATATTAGGACTGTCGTGGCGCTGAGACGCAAAGTCTGCCTCGCGTTGCACATAACGCGATGGTTTCTGGGTTCGATTCCCAGTCAGAGAAGGTGGATTTTTCTATTTCCATTTTCTTCGCTTCGTTGAGTTCCGCCACTCAACACGCAACGCCTCGCTTTCTCCGTCCCCGCTTTCCGCCTTTTTGCGAGACATTGCGTGTTGAGTGGCGGAACTCAACGCCGCGCTTTGCCTAGTTTGCCAGAGCGAAGAAAATGGAAATAGAAAAATCCATCGTCTCCGACTGGGGATCGAACCCAGAAACCGTCGCATTACAGGCACACGTTGCGCCTCTGCGCCACGACGGTTCTTCTATGTTACTAATAAATTTCATAGACCTATCATTTATAGGTTGTAATTGGATATTAGCTATCGCAGGTATATTTCAAGTAATAATAATGACAAATGGAACTGTATCATACTTCATTTATTTTATTATGGGCATCGTGCAAAAGTTACCTTGGCAGAGGTAAATATAAAATATTATATTCTTTAAACACAAATCATAGCCATAGATTTCTAGATAGCCCGAGGACTATCTATTATATGTATGATTATAAATCATTTGAATTAACCAAAAAAGGCCCTTTAGCTGAGAGCTTTGGTAGTCATTGAGTCATTGCCAGTCACATTTAAGTAGCTAATATAGAAAAATAATAGTTTAATTTATCGCAATGAAAAATGTGATATTTAATTCAATTGATCTTATTCATTGACGTCTTTTGTAATATGTAAGAAATTTTAAAATTTTAAATTTTTTTTGTGCTCGAAAACCTCGAGACATATATAGTAATATCGTAATAATTATTACTTTTATTTCTAGATGCGATTATAAGATAATATTTCGAGATAATCTAGAATATAAATGCTATGATTTGCCAGAGTTTTCCAAAAAGTTCAAGAATTCTAATATTACATATGTGGATGGTTACTATCGTTCGGAAACCGAAATCTTTACTCTTGCACAGATAGAATATTATGAGTAAGTTACTTGTTTTTTATATACTAATATATTAAAATAAATTTAGCAAAAAAATTTAACTTATATATTAAAAAGAAAGGGAGAACTTGTATGAGTGTTTCTAATTTTTATCTCAGAGGAATACTTTATTATCATAACCAATCATGAGGTAGATATGGAATAGAAAAGAAGAATGTTCTGTGATAGTTTGGGCATGGCGAGAAAATAAATAATGAAAGAATGTTATAAAATATATAATAAGCATGAGTAGGTGGTAAGAGAAGTAAGGGTAGACTTCAGTTAACTTTCGAAAATACGATATCGAATATACTGAAGATCCCCCGGAACAGTGGAGGAGGCAAAAGATTTATCCAGGGACTGCAGCCTTTGGCGCTCCTTAATCTCTGATTACCCCGCTAGGTATAAAGTTATGTATGTATGTATGTTTAAGTTATACATTGAACAAATCAGTCTATTACAATAATGCTTGGATACCAATGACAAGATTAGTGTAACCATATTTATGGTGCTTTGAATTAAACGATCTATATGACGTGTTAAACGTCCTGATCTTTTTGAACGACTGTATTGTTGACAACACTAAGGAAATTTTAAATGTACCTGTATTATTGACTTTTTGGTTGCGTATATATATTTGAATACCCTGAGTATATCTATTTATTTGACGCTGACTGTACAATATAACATATTAAAATATATTTAGATTTATTATGTTGTACTTCCAGAACAGTTGCATCAATTTTTGGGACTGACAACTTATGGAGAAGTTCCAATGCTATTTTTATATTTGTATGGCTTGTGACGGTCTTTAGCTACCGTCAATTATATAAGGAGCGTATTTGGAAGGCTAGTAAATTATTATAATACTTTATGTTGTTGAGTACATTACAGATAAACATCGTGTTTAGATAATCTATTTACCGGATTGGCCCACTTTAGAGACACGACGATGAATGATAAATAACAATAATATAATTTATTCTCCGGACATTATTAAGGCATGCATACTTGTACTACTGTCCTACATATTTTTTCTCTTCTAATTTCCAGTCTTTAAATATATTCATTAATTAACTTACAATATCTAAATATAATATCAATAAATTTTGTGTATGAAATTTATACATGATGAAGTATATATTACTTCTAGGTCCTTTATTACTCGCATATGGCACTGTGTGCATCTTTGCTTGCTATATTTATTCACGTTGTAGTAACATTTGAATCTACTCCTATAAATGAAATAATATCGTCAGAGAAAAAGGAAACTGAGTATCTAATGGTGAGTACGAGTTTATTTTTCTTACAAGTTTTCGTAACAAGTGTCAATTTAATTTTGTAGTAGTTTTTTACTACCAAAATCCAATCCAATCGATCTAAAATTGAACCTGTAGGCTTTCTTTGGATGACAAGGTTCCTTCTGTTTCACGGCATGTCCCTAACGGTTACTGATTTCCCTAATTAACATCCGCAGGGTACTCCCTTGGTTTCACTAACCCTTCTTCTATTGTTTTATGGATAATCTACACTTGCCCTTCCAAGCCCGGTAAATAGCAATTTTAAGTCAATTTTGAAAATTCAAAAAAAAATTTGCTTGAGACTCTCACTTGAAAAAACTGATGGAACTTGTGATTTTTTATTTAAAAAATGGTTGTGTCGAGAACGCTCTACACTATCTAAATATTAAATATACGACGGTCAAACTGAAAGTTCTTAGAAAATCTAAAACTAAGCATTCTAGCAAGTTATTAGTTTTATTATAACTTTTGAAAATAGCGTCCATTTACATCAATACATCGCTGCATTCGACGGAACCATTGAGAAAAGCACCTTGCCCACTCGGCCTTAGGGGTCTCTTCAACGGCGTTTTGAAACGCAGCCACTGCTTCTTCGGCGTCCATAAAATGTTTTCCTCGAAGTTTTTCTTTTATTTTCGTGAATAAATAAAAATCGCAGGGTGCGAGGTCGGGGCTATACGGCGGGTGACCCAGTAATTCCACGTTTAAGGTCGCCAAATAGTCGATCGTTTGCCTGGCGGTGTGCGACGAGGCACTGTCGTGATGAAGGAGGATCCTGCTGCGAGGTCGTTTCTCTCGAACTTTTTCCAAGACAAGTGGCAAACAGTTGTTAGTGTACCACTCTGCATTAACCGTTTTCTGATCTAAGACAACTGTCGCGTAATGACCTGTCTTTCCGAAGAACGAGGCCACCATCTTTTTTCCAACACTTCGACCTCTCTTCACTTTAGTTGGCAACTCTTCGGAAGGAAACACCCACTGAGCAGACTGTCTTTTAGTTTCCGGATCATAACAGTAAATCCAGCTTTCGTCACCCGTTAGTATGTCGAACACAGCATTTGAGTAACCTCCGTTAAATTTTTGGATCATTTCTCGGCACCAATCAACACGGCGGAGTTTTTGAGCCTCGTTCAAATTATGCGGTATCCAGCGGGCACAAAGCTTCCTGACCGCTAAATGTTCATGGAGGATTTTGTGTACTTGACTCATACCTATGCCTAGACTTGTCCGAATCTGCTGATAGGTCACTCTTTTGTCAGTCTCTATCATACGCCGCACAACACTGATATTATCTTCAGTTGTCGCTGTAGAAGGCCGTCCCTCACGCAAATCATCGGTGAGATTAGTTCGACCACGTTTGAATTCATTAACCCAGTTGTAATCTGTGGCACGAGATGGGGCTTCATCGTGAAAAGCCAATCGAAGTCTATCATAACTTTCTTGTTGACTTATATGACATCGAAAGTCATAAAAAATCATTGCACGAAAATTTTCTGGGCTTAAATTCATTCTGACGTGCACAGACAATTTTCAATTTGCCGCCAAATCGTAAATCAAATGACAAAAGATTGAAATGTATACTCAATATTATTGGTAAAGAGTTCTATTTTCAAAATTTAAACTTATTTTTTTAATATAATGCTTTTAAGTTGCCAGTTCTAAAAACTTTCAGTTTGGCCCTCGTATTAAGCAATATGACTAAACAATTCATTCAAACATCAAATCAGAAACAAATAATTAAGTCACCACTGTTATTGCTGATGTTGTGGCGTTAATACATAAACACTTTAATTAATTTTCAGAATGCAGATTTTGATCTACTGGCTGAGTCTATGACTGCTCCACCAATAGTTCATGTGATCAATTCAAGGAGCGGTAACCGAGTAAGTATTACCTTTTGCCATATTGTTGAAAGTTATGTAAAAAGAGATCATTTCGTTAGTTATATTTATAAATCACTTATAATTATAAATTCTATTAAAGAATGAATTCATAATCGTCACAACCAAAGGCTGTGATGTATTTTTTCCAGGCTTTATATCAAAAGGGATTTGGAAAATTATCTTTGTTATGTAGAGATTTAGAATGTTGTATACTTTAGTACTGTTGGATACTTTAGTGATGATTACTCTTATTGCCATCTTATATCAGATATACCTATACCAATATGTTCCAGTAAAACTAGAAAAAATCTCAACGTGACCAAGGGGATATAGGGATTGGAACCCTCTGGGATCTCATCAAATTCCGATTAAAACTTGATAATCACAGGACTGTCGTGATATATTTAGACTATTTCAATTTTATTTAACATTATAAATTTTTTCTACATCAATAAATTTATTTTAAACAATACTAGTTGCGAACTGCTTTACTTAAAATATATTACTATTTGTAAATGAAGAAAAGATCAAGATTATGGTCTAACACTGTTTAATTCACTTCTATTGCCGGTGAAGTTTTAAAAGACTCGGCTTTGTTTTTTTTGGTGCTTCATTCAACATCGCAATGTTTAGGCAAAAACACAATTAAATAATGTAAATAATGTCTTTAGTCCCGTAAACTCGAAATAATAATATTTATAATATTATATTACAGCGTTAATTTTTAAGGCGATTTATAAATAGCTTTTGTTATTTACATTTACATTTTTGTAGTCGTAGCAATTTTATACGAGTTCTTGGAATTAACTAGATTTACTTATTTTAAAAGCTACTTTTTCTAGAACACCAAAAGCAAATATCAAGTAGTTTAGCTTGCAAGTCTAAATTTTAAGTGCCAGATGATCAAAGTACGTTAAAATGGAACAGGATTTTAAAATTAATCGCACAAAATTTCAGTTTTCAAAAATTATATTCTTATCTATATTTCTGTTACTTTTCCCTTTACAGGTTTAGGTTTTTTACACTTATTAATATCATCCAAAAAGCACTGTACTGACTTTCTTAGGAACTTATATGTGTGTGTCCATATTATTCAAACACAGACATAGTTTTGAGATTTATTTTGTAGCTCAGATCGGACCGTAAACATGTTAGACTTTCAAAATGAGCCAGTGCTCAGTCTGCTGCAGTCTCATTTACTACTTAGCAAAGTGGTGATAGCAGCTGATATTTTTTGTAACGGCGCAGAAATTTTGTTGATAGCTCATAAAGATCTCATTAATGCCTGGTAGAAGAAGAAGACTATAACATATATAGCTAGATCAATTAGAAGACAATGTGCAAATGGTAATGTTACATATCATTACAGATAAGGCCAAGTTTTGGTAGCGGAATCATTACAACATCCAATGCAGTAATGTACATATTCAAAGCTATTACTTCATATTTGATGGAAAGACACTGCGAACAATGGGTGAATGCTAGTATAATATTTTGGGACAATGGTAAATATTGCTTTCAATACATTTTAAATACATATTTTGTGACATGGGGTTTTATTACAACTAAAAGAAATAAATATCACAAAATGGCCTCCAAGATCCCCAGATCTCAGTCTGACCGATTGTTGACTTTGGGATTATCTGTTGCAAGTATGTTGTAATCGAATTTTTCATCACTCGGTATATATATATATATATATTGATGGTAGAAAGCATATCCCTTGAAAATTTGAAAATACGCTTTTCACACTATTGAAGACAAAAAATCTGAGTCAGTATGACTATGATTGTCAACCTTTTTTCTAAAGGTTCAACGTATTTCGTAAGATTTAGATATGTTTCTTATATATTTTTAGCGCTTATTGAGCTCAATGTAATCCTTTAATCCATCGTAATCTAAACTGAGTTCAAGTTTATTAAATTTATTCGGTATCTAAATAATATATATACACACTATACGTATACCTTTTACGACTTATACTAAGACTTATTTGACCAGTGACAGCTTATTTTAATGGTTTAAAAATACTATGCGTCTAAAAACACTTTGAAGTTGCCATCTCACATAACAGTCGCGCGGCAAGTTTATGGACCCGACAAAAACTTTTAGTCGAATCGAGGTGCTTCTTGCTGCTTGAATTTGGCGCTTCCCGCTTTTAATTATAGTAATTTTTAAAGAAAAAAATATAATAATAAATGTTATTATCTCTTATTTGTATTTTTTTTATTATTTATGAGATATATGTTTAGTATTTACAAAATTATTAAAATTTCAGATAATTCGCAATCTTTCTACATTTGGCCAATTTATTTTTCCACGATTTACTTTGGTGATTTCTTCGTGTTACTTTTTTTCGCAATCAATGGGGTCGTGAGTTATTGTGTTGTCGTAAGTATTCCATTTGTTCTAATCTAATCTTAATCTTTTTATTATCATTTTTTCATTTATCTAAGAGCTTTGTCGTTTTAACGACGCTCTGTTAAATTTATATTGTAATATTTTGTTGAGCATATTTTTTCTGATTCTGTACTATATAATACAATTTATTGGCTTCAACATAATCTGATATCACAACAAAACTATGAAAAGACTACTAATGAATAAACGACGCCTCATTCCATCAAAGCTAGCTCATTCCATCAAAGTGCGATGCACAACATCTATTGAATTAAATGTACAACAATTTGGTGAAACTGATTTTCTCAATAAATACCATATAACCAATATCCAAACATAGACCTCAAAGAAGTTACACAGACATTTATTCTTAAATAAGCAGAATCAATCCACGGCTCGAAAAACCCTCGTGATTCTGTAGTTTTACCAAATTAACTTGAGATTGTTCATCGAATTTACTTTTTCTTTTATATATATGCGGGGACGGAGAAAACAGGGACTAAGCAATGGAGTGTCTTAACACTAGGTTCCCACGGTCCCTGCAGTTCCCTCTGCCTACCCTGCCATGTGCGGGATAAAGCGTGAAGCTAAAAAAAATAACAAAAAAAAATAAAAAAAAAATCTATATTTAAATATTTTTAAGATAACTCAATATGTACATTATTACCTCTGCTTGGTAGTTACATTTTTGTTACATAATCACACAATCATAAATTTGTACAAGTTTTTTTTTAAAAAATAAAATTTATTGAAAATTAAATTCAGACATTTTTATATACAATTATAGAACTTATTAATATTTTTCAATTATTTGAAAATGATTTTTTTAAGGACGGATCCTGCCCAAGACTCTAAATGGCCTATAAAAATCTACATAATATTTAATTAAGTACTTGACACTCAGAATTTACATTATATATATATATATATATATATATATATATATATATATATATATATATATATATATATATATATATATATATATATATATATATATATATATATATATATATATATATATATATATATATATATATATATATATATATATATATATATATATATATATATATATATATATATATATATATATATATATAATAATAATAATAAAGCTTTATTTTATTCCATGCATAACAGTAAACAGTGATAATTAATACAACAATCGCATGCGATTTGATGCCCTAAGTAGAATTAATATTGTTTTTTTTTTTTTTTTTTTTTTTTTTTTTTTTTATATATATATATATATATATATATATATATATATATATATATATATATATATATATATATATATATATATATATATATATATATATATATATATATATATATATATATATATATATATATATATATATATATATATATATATATATATATATATATATATATATATATATATATATATATATATATATATATAATAAATACAACACAAAACATACGACAACGATATTATTTGAACATACTATGAAAAATAATAAACAATTTCATATTTATATATAGGATAATAAAAAATATATAGGATAATAAAAAATAACTTAGAAAACGAAAAATATTAGCGCAGGTTTATACAAATGGTATTTTAAAAATATTTGTATTTTTCAAGGTCTCATATGTACTCAAAAAGATATTAAAATGTTTAAGGTCAAGAACATCTGAGCTGAAATGACTGATATAACAAGCCCTTGTTTTTGGTCACATAACTAGGGATACGCATGAAGCCATGACAGCGAACGAACCAAAAGACGTGTACAGGATCCTAAATTTAGCGCTTTGTTTACAACTACGCTTGATGTTAGAAATCGCAGTAAAATTTGAAATCCCTTCGTAATTTGTAAAATTTAATTTTTCAGGTACTAACATATCACTGTGTGGTGGAAACTATCCAAAGTGAATGGAAGTGGATGAAGTCATGGTGCATCGATATCTTGACATTACTTATTGCTATTTTGGATATTACATCTGAATGCGCAATGGTGAACTGAAAAATCTTAATATTTTGTATAAAACTTAATTATAGTAAGATTTAAATTTGCACCTCTTGTAAAAATTTCACGTAATGCAGATTTAAACATATTTGTCTTCTAAAAATTTATTTTTTTGTCTTAATTTAGAATAACAATTTCAAAGTAATACTATAAACTTTTAATTATTTTTCAGATACTAGAATATAACTTTATTGCTTGGACTGGCGTATCGACCTTGGCTGAAGCAGTAATAATATTCTGGATGTACCCTCTAAGCAGATTTGTTGACGATATAATGTTCCATTACGGTACTCCGCCTACAAAACTGAGAGTTTTAAATTTTCAAATTTTACCAATATTTTATTTAGTAAGTTTTACTTTTTGCTAAGTACATTGAGTTCAGTTAATAATAAAACTTATACAATTACACTCGCAATGATTAGGCTTAGTACAAAGAAAATATAATATATTGTCCTTTTTAACAATTAAAGTATTTCTGATCAAACACTAGTAGTGCAAGTGTTTATAAACTTATCCTACATGTATACAAATTGCTCAATTTGTACGATCACTTGTTTATATGTTATATGTTAGTACGTGAAAAAAAACACAGTCTCGTTTCAAAGAGTTTCAAGTATTTATAATAATGTAGTCCCTATTAGAAAAAACTACTTACCGTTGTGTTACCGGTGATCGATCTCAGACCTGCGCCTGGGACTTATAATCCATGTGTAGTTTAAAGGAATGTTTTTTACTCATCTCTATTGTCCGAGCTCGTATTATGTAACCAAATTGGAAATAATTCTACTAGTACCGTCTTTTCAGATTACGTTATGGAAATGAATTAGTAATAGTTTTAGAATGACCGAGATCTTTTAGCAAACTAAAAACAGATTTCACTGTATACTTACTACTTAAACCGAATATAGATGAACTCTGAATCTATTTCTGGGATTCGTTAGTAAGTTTTAAGTACACATTAGGTGGAAAGTTATGACTTTTAGGCATATACATATGTTTCCCACGAAACTGTAAGCTAGATAAGATTTTATACCGTTTCTCAAAAGGTGTCTATTTAAGAACTAAAATTGAGAAAGAATTTTGTATGAATACTTCATATTTTCATAAATTACGACGATTAATAAGAGATACAGAACTCTCCTATAGATTACAAAGCCACCCATTTTGCATTTATATGCACATTCCGTGCCGATTATAGCAGACATCTTCATCTTCCAGAACAAAAATCTTCCTATAAATAAAAACCTTATTGATCTTCTACCATAAATTGTTTATGGAATTAAAGTCTTGACTCTCTTTTTCTGTCGCCATCGTCTCTGATGGTTTCTTAAACAAGGCTGAGGTATCTGCTAAATGAAATAAAGTAGGCCTAATAGACCTACTCTAAAGTTTAATATTTTTATAATGTTAAAATTACTAAAATTGTTTACGAGGAAAGGGAAATTTAGACATGACGGCAGATAATACAAGGTATTTTAACAACTTATAATAATGGTTTCAATATGTTGTGGTATAGTACAGATATCACCTATAGATAGAATGCGACCTGTCTAATTAATTTTCTTACTGGGAAATCTAAAAGGCTTCGTACATTAAGATGACGGCTAAGTTTCGGGTTGTATAAGATATATTTAGTATTTCATCTTCCCAGACCTAAACTGTGAATCTTATTATGTTTTGTCCTTTTTCCTTTCATCCATGTATAGAAATCGTCTATTTTTAATAGCAGCTGATATCACTTATTCGTCAAAGCTGAAGTGGATTCTTTTTTATTATAAAGTAACTATTTTAAAAGATTAATTTACCAGAAAGTTAATAAAAATATTAAATATTTTTTTCAGCTTCACGCTTTTATCCCGCACATGGCAGGGTACGCAGAGAGTTACTGCTGGAACCGTGGAGCCTAGCGTTAAGACACCTCGTTGCTTAGAATCTGCTTTCTCCGTCCCAGCCTTCCGCCTTTTTCGAGGCATTACGTGTTGAGTGGCGAAACACAACGCCGTACTTTGCATAGTTTTCCAGACCAAAGAAAATGGAAATAGAAAAATCCATCTTCCCCTAGTGGGAATCGAACCCACAAGCTGTCGCGTTTGCAGGTAGACGCTTACGTTTCTGCGCCTCGATGGTCCACTAATTAAATAATATGAGGCATAAACAGCAACCCTGAAAAATACCTACATTATAGTTAGTTAGATTGCAAACTTTAAACTCCTTTATAAAAAGTTATAATGTAAATATATTTAGTTTATTTCATATAAAATGATTACTAAAATGATGACGATACTTAATAATTGACTAAAGTTAAATACTAGTTTCCTCATGAAGAGGCATCTTGTACTTTTGTTTCCAATTAAGATGTAGAGTTGGTTACGTTTTAAGTGTACACGACACCGCACTATATGTTATTCTCGTTTAAAATTAAACATTTGAAAAAAATTAAAATGGTTCGTTAACGTAATATATATATATATATATATATATATATATATATATATATATATATATATATATATATATATATATATATATATATATATATATATATATATATATATATATATATATATATATATATATATATATATATATATATATATATATATATATATATATATATATATATATATATATATATATATATATATATATATATATATATATATATATATATATATATATATATATATATATATATATATATATATATATATATATATATATATATATATATATATATATATATATATATATATATATATATATATATATATATATGCGTAGAAATTGCTAATAAATAGTAAAAGAAGCTTAAACAGTACCAATTAAATAATTTAATTTTGCTCTTACCACTTAATTTAGCACAAAGTATTACTTTCAGGTAAAAATATACATAATGTTTGACAGACTTTTATTATATGAAACTAATGACGACGAGCCTACATGTTTTTTTTACAATAGTCCCCGACTTGCTTTTGGTTATATCTGTGCATTATTCTCCATTGGCATTGTTTTTTCAATATATCACTATGTCTATAAGCGGAAAAAGGTAAAGTAACATTTGAAATTTATGTTGAAAATTAATTTTTTCCAACATTTGTTTGCAAAGTTAGACTATATTAACAAGTTCCAAATCAGAAGACTAATAACCGTGTTGGTTAACATTGTTCTTGTCACAACTGGGTAACATTTTGATTTTTAATGAAAACTAGAGGAAAGAATGATTTGACACTGTATTATTTTTGAAATTGTTTAACATTATATATATATATATATATATATATATATATATATTATATATATATATATATATATATATATATATATATATATATATATATATATATATATATATATATATATATATATATATATATATATATATATATATATATATATATATATATATATATATATATATATATATAGTCTTTTGCATTGCTTTTATAGTCATACGCTGTTATTATGAAACAAAACTAAATTTATAATAAATATTAATTATTATGCACAATAAAAACACAGGGTTGGAATCAATTATTTAAGCCTATACCTGAGTGGGGTCCACAAGACTACGTGAGTAGACAACTTAGGAAACAGTTTGATTCACATGAGGTAAGCTTTTTTAAACGCTTTTATTATATTGTATAGTTTAAATTCTATGCACATACGGTTTTTTAATGTTTGAACCATATTTAAGAATTTCATTAAATAGTTCAATGATTTTTAGTACATAGCATCTCAAGCTCCGAGAGATTTAAGCAGGCACTTAATAAGGAATGCCGAACTAAGATCCTACAAAGTGGATATACGTTACAATAGTTACAGTCACCGTTCAACGTGGACGAGCACACACGAGAAAATGGTTTAAAATTTAACATACTATATACTCGTATAAATATGTATAAATGTAATATATAATTTTAAGGATTTTTTCCAGGATTCCACTGTTTTGAATATCTATTAACTCCATAGCTTAGATATTTTAATATAAATAAAGATACTAAGTTTATTTGTGTTTTGTTGTTATTATTAAAATAATAATTTTTAAGTACCAGTACGAACATTGTTTTATTAAATATAATATTTGCATTTAAAAATAAAACGTATTATTAATCCTAGTTAAATCTGTGACGAAGAATTCTATGTTAAAACTACAAGACATCCAAAGAGAAAAACACCTTTTCCAACGATGACACTAGCAACTTAGTGTTTCATCACGAAAGGCTAAAGACCGATATTACTGACGCCTTATTCTATAAAGTAACTATTTCTTTGACACCCATTGGAGTACATTTTAGTATCATATTTATTTTTTATTTATTTTGGAGTTGAGGATGGTAGCTTACTCGTAGCTATCCCTAGCCTTACATATAGATCTGCAACATTCTATACACGCAAAGAGCCCGATACCTACCTTATCATAATCACAGTAAGTCGCATTTTTATCAATGAGAACATATTCGGATAGCAGATTTCGAGATCTACATTTCTGTATATTTAGAATTTTTAAATATAGCTTATTGAATGAAATGAATTTGCGCAGAAACATCAAGAATTAAAATAAAAACTTCTCGAAAGCATGTCCAAGGCACTTACTATGTATATTACAAGCACGACAGCCTAGCACTTATCACTTCATCAAGCCTTCATCTTCTTGCAACGCGATTTGACATTGTACCTTTTCCTTTTGCATCTTGTCAATTTATATAATGACTAGAAATCTTTTGTATTTAGTTCATAGCATCGCTTACACCAAGTGACTTAAGCAAATACTTAATTAACAAAGTGAAGCTAAGATCTTATAAATTTGATATACGTTACGAAAGCAACGACGAATAACGAGAAAATAGATTAAATACATGTATATACGGAAACAAATACCATAGACTTATTTTTTATTTTTATATTTTTTATATTTTGTACAAGTTAAGGTGGTTTTATAAATAATAATTTTTAAATAATTACTATTATTAATATTCAAGCATATATATATATATATATATATATATATATATATATATATATATATATATATATATATATATATATATATATATATATATATATATATATATATATATATATATATATATATATATATATATATATATATATATATATATATATATATATATATATATATATATATATATATATATATATATATATATATATATATATATATATCTGTATAAACCTAAAATACCTTTTAAATGAACGCTTCTTTCAGGTTTTGTTTATTTTCCGTATCTGTTTGAGTACCAATAGTATAAATTAATTTTATTTATTTAACTAAGTTACAAATTTCTTAACATTCTTTAATTAATATTTTTTAATAAATTAAACAATCACTAAATACTCTTAAAATGCTTTTACAACTACCATTAAACTGTCTTACTTAAAGACAAAAAATTTAAATCGCAAGCTTAGATAATCCTCTTGACTCGTAAGATTGTGATCTCAATTGTACGAAGAATAAAATTTAAGCCCTAAACGGCCGTTAAATAATTATCTCTTAAGTTATTATCTTTGTTAGGGTTACGTACCTCAAAACAATAAAATGGGACCCCATATAAATTCACTTTATCGACTATCTGACCGTTCTTTAAGACCAAGAACCAAGCTTAAATTAATATCAAATATCTATATATATCAAATTATAAGGTAAAAATGAAAGTCGCAAAATCCAAATATTAGAAACTTTAAGCTATATCTCGGAAATAACTATTACAAATTTATTTTGTAGTTTATTTTATACAAAATAAGTCCATACGAACGTAAACAAAATTTATGAACTCTTATTTTTTAATTACATTTAATAATTTTAATACCAGTTTTACCACTAAGAAAAATCTTTACAAACATATACTTATTATATATAGTTCGATTCATATAAAATGATTTATCAATTTTTATAATTGGTGAACTAAAATTTAGTTATTAAACTACTTTATTAATATCTCTACCTCTGCTATGTCAATAATAAATAATACGAACTCACATACTATATCATTCTGACATAATAAAGACAAGAAAAACCCCTGACGTTACAGATAAAAGAATGTAACCCTAATAAGCAATATTGGAGATATTGGATTAATGGTCTTTCCAATTTTCTCCCGGAAATTCCACCCTTATTAACATAGAAAAATAAATGAAATTCCGCTTTTTTATATATCTGGAAGATTAAGATTTCTTTATTGCAATATAATTTGGTAATTAGAATGTTTATATGTCGTCATATTAGATTACATTCAATTTCTTCAGAAGTTAAGTTATAAGTATTTATATAATTTATTTTACATAGATTTCCTTAGTATTTCAGATTTTGAACTGTAATTAAAAAGCAGAGCGTTGAGTACGATTGGATAGAAAGTAGCGATCGGAGTGTTTTTTCACCGGGTTCTTTTTACCTATGCAATATTTTTTTTTAACTTTACGCTGTATCCCGCACATGGGCAGGGTAGGCAGTGGGAACTGCAGGAACCATACGAACATAGTGTTAACCTTTCCGCCATTTTCGAGACATTGCGTGTTGAGTGCCGGAACTCAACGCCGTCTATGCAATATTGAGATCGAAATTTAAGAAACTGCCTGTTGAGATGCAAAGCTTATATTGGAATCGTAGCTACACAACCATCACCTTACCGACTTACACTGACAAAATGATTTATAGAAAACATAAAATAAATCTAAACGCTCCGGTAACTTAACTATGTGTTATTTTTTTTTTGTTTTTATTTAAATTATTTCTCTATAAATTATTTTAGAATCACAAAATAAGTATAATAACTTACTAAATATTAATAAAATAATGTTTTAACAACAATAGAATCTATGACCTTGATTGATTCACCAATTTTTGTTTAATGTAATATAAAACCAAACAATAGATAAGAAGTAAGTCTGAGATTATTATATTATATATTTATTCATCCAAGCGGAAATATATGCCTTTTCTGAGTATTAATTATAAGAAATTTATAAGAATCTAATACCACTTTCAGCTTCCTTTTATTAAAGTGAGAAAAGACTTCAGTGTAAACTAACATATATTTAACAATATCTTGAGATTTATGGGTTCGATTCCTAATCGGGGAATATGGATTTTTCTATTTTTATATTCCTATGGTTCGTTAATTTTTATATTTCAATTTGTCTTTTATATTTGCCCACCGCTTTAAGCAGACGGTGCCAAGTCGAACGAAATCGAATAAAAGAAATAACGTTGACACATTATTCAGACACGCAGTCCAGATTTCAAGCAAATCTGTTGAAATATCAGGTTTATATACATATTTATATATTCCTAGGATTTTTTTAGGAATTTTTTTAGCATACTTGAAAGGTGAGGTAGAGGGTACCTCATCTTCTAAGTATGCTAAAAAATTAGATTAAATCATGTTATATTCGAACATAATAATAAACTTTCAAAACATCACAATTTTATTTACGTTTTAAATTTTTTCTATCAAATCTTTGTCTAAAAAATATTATAAAAAATGAAATATATATATATATATATATATATATATATATATATATATATATATATATATATATATATATATATATATATATATATATATATATATATATATATATATATATATATATATATATATATATATATATATATATATATATATATATATATATATATATATATATATATATATATATATATATATATATATATATATATATATATATATATATATATATATATATATATATATATATATATATATATATATATATATATATATATATTTCATTTTTTATAATATTTTTTAGACAAAGATTTATAGTCTTTCTATTGCCTCATTCACCTCCTTCAAATTTATTGAATATTTCATAAAAAATAGTTCTGCTGTTCCGGAGAAATAAAAGAAAAATGTCTTTTCAGATTGATAATAATTTAACAATAGTCCTTTTTTATTTTATTATTATACGTGAATTATATTATGAGGACCGTCGTGGCGCAGAGGCGCAAAGTCTGCCTGTAACGCGACGGTTACTGGGTTCAATCCCCAGTCGGAGAAGATGGATTTTTCTATTTCCATTTTCTTCGCTCTGGCATCTAAGGCAAAGCGCGGCGTTAAGTTCCGCCTCTCAACCCGCAATGCCTCGAAAACGGCGGAAAGTGGGAACGGAGTAAGCAGGGACTATGTAACGGAGTGTCTTAACACTAGGTTCTTATGGTTCCAGCAGTACCCTCTGCCTACCCTGCCATGTGCGGGATAAAGCGTGAAGCTAAAAAAAAGAAAAAAATTATACACGGTTATTTTGAATTCAAACAGGTACTTCAATTACATTTTCATATGATATATAAAAATATATAAAAAAATTAAACAAATTTAATATACAAACGATTATATTAGTTTTCGTTTAAAAAATCATAGGTATATAAGCTTAGAAGGCCATTATACAGCATTTCTTATCACCACAGTCGGTGGCACCGTCGAATACCAGGCTTGGGTTGCAATAGTCTTCAGGCTTAGTGCAGACGCCGCCGTGCTTGATACATCGCGTCTCTTTCATTGAAACTGAAATATTAATCATATTTAGTAGTTCAATAAAAATAATTGAATGAATTTGACGTTGTTTTTTGCAAAAAACATGTTTTGTTTAAATATTCTTTGTTATATGTAGTGTGGAATATTACTTTGAAAATAATATAAATATATTTAAGTAAATATAATGATATTTTTACATTACGGGACTTTTACGTTTTTATCAAAAAAAAGTATTTTCTTCAGATATTTTTTGTAATTAGTGTGAATTTAGACTTAAAAACGACAATAAGAGAAAATATCGTAAATACTGCAATATTTTAAATTTTTTTCATACTACGAAAACAAAATATAAGATTTGAACCCCCATTTCTTGGACTTTTCTTATCAAGTTACATCTTGTTAGAACTTATTAAAATTATAACATAGTTTAGTTGTCTTTGTGTCTATCATTTATCAACATATTTAGTATTAATTTCTCATATCTTGGTGTGTGATAATTATAGGATGGCAGACGACAGGTAACGGATTTCAAAAGCCGGATAGCGAGTGGCGAATGACGGGTGAGGAACGAAGGATAAATGACGGATGTTACTCACCTGGTAAAAAATTGTCACATTAGATTAAAAATCATTAAAATCTTTCTAAAATTTTGTTAATTTAAAATATATGTATATAAAGTAGACTTACTTCCATGACAACAGTCAATTCCTTGTTTCTTTTGAGTAGGGCAAAGTCCTTTTTTCTCTGCAAGGTGACCCTTTGGGCAGTCTGCTGCTACCGTACAAATACCACCTATTTCTACACATGGCGTCTCTTGTATTATGGCATCTATGATTCTAACTGTAAAAGGTAAAATAAAAACCTTCACGAACACTTTCTATTGTCTGAGTGGATACGATGGTTTTAGATATAAATTATTTGATCAGAATATACGTTGCGTTTAACCATATACCATATATCTTGACTAGCTAATAACAGTAAACATTTTGCCTCTGATTGTTGTAAGAATATTCTTTTTCTTTTAGAGTCATGTTGGCATTCAATTAGGTTAGTAAAAAACTATCATCTCGCTACTAATGGACCTATTCTAGTAGATTATGTAATTGTCTTTGTTTTAATTTTATTTTATTTCTTTATACTTATTTTTACAATTTTAACTAAAATTTCTCTTAGGCAATTCTGTATTGAGAACTTGGTAGGAGAAAATTTTATTCGATGTTTTCATCATACCGTGCATGGATGCGTGTATATTATGTAGAACTAGATTATGCGCTGAATAAGACTATGTATATTAGGCACCGACTGGTGTCAACTATCCAAAAAAAACTTCAATCAACAACAATCAGTCAACTATAGTAAGAAGTATTCATTTTGAAAAATGAATCGTTTACTTTCTTCGTTTAACCGAGTTTGATTCTGTATATATTTAGGATATATAGAGGATATATAGAGGATTTACGCTTAGGATAAGTCTCAGGATAAAAAAAATATAAACCATATTCAATTTGGTGAACGAACTTGCTTTTCAATTGACTGAGTAATACATGGAATTTCGTGTCAGTAGATTGGACTTGCAACCTGATATATGTAAATGCATTCGACGTATCCACAACGAAATTAACCTAGCTGTAATTTCGTGCAGTGACAAACAAAGGGCAGCTGATTTTGAAAAATCTTACGGGTGCATAGTAACCTATAAAAATATACCTACATAATAAAAATTGTAAATTTCATGATTTTTCATTACATTATACAGGAATGTGTCTATTCTACATTAATTTTAGTCTGTAATAAAAATATTGTGTAAGTATTTTTTTTTTTTAGCGTCACGCTTTATCCTGCAGTAGGCAGGGTAGGCAGAGGGAACTGCAGGGTCCGTGGGAACCTAGTGTTAAGACACTCCGTTGCTTAGTCCCTGCTTTCTCCGTCCCCGCTTTCCGCCGTTTTCAAAGAAAATGGAAATAGAAAAATCCATCTTCCTCGACTGGGGATCGAACCCAGAAACCGTCGCGTTTGCAAGTAGACGCTACGCCTCTGCGCAACGACGGTATTTTCCGTGCCCTTTTTTCAAAAAATCTTAATATATTTCAAAATAAAGTTTTATTTAATACAAAACTTTATTCAAATTATTATCTAGGTATTAGATAAAGAAATAATTTCATTATTTATTTAACGTTACGTTAATCTGGTTCGTTTTAATATATTTTATTTTAAAAATGAACATTTAAAACAAACACGAGTAAAAAAATATATTCTTATTAACTTCTTCATACATTATTCAAAACTTGCAACGAGCCCCATTTCTTTGAATGAAATTGCAGCTAAGTTTAATAAATCATCATTTTTCACAGTCGGTTGAAAATCCAATGATTTGTATTACACGAACATATACATATAAGTCCAATCTATTAAGTGTATCTGAATACCAATGAGATTACCAATAAATATTTACACAAACCCTAACTTGATCCTTATTATTGTCACAATAAGGTTCAAATTACAATTGGATATTTTTCTCAATTGATAAATACATATAGAGCGATGACTCGAGCAGACAAAGACGATTGAATAATGATCGCTTTCCTTATTAATAGGATCGATGAAACATATCTCTATAGTTGTAAGCTATTGTAGTGTTGTTCCTATGTATGCATGTACCGAACAAAAGGCAACTAGTAATTATTTTAAGTGGATATATCAATATTTAAATGTTTTTATAATTAAGGGATTGGGTCTATAATAATCTTAGTAGCGCTGTGAACAAAAATGAGAGTAATAACATTGTATATAATAACAAATATTAATATACTTATTTACTTTTTTACTAATATTACTAAAAATTTACGGAATAAATGTATTTTAAACTAATTTTCCGAACAAAACATATGCTTGTAATAGATACAGAGTACACAGAGAAGAGCGGTTTTGACATATAAGACAGTTTTGAATTGAGGCCAAGAAGCTAAACAGTTGAAAAAGACAAACATGTTTTCCTCTTTTGTGTAATGCTATCTCCTTTTTATCGTACATTCTCCTCTATGTGTTCTCCATTCAACGTGACATTGACGAAGTGAATTGTGCTCAACTGGCACGCCATAATAAAGAAAAGGAGAAGAAAAAAGAAAAGCTAAATGAACTCGACTATCATTTCTTAACTTTCTGCCCAATATATGACCTTCTTCATTTAGTCAAGTGACCAGAGTGACTAAAGAAATTTAATTACGTTGAATTAAAAAAAAAATCACAATATTTTTATTAACGTTATAGTATGGTATTATGAAACAAAAGAAAAGATTATTTTATATAAGAATTCACTCCAATAGATATCTTATTTGCATGACATTTTATAACCGCCCAAGAAGAGTTATAAATTGCTTTTAAATCTGTAACTCATACACCTCCTAATTCGTCTTGTATTCGCATTGTAGTACTTCACTTATGTACCTATATGTACTTATATAACAAATATTTTCTATAGATTTTACATTATATCAATCCAATTCGAGAACATGCTTTGAAAGCAGCAGTAGTAGTAATATTTGGAATTCGGTTAGATAAAGAGATGAGCCCGAATAGTGGAGGTGAGCGTTAATACGCATTTCAAAGGAACGCCTTAAACCTACACTTGAGGCGAAAGTATAGGTTAAATTTATGTATTTGAAATATACACCAAGCTAGTGCTATCCTGCATCGTGATGGGTTCAGTATCAGCACTCTACTGAAATATTCTGTGATCTACAAATATGATAAATATTGAAGTAAATTTACAAAAACATTTATGTAAAGTAAAATAATTATATTCACGCTTTATCCCGCAGTTTCTCGCATCATCGGGGATTAGAGATTGCTTTAAGCACTTTGCGTATGCAAGATCTGTTCCTATTGTTAAAATTTGTATATTTTTCTACTTAATAGTTGATGCATCTATCTTTTTTGTTGTGTTAAGATACGTGGTTTACCGCTTCTATAATTTGATTACTAGAATAAAGAAATTAAATAATTGAATCCGTTAGCATAATACATTCTTCTAGTGGAAATCGAACCCACTGTCGTTGTAGTAACATTTTATAATAAGAAAACAAATGAAGTACTCCGCAACTTCTGGAGTACTTAGAAAATTACATAATCAAAGCGTATATCTATTATTATTTCTTTGTAAAGAAATTTCATTAAGAACCTTTTGTTATATTACTTATTAATTATTATATATGAAAGTATATTGTGAAGCGGCTTTAGTTTTTTTCTTCATAACAGCATTGACAGAAGGGAAAACTTGTTGTAAATTAACAAGTTTAGACATTTCATGTCCTTTTTCTGTTTTATTTCATAAATAATATTTTTTATATCTTCACGCTTTATCCTGCTTATAGCAGAATAGGCAGAGGGAACCGCAGGTACCTTATGAGCCTAGTGTTAAGACACTCCGTTCCCTGCTCTCAGTTTTTCGAGGCATTGCATGTTGGGAGGTGGAACTCAACCCCGCGCTTGGCTAGTTACAAAAGTTTGATTTAATTGTTTTATTTATATTGGGACTAAAACCTCCAACCTTTTTATAAAATAAAAAATTATAAATAATTGTTATAAATTTTTAGTAATATTTTAAATATTTTTTAAATTTGTATGTTAAGTTCCGTTCCGTTCTATATGATGTTAAGTTCCGTGACTTAACCCGCAACTTCTCGAATTTTGCATAAAAAAGTAAATTAAATTAATTTGTAATTATTCTATTAGATCCTGTCCGTTAATTGATTACTAATTACTTTATAAAAAAGTCTTAGTTATAAATTAAAACAAAAATTAATAATTGAACGTTATTATTTTAGCTCCACGCTTTATCCCGCACATGACAGGGTAGGCAGGAGGAACCATGGAAACCTAGTATTAAAACACTTTGTTGCTGCCGCTCAGTCCCTGCATTCTCTGTCCCCCTTTCCGACATTTTCGAAGCATTGTGTGTTAAGTGGCGGAACTCAACGCCGCGCTTTGCCTAGTTGCCATAGCGAAGAAGATGGAAATAAAAAAAATTATCTTCCTCGAGTGGGAATCGAACCCAGAAACCGTCGCGCTACAGGCAGACGTCACGTCTCTGCTACCCGACAGTTCTCTTAATATTGAAGGTTGACGTTAAAAAATCAAATCGAACCCACGAATCTTCACGTCTAGAGGTGTGTTTGTGCCTAGGCGGTTCTCGAAAGGGTTAGAAAAAGTTAATAATAATAAATTAAATACCGTTCCCAAAATTTCACTTATTTATAATCAAACTGAATGTCACGTTGCCTTATCAAAACACTTATATCATTTTCATTTTATTAAATAATACCTAAGCATATCGTCACATGGCATTCAAAATTACAATCATTACACGCATTGCATACAATTAGTAACGAATTAGTTGCACCGTTATGACATCAATATATTATATATTAGTATTTGCGTACATATTACATTTTACAAGTTATATTTACATCCTTGCTCTGATAAAAAAATATAGTTTCCTATAGTAATTAGACCAAGCGCAGCGTTGAGCTCCGCCGCTGAACACTCAATGTCTGGAAACTAGGCAGATGTGAAGTGAAGAACAAACCTTAGTGATGCAGGTCTTCGGTTCCTATTCGAGAACGAATAATTTTATTTCCATTGTCTTCGCTCTGGTAACTAGGTAAGAGTAGCGTTAAGCTCCACCACTTAATACGCAATGCCTTAAAAACGCCCAAAGGAGAAAACGGAGTGTCTTAACACTACCGTCTTCCCGGTTCCTGCAGTTCCTATTTATTTTAATAGTATATACAAAACAGAATATATTTTAAGTGACCTAAGTATCATTGACCGCATTGAATTGACAGTATTAAAAGAAACAACTCCTCTTTATTTTATAATATTCAGTATTAAAAATAAAAACATTGAAAAACACAATAAGTAATGAAGCTGCTGCAGCGATGGTTGTGCGTTCGATTCCTTCTCAGGAATATTTTTTCCTACTATTAAAGCAAAGCGTGGCGTTGAATTCCGCCATCCACAGCCAATTAATCTAAAATTAGGTGGAAAATTGAGACCAGAGAATCTTTACTCTGCTTTCCTGCTGTATATGAGATTTATTGTAAAGATATATTAAATATATATAGAATTGTTAGCAAATGCAAATATTTGTATATTATTTTTACTTACCTACATCATGACTATAAAAAGGCATATAAAACCATTACAATCCTAGAACTAATTCAGTTATAACTTTTTCATTTATCAAGTACAAATAAAGTTAACTAAAAACATATTTTATTTAATTTTAAATATTTTTAAATGTTTCATAATTGTAAGATATATGTACGTCATTTTAGAAACACTTTCACCAATATCATCATTTTAACTTCAATTAAAATATAATTCACGTTTAAGAGTGTTATTTTACAATTTTTTAAATAAACTTGAACTTAAATAGTAAAAAAAAAATAAAAAAATACTTACAATCTTCTTCATTTGCACTAACGAAATATAATATGACACAAGTTATTATAAAGAATTTCATTGTAACGTCTGCGCTTGCGCCGGTCTCGACACTGAATGACGGTAAATGGCTTCGTTATTTTGAATGTTTATTATTTTATATGAGTAATTTTTTAGGCTATATTAGTATTTTTTTTCTTGCTGTACATTTTACTCCGCATATCGTAGGGTAGGCAGAGTAAGCTTCAGAAACCGTGGGGGCCTAGTGTTAAAACTCTCTGTTCTCCGCTATCCACCTTCTTTCAAAATATTGTGTGTCGTTGGCGGAAAACGACGCTCTTGCCTAGTTGCCCGAGCGAAAAAGGAATGTGCAATAATTTATCCTGCCTCAGGGAGGATAGATTATTGCACATTGATGGGATTCAACCCACAAACTGTCGTAGTTTTTGGTAATTATATATATTAATAAATATAAAACAATCGTGGTGCACAGGCGCAACGTTTGCCTGTATCGGGACGATTTCTGGGTTCAAATCCCACTCGAGGAAGATAGATTTTTCTTCACTCTGGTAAGTAGGCAAAGTGCGGCGTTGAGTTTCGCCACTCAACACGCAACGCCTCGAAAAAGGCGGAAAGCGGGGACGGAGAACGCAGGGACTTAGCAGCGGAGTAGTTTAACACTAGGTTCCTATGATTCCTACAGTTCCCTCTGCCTACCCCGCCATGTGCGGGATAAAGCGTGAAGCTAAAAAATACATATTCTAACTATATATACTGTTTTTAAGAAATACAGAACTAACCTAATATTATATAAATGTTGTAAAGAACTGTGTGACAAGAGACCTTACATAAATAATACAGTAATTCATTTTGTGAAGGATATTTTCATTGTCAATATGTCAGTATCTTTCATTTGAAAAAATTATGATTCTTAAATCATTGCTTTAAGGCCATTATGTTACCCAGAATATGTTTTAATATTTTCCTCATTGAATATTTCTTATCGAACCGTTTATTTGTATTTATATATGGCTATTTATTTTTAAACTTGACATACATTTTAAAAACGCTATAGTGTTGTTTTGTTGTTACTTGTTTGTGGGTATCATCACATATTTTAGGGTTAAATAATCTGATTGTTATTTATAATTAATAAATACTTTGATAATCTTTAAAAAAATCTATTTAATTTACAATTAAGCTGTTATTCCATTATCTTGGCTCAAGGATCGTGTCTCAGTAAGTACTATGATGAAATAAAAATAATTATGGAAACCCCCTGTAGTCATGTATGAACAGGTTAATGACACTGGACGAGGGGAAAGAGGTAAGCCATAGGAGATAAAGTTATATATGCATACATTTATCCACGTAGCTTATTTTTATTAGAATCCCGTAGGAAATTGACAATAAACGTAACCCTTATACATTGGTCTTGTCTGTCCGCATGTCACAGTAATTTTTTTCTAAAACTCTATGAACTGTCCCGTTGAAATTTGATAAGTAGGTACTCTGAACCGCATTAAGATTTTCAAACTCATACATACGTATCGGGGCGATGGATAGCTAGCCTACACTTGGGTCGCAAGTCTCAAGCGCTGCTCGGAGCTCCTCTTCCTATAACACGATGGGCCCGGTACCCATACGGTGAATCCATGGAACGCTAAGTTGTTTCTTCTCATTCTTCTCGAATGATTTGATTATTTGATGTAAACTTACACTGAAAAATTGTTTGGACCAGGTACTAGTAAACCATAATTTACCCTTTTCTCTTTTTAATCGACTGAAATAAAAAGAATTAAAAATAGTAATTTCAAAATAAGTATTTTTTTTATCATTTCATGTTACATATTCACACACACACACACTCTTGTGAATTGTGTTATATATTTACTGGAGAGGAGAGTTAGAGAGATAATTTACCTTCTTCTCTTTTTAATCGACCGAAATAAAAAATAGCAATTTCAGAAACATAACCTCTGTCATTATTTTTAATTATAAATCTTTATTAATAATAAAATCTTTTGTAATCATAAAAAATATATACATAATTTGAAATTAATACGTCCACTCTAGCTAACAGTCCATAGAAGATATAAGTTGTGAAATATACTAATATTATACTGAGCATCTTAGTGAAGTCTATACAATATCTATATAAAATTACCAAACGAAATATCCGCCATCAAACCGAGGGCACCTGGGATGCCGTCGTAATTACTGTACAGTCATCCACACAAGTGTATATTTATTTTTTATAGTTAATATATATATTTTTATACTACTAGATAAAATTCTTTAAAAAATAAAAATCCAAATAAAAAAATCAAAATCATTTTTTTATATATTATTTAGGCCATTTATCCAAGAAAATTATACGTCATCACGTTAATTTCAATATACTTCAGGTGCAGGTGCAGGTTCAAATCCTGTTGTGTTAAAATTTAAACATTTTCTTTAAATTCTTTAAATAAAGTAATTTTGACAAAAAGAACCGACTTCAAAAAGTAAAAAAGTTCTAGTCTAAAGCAAAAAAGTTAACTAAAAAGCAAAAAATAAATTTCGGCACAAAGTAACACGTTCGTATTTTTTCTTTGTTAAATTAAATTAATGATTACTTAAGTAAATAAAAAATATTTAATAATTTTGAAGTCGGCGCCAAGTAACTACTACAACAACCTTACTACAATATCAAATTACTAAGTACACAGATTCAAATTTCAAACACACAATATTAGTAACAGTATTACAATATATATATGAATCTGTAGCTACTAACTATCAAAGTATTTTTAATACGGTAAGAATACAGAAGGTTGTTGTAGTATTTACTTGGCGCCGACTTAAAAATTATAAAATATTTTTTATTTACTTAAGTAATCATTAATTTAATTAACAAAGAAAAAATACGAACGTGTTACTTTGTTCTTTAAATTCTTTTTCCATCCTTAGATAGGATTGAATCATAATAAATTATAAAAAAAGAAAAATAGCGTGTTGAGTGCCCAAACACCACATCGAATTTACTTTTACCATATAGGTTGCAACAAATTATAAATATTACCTTAGTAAGGAATCAGACGCCCTCTATATTTATAACATTTAAAAATATTCGCTTACTAAAATAAGTAGAAGTGGTAAAAAAAAACGTTAGCATGTCGACGTAGTTTGGGGGTTCGACTTCCACTCGAGGAAGATGGATTATTTCATTTTCATTTTCTTCGCATTGGTAAACTGGCAATAGCGGAAAAAGGGAAACACAGTGTCTTAACACTACGTTCTAACAGTTCCTGTTACCTTTGGCTACTATATTATAAGCGGGAAAAACGTAGAAATACTTAAGTATTAATCTATAGTATACAATATTTACATATACTTTAGTTGCCATATGTATTTAATCCTTTATTGTGATGGATCCTGTCTCCAGAATCACCTGAACATTATGATTAATGATTTGTTTTGTTAGATGAGAATGAGACAGTTGTTCGTATTCAGGATGGTCAGATAAAGATATGTTATGAATTATATATATATATATATATATATATATATATATATATATATATATATATATATATATATATATATATATATATATATATATATATATATATATATATATATATATATATATATATATATATATATATATATATATATATATATATATATATATATATATATATATATATATATATATATATATATATATATGATTTGTTATTTAAATTATAATAGTACAGTTGCCAACAAGCGACAAGACAAACAAAACACAAATTCGACTAATGTCAATCTCCCTAAAAAAGGGTCGTAATATCATTACTTATTTCCTAATGACGTAAATCAATAAAATGATTAATAGTAATAAAATTAATGACTTCGTTTTTTTTTATTCATCGTTGATTATTGACATCTTTGTCATTATCTATGACCTTACACTGATTATATTTGAAAAATATGGGAAGATATAAAATTTAAATTGTATCAAACGAATTGTGATTATTCTTCTCTTTTTAACGTATACCTACAAAGCCACCGTATAATACAAACTGCTTTACGTGTATTGAAATCAATATAAAATAAGTTATTTATATACCAAAATTTAATATACATTGGTAAATTAAAATTACTCATTAATTATTATCTATGATAAGGGTCTGATGGTAAAACCAGATGGCAATCCCGACAATTACTGTAATGTTTTAGAATTAAGAGCATCGACTTATTAACAAATTATTAACTTCAAAGCAATACATTCAATTTGAAAGTATTTTTTATTATTGTATGTATGTAACTTACAATTTTTATGGCAAGTATGGATTTGGACTTCAGTCTCGTATGAATTGTGTACATACATACAATTTGTATGGCAAGTATGGATTTGGACTTCAGTCTAAGTTAACTTATATATTTACTGGAGAGGAGAGAAACATATTTGAAGGCACAATTTGGCCAGATATTTCTTTTATTATTTCATATTCGTGGGCTAGACGATTATAGACTATTATAGGTTTTATTACAATATTTTTTTAATTTTTTTTATTTTTTTAAACGAGAGTATTAAGATCACACACATTCTATCTAGTAAGTTATAACATTTTAAAAATATAATGATAATATATTCTAGGTCAAGTTTCGAAAGACCGAAACCAGGAAATAGAGTATCTTAAAAATAGATGAATATAGCGCCTTAAAACTAGGTTCCCTTTTCCTACCATACTATGTTCGGAATACGTACAAAACAAAAATGAATTATCAAAACAAAATAAATCTTCTTCTTTCCTTAAATTTCTCATAAAAGTAATGATTTCTCCATTTTTTATTACTTTAGTTGTAGTTTTTACGAAGAAATAATTTAAAAAAAAACGCTGACCTGAAAGTATTGGACGAGATGCATCTTCAGCCATATAGACGTCGAAAAATGATAATGTAAATGACAATGACTGGATCAGTATATCACAATAAGTTTTACAGAATATTATCTAGAATATATCAATTTTTTATTAATTTTTATAATTAGAATATATCAAATTATGGTAGAAAAAAGTACTTGTACGGTGGTTCTCAAGCTAATTAATACTTTGATGTGGCAAGGTGCATGCACTGCTCTGAGCTGCATTCCTTAAAACACTGTAGGCACAAGCGCAGTGAATCCATAATCTGCTTAAGACAGAAAGCTAAAAAGTTTTTGGCAAACTTTTATTATAAAAACAAATTTATTTTATAAAATAATTATAATTGACGTAAAATATTAATTTATAAACCAATTCTCATAAAACACTATGGGAATCGGTTAGGCCGTTTTACAAATTTGCGTGTAAAAATGCATAGAATAGTAGACGAAAACGATTTTTTTTAGCATCATCCTTATCTCATTCATAGTAGGCAGAGAGCCGTGGGAACCAAGTGGTAAAACACCATGTCCCCTCCTTTCCTCCGTTTTCGAGGCATTGCGTGTTGAATGACGGAACTCAACGCCGCGCTTGCACAGTTCAGAAATGAAAAAATAAATTTTCCCTGAATGGAAATTGAACCTACAAGCCGTTGCATTTACAGGCAGACGCGCCCCTGCCTTTTGATCCTTCATTATACAAATTTAAATAATTATTTTTTTTATTTCATACATATATATATATATATATATATATATATATATATATATATATATATATATATATATATATATGTATATATATATATATATATATATATATATATATATATATATATATATATATATATATATATATATATATATATATATATATATATATATATATATATATACATATATATAATATACATATATATGTGTCACACACTCTTAAAATAAAAATATTTGTCTGTCTGTGCAGACAGCAAACGCTTCAATTGGACGCGTCGACTTCCATCAAGGTGGAATTATTTTTCTGATTCTTTTGTAAAGATCGTAAGTATTTCAATCCTTTGTGAACGTTACCTTTGTGAGTGGATCAGGTGATTCTTATAAGGTATATATTGCATTTCGTTTGAGATCTAATGGAATTTTTACTTGAAACAAATATATTTCTTATTAAGTTTTTATCGTGATATCTTCTGTGTTTAAGTTATGTGGAGGAGATCATGCTTACCGCCTTATCACCATTGGAATATCCATTTATTAATCGAATTTCTATTAATTTATATTTATGTTAAATTATCAGTTTTTATGTCTTTACGCTTTGTTCCACAAATGGCAGGGTAGGCAGAGGGAACTGCAGAAACCATAGGAACATAGTGTTAAGACACTCCGCTGCTTAGTCCCTGCTTTCTTCGTCCTCTCTTTTCACCTTTTTCGAGGCATTGCGTGTTGAGTGGCGGAGCTCAACGCCGCGCTTAACCTAGTTGCCAGAACGAATAAAATGTAAATAGCGAACGAAGAAAACGGAAATAGAAAAATCCATCTTCCTCTAGTGGGAACCATCTAACCCACAAACCGTCGCGTTTACAGGCAGATGCACAGGCGATACAGAGGCGTAAGCCTCTGCGCCACGACGGTCCTCTATAAATAATTTTTAGATTTAATTCATATTTTCTATTTTAAGTAAAGATTTTAATTTTTTATCAGTAAAAATAGGTCTTGGTGATATGTCACGTTAGCTAGCGTTTAGCTGTATATGCATACATCAGGTACAAATCGCCTCAATTAAACTGCTTATATGAAATTATAATATTAACATACAAGACGTACAAATAAATATTTATGAAAGTGTTAGATTTGAAATAATTATAAGCAAAATCTAAACAAAAAAGATCCTTATCACCTAAGACTTATAAGAAAGAGTAATAATAAATAATAGAAACACAACCTTGTTGTATACACAAAATATATAAAGTTTTGCCAAACTATATGCAATTTGCTAGTGAATAATGCACTCAATTTAACATATTGTTGTTCGTGCTATGAATACTTTAAATAATTGCAATAATAATAATTAACAGTAAAATTGGTATATTAAATTTTATGGGCAACATTGAAATATTTTTTTAGCTTCACGTGATATCCCGCACATGGCAGGGTAGGCTGAAGGAACCTCATGAACTATAAAAACCTAGCGTTAAGGCACTTCGTTCCTGGCATTGCATGTTGAGTGGAACTCAATGGCACGCTTTGCGTAGCTATTAAAGTGAAGAAAATGGAAATGAAAAATTTTTGTTCTCCAAATGGGAATCGAACCCACAAATCCAAAAGAAAGAAAGAATATGTTTTTCTTTTTAATTATATAAATAGTATTTGTGATTTATTATCAGAGCTTAAATAATTAAATAAAATATATAAATACGTACCTAACTTTAAATATATTTTGTACATGAAATTTCATACTAAATTCTCGAGTTAAATTCTTCATCTCCATCTTCAGCAATAATAGATAGACTAAGTGAATGTATCGTTTGACGTCAGTCGTATTACATATTACCTAGAACAAGACAAAGGAATGGTTTAATATAAGTGAAGTGAATATTACTAAATTGATTTTAAAGTACCCTATATTAAATGTATTGATATATTGCTTGTAGATTTTATATAATATGTTTGCTTCCAATAACTTACTAATTTTCGAATGAATATTGTTCTAATATAACGTAAGAAACAATTCAGTTGATTTTTTATAAATAATACAATAACATAATCTTGTTATTGCAATTTTTAAATTTTAATTTCTAAAATATTTTATTCAAATTTAAACAAAAAATAAATATTAATTGATCAAATTTAATATAATTTATTTTAGTTGCAACCTAGTGTTTACACTGCTTTAAAACACTCGTTTTTGGCATATTGAATGGCGAAAGACAATGCTACGTTTTATATTATTACCTAAGTGAGAGAAATGGAAATAATTAAAGAATAAATTATTAATTATTAATTAAAATATTACCAAGAAAACATTAATATATTACCAAGTATTAATTTGGTGAACTGTTTTCAAAAAGGGCTAAGCCACTAGCCAAACAATTTATATGGAACAACCTCAGCGACGTGCCCTTTTAAAAATATTTAATTAAATTTAAAACAAAATTTAAAATGTATCAATTATTGGCGGAGTAATTACGTAAATCATACAAATAAAAGTATACGGTCTACTTCGCAACCTCCTGTGGAGACGCTTAAACATGATTTTCATCTTAAAGTATTGCTAGATAATTGCATTTAAGATGTTTTCTTTACTGCACACAATGGGAAAAGGTGAATTTACAACAAGTATTTTAGCTGATGAGGACCGTTGTGGCTCGGAGGCGTAGCGTCTGCCTGTAACGCGACGGTTTGTGGGTTCGATTCCAACTCGAAGAAGATGGACTTTTCAATTTTCTCTTCTTACTCAAAGCGTAAAAAAAAAAACAAAAAAGACATAAAAAATAAATAAAAATTTTTAGCTAATCGTTGTATTTTACCCAATTTTCGACATCGCATGTAAAAAAGCTCTAAAAATAAGCTCTAAAAACTAATTCCAATAACAATATTTAAAAAAATATATAAAACATGTAGTAAATTATACTAAACAACTTAAATAATCTAAACCTTATTAAACAACATAATATAATCTATGTTACTTCACTAACAATGTAACCTACTCCATTACGCGAGTAAACAAAATTTAAGTTATGTAGGGCGAGTGTGACAAACTTCACGGGATTACAGCTTAAATTGTCATATAACTATAACTTGAAAACTTCATAATTATGGTACTTTGTATAAACTTACTATTTAAAATAAAAAGCAAGCTTCATAATATCCCGCATAAGAGAAAAATTAAAAAAAAAACAAATCCAGCAAAGTGGAGTCTTCGAGATGATGAGATAGTGTTGTACCTAATCGCTGCATTTTCTATTCTTACAAATTTAGGTAGGAAATCTAAATAATCAATTTGTGCAAGTGGAAACCTGTGCTGCCGCACAATGTTAGCTTCAGTTACTTATAATTATATAATAAAGAAATATTTTTAGCGTTGAAGGCAACCAACCAACTGAACAAAAGCGGTTAAGGATTCGACCTTATGAAAGTGACATTATTTTCATAGTGGGCATCCTCAAAAAATATTTCGCTAACTGCTCTTTTTAAATGCGTAAAATGCTTAGAACGGAATTAAAAGTCTTAATTAAATATGGGTCTCTATAATGGGATTCAATGGAATTCTATAGAACAAAATGGACAAATAAATAGAAAGTCCAAAAGTCATATTATAAGGATTTAGTTTTTTCCTATATATGATATGAAACCACAAGAACATTATATAATATATTACTAAAAAATCAGTTTACAGTATCCACTTACCCTCAAAACGTTCAGTAACCTTAAGCAATAAAAACTATTTCACGAGAGGAAATTTTCACCATGTTGAGATTAGGAAATTCGAATTTTCTACGAAAATAGGTACCGATTGCGGATAAATGAATTGACTTTCCCAACCGACCAGAACTTAAGGGCTTGTGCAAACGTAACAGTTTTAAATTCTGTATTTGTTTTTAAAGAAATTGTTGATATTTTTTTGCTAATAATTATAATAGTATGATTTATATTTTTTAAATTACTATATTGTAGGGATAATCTTCTCGGTAACGGTGAAAATTTAAATATTTATACATTTTTATATTTTTTGAAGAATAGCTTTATACTTTATATCCCATTAAGATTAAGTTCAAACTGACTAACAAAGCTATTTTAACCCAAGAGAAGTATATATTTATTGAGATTGAGTCAAACTAATGCCTTGAAAAAGTCGTATTATATATTTTTTAAATAACTAGTCATTTAAATTTATGAATATAAATTTACTAATGTTTATTGGTTAGTTCAAATTTGGAATGATGAAATTTATATAAATATATATCCTTTGTATATGTCACTGCTAAGCTAGAGCTTCGCTGTTTAGAGTCCATTTTTCACAATAAAACGACAGAGTAATATCAATTAGTTTATTTTCGTACGATGGCTAATAAAGCAGTCTTAATTTTCTATAATTCAATCCTTTTAAATGATAAAAACAATGTGGCAACAGACGCTTCTGATCAATATTCGCAAATAATATCATAAAGAACTTTATATTGCAAATAGGTTTTATTATTTGAATAATTAAACATTAATATCAATACTAAAATACTTCATAAATTGTATATTATTGATTTTCTCCCATATATACTTTCTAATACTTTGACATTTTTTAATTAAGCTAAGCTCACCAATCTTTCATATTTAGACTAAAAATTGACAATATAATATTTTTTACTAATAATTTCTATCTCTTCAATCTAAATTAATATAAGTTCGTTTTTAATTTTTGTTAAAGTTTGTAGTTTAGTTTGCGGTATGCCTAAACTGACCCTTCTCATTAAAGCGAGCCGGACGCCTGACCGCAGCCCGTAATAGTTTCACTTGCATCTGTCTTTCTTTACTCTGTCCACAAGTTTCCAAACTATAATAGAATGGAAAATTGGTAAGACATTTTAAAAATATACTATATTATTAGAAATCGTCGTAGCACAGCGACGCTGATGAGTAAATTTAAATTAAACGCGGCAGTTTTGAGTTCCAATCTCATTGGGTTCTCTGATACTCGTGACTGCATCTCATGACGGTAAAAAAAATATATATACTATCCATAGCCAGATTCTTTAAATTAAGTTCGTAATTATTGAATAACAAATTATATATTATAATTTAAGTGACGATCGTCATAGCGCAGAGGCATCACATCTGCCTGTAAACGCAACGGGTTATTGGCTTAATTTCCATTTGAGGAAGATGGATCTTTTATTTACATTTTATTTGCTCTGGTGATGCAAAGCGCGGCATTGATTTCCGCCACTCAACTCATAATACCTTGAAAAAGCGGAAAGCGAGGAATAGAGTGTTTTAACACTAGGTTCCTACAGCTTCTGCGGTTCTTCCCTCCGCCTAACCTGCTACGTGCGAGATAAAGCGTGAAGCTATTAAAAATTATTATATGTTGTGGTAAATTTAACTAAATTTTGTGCTGAAGTGGAATAATATCTGACTATGATTTATAAGCGATGATTGTGATTTAATCATAGGCTATTGAATTATTTAAAAACAACTTACTAACTGCCCTGTTTTAAATTAATTATTTTCTTTAAAATAAAAAATATTGTTATGATTTCTCTAAATATACACTTAAGATGAATTGTTTAAATTATGAGAAAGTCTTATAATTAAATATTAAATATTGTGGTTGAAGGGTAAAACTATTAGTCAAATTAAATTGCGTCGTAGCGCAGAGGCGTAAGGGTCTGCCTGTAAACGTGACGCTTTGAGGCGTTGAGTTCCGCTACTCAACACGCAATGCCTGGAAGAGGCGGAAAGCAGGGACTAAGCAACGGAGTGTCTTAACACTAGGTCTCCATGGTCCCTACGGTTTCCTCTGCCTACCCTGCAATATGCGGGATAAAGCATGAAGCTAAAAAAAGAAATATTTTGCTGATTATAATATAAGCTTCATATTAAACACAAACATACACATGTAAATAAAATGAAAAATAATTTTTAAGTAATTGTAAAGTAATAAAACTCGTTAATTTATTTTATAAGTATCAAATTAAATATTTCTTAATATTTTAGACGCAATTTTGTCGTATATAAGCTCTTAAAGACAGTATGTTAAGCTGTCTTAGTAACGTTGTAAGACGATCGTCAACTCAAAGCGATAGTACTAAACTGTTCGATTAAGTGTCATAGTGCTAGCTCAAAGCTAGCAGCTAGCTAGGTTAAAAGTGTAAATAAAAATGACTTAAAGTGAAAAGGTTTCTAAAGGCTCATTTACACGGTGCCAGTTTCTTGTATATGTAAGAGCAATAATTAAATGCAATATTTGAAGCGCAATAATTGACTTTTCAAGAATTGTATGCAACTGTTTACACGCGGATATAATTATAAAATTAACAATAATAATAATTGTTCTATACTTAGAATATCGGTCATTCTTTCTCCTATTTTTTTTTCATAAAAAATTAAAAGACAAGAAATCATTTACAAAACACAGTCAAAATGGAAATAAATATATAATAATAGAACTTCAATAGAACCCTATATACGTATATGTTATATAAGACCCGTATAAAGCTTTTCATTTTGCAAGAAAGGGTTGATCCAATTTTTTACTATGTTATTATTAATATAGTACAAGTAGTAGCTACGTTTTCAGTTACAAAATTTATTAAAATATTTTAAATGAAGATAGATAATCTTTTTTTAATAAAAAGCAACTAAATACATTATGATGTTGAAAAATACAGACTTAAAACATGTTATTTTGTTCAAAAGAATCAATAAATTTAATTTTGTTTATTTAAAAGCGGAGAACGGAGTGTCTTAACTCTAGGTTCCCATAGTTCCTTACCTCTTTCTGCTTACCCTGGTGTGTGCGGGATAAAGCGTGAAGTTATGTATGTAAATAACAATCTTCTATACCTTAAATTGTCTTCACGTTCATATGCTTTTGTTGGAGGTACTGATCGTAGATTTGTGCGTATATCGCTATGATATTAAAATTTTGCCAATATTTGTGCGTAAATTATTTTTTCTATATTAACATAACTAACTATGGTATAAGTAAAGAGTAATAACTAAAGTTTAATCCATAGTTAAATGTCAGAATTAGGTCAGCAAAGTCACCCTAAAAGCTTAACGACGGAACCCTTCAACTGTCATTAACAATCTGAAAAAGTTCGTCCTAAATCGCTTCAAATTCGAAACTCACTGTCGAAATGTTTTTTGTCAAGCCTTCAAATTGATTTTCAAAGACTTTTGTTATTTCAAATATTGAAAGGGGTAATATATTTGTTTCTTTTTATTGTATTCTTAAACTTAACTATTTTTTATGTCTTCACGCTTTATCGCGCAGAAGGCAGGGTAGGCAGAGGGAACTGCAAAAACCATAGGAACCTAGAATTAACACTCCGTTGCTTAGTCCCTGCTTTCTCCGTGTTTTTTTCGAGGCATTGTGTATTGAGTGGCGGAACTCAACGCCGCCCTTGCCTTTTCACGAACAAAGAAAATGGATTTGAGGGCCGTCGTGGCTCAGAGGCGCAACGTCTGCCTGTAACGCGACGGTTACTGGGTTCGATCCCCAGTCGGGGAAGATGGATTTTTATATTTCCATTTTCTTCGCTCTGGTAAACTAGGCAAAGCGCGGCGTTGAGTTCCGCCACTCAACACGCAATGCCTCGAAAACGGCGGAAAGCGAGTACGGAGAAAGCAGGGACTGAGCAACGGAGTGTCTTAACACTAGGTTCCCACGGTCCCTGCAGTTCCCTCTGCCTACCCTGCCTTGTGCGGGATAAAGCGTGAAGCTAAAAAAAAAAAAAATGGAAATAGAAAAATCCATTTTCCCCGAGTGGGAATTGAACAAACAAATCGTCGCGTTTACAGATGGAGGTTACTGAACCGTGAACCTAAATGGTTGGGATTTGATTTCTCGATATATATATATATATATATATATATATATATATATATATATATATATATATATATATATATATATATATATATATATATATATATATATATATATATATATATATATATATATATATATATATATATATATATATATATATATATATATATATATATATATATATATATATATATATATATATATATACATACATATATTCTTTGCCTGTCCTATGGTTATACGTCGCATTTACGCAAGTGACTCTCAATTTTCATGAAAATCTAAATGTAAATATAAATTACTTAAAACATATGTAAATATGCCTTCAGTATATATAATATGTAACAGCATTTTATAAATATTTTTCCATGCATATTATTTGTTCGCTACTCCATATTATTGATTAAAAATAAGTTGTCGATGATGATTTTGATGATGTGATGATGATGATGACGCGTGAAAACTTTACAAACATACATATATTTATATATATATATATATATATATATATATATATATATATATATATATATATATATATATATATATATATATATATATATATATATATATATATATATATATATATATATATATATATATATATATATATATATATATATATATATATATATATATATATATATATATATATATATATATATATATATATATATATATATATATATATATATATATATATATATATATATATATATATATATATATATATATATATATATATATATATATATATATATATATATATATATATATATATATATATATATATATATAAATATATATACATATATTTAGCATGTTTGTCTGTTAAGTTTTTACGCGCTTTAAAAATATTAATACTTGACGTGTTTTTGGTACGTTTTTAATTTAAATTCATTTCTCATTAAGCACTATTAAGTCTCCCAACAAAGATTGTAACAACAGATGTAATCCCGAGTTGCTTAACATTTGGGAACGATGGGAAAAGAATGTTCTCCTTTGTTTTACTTGTGGTTCTCACTTCGAAAAGATATGTTACATATGTTTAGTGATAATTAGTTAGAATATATTATAAAATGTATAAAATATTTACCCATATAAAATATTTACCCACTTAAAGCGCAGTATAATAATTAAGTAAGAAATTTAAATTCAAGAAATTTAATTGTTTTTCATATGGTAATTAGAATTTTACTATTTCGTTTTTACTATCTGTTTTGACAATAACACCTTCGAAACAGACTGGAGCGAGCATTTCATTTCCCAGGTGTGTTGTCATTTAAAATATAATTAATTAAGTCATAACCTTCAACACCCACACGTCTTTTTGCAATTCTTTTAAATTGTGGTATAGAATATTATTAGAGTGTTCCTGGGATTCTATTATAAAAGAGTACACTCAGCCCTATGAAACAACTACGAACACGCTGCAATCTAGCTCTATATGTCAAGACTATTATAGTCTTGTGGGTTCGATTTCCACTTTTTTTATTTCCATTTTCTTCGCTCTGGAAAACTAGGCAACGCGGCGTTGAGTTCCGCCACTCAACATGCAATGCCTCGAAAAAAGCGGAAAGTGGGGAAGGAGAAAGCAGGAAGTAAGCAACGGAGTGTCTTAACACTAAGTTTATATGGTTCCTGCAGTTCCCTCCGCCTACCCTGCCATGGGCGTGATAAAAGCGTGAAGTTGAAAAAAAAAAACTAATTTAGTCTACTTCTATGAATCATTGATTTTGGCAAAAGCATTATAATTCTTTTCAACATATATGTTAAGAAAAATTATAATGTAATATACTAAAATTGCAAGAATATCTACGGCAAATTACAACCCTTTTAAACCTACACTTAAGTCGCAAGTCCTCGTGCTGTGATCGGAGCTTCTCTTCCTACAACGTGATGGGCTCGCCACCTGCACGGTAAATCTATGGAATGCTAAGCAGTTTCTTTTCTAAAAAATCCTTAGTTCCTAGATTATAAATTGAACGAATAGGTCTTTTCTGCTTAACAATAATTCGATTAATATCGGCTGCAATACTCCAAAATGTATAATTTTATAAAGTGTACTACATTACTAGTAATTGTTAAAAGATAGTTTAGGTATATAAATAAAGTAAATGGCTTAAAAGCCATTTAAATCAGCAGGGGGACTTTATCTCCCCACAGTCCCCGATTTTGACATAAGTTATTGAATATCGTAACTCAATAATAAGCTTTCATGTTCTTAATAGGGAGATAAAATAAAATAATTAATTCAAAAGGGCTCCAATTTTAAATATTTTGTAGGATCCATAGGAAAATTGTTAAAATATTCAGTTCCCCGCTTTCCGGTTTCAAGGTATTGCGTGAGTGGCGGCACTCAACGCTGCGCTATTCCTAGTTGATAAAATCCATCTTTACCGAGTAAGAATTGAACCTACAAAGCGTTCCTGTTGACAGAAAGACGCCTCTACGCCACGACGGTCTTACGACTACCGAATTTAAATTCCATTTAATTTTAATTAGAGCTATGTGAAGGGCGCTCTTCATATTGCTCTAATTTTAAATTTCACATATTACAAAAGCATTATGTTTTGGGTGGCGGAACACAACATCATGATTAAGATTGGAACTCTGAACCATAGTATATAATTAAACACTTTACTCAAGAGCTTCAAGTACTTACCTAATTAAGACATTATTTAACTTTCCAATTTGGTTTAACAGCCAAATATCGTCTCATCTCATATTCAAAGGTAATTAAAGAAAGCTTAAAGATATAATTAACGCACGAGTTACTCAAAAATAACGTTAAAATGAGGAAATATGAAAAAACAAACCGCTGTGGCTTTTGAAATTAATTGTTCTTTTAAGGTGTTTTAAATTTTACATGAAACATTGTAAAGGGATTGTAGAGTTCAGACACTCCGTTCTCCATTGT